>UYJD01000003.1:86350-145258 GCA_900618795.1 Cyanodermella asteris | reverse complement strand
CACGCTGATACCTTTGCTAAAGCAGAATACAGTTAGGGTCTGACCTTGACTGGTGAACCCTGAATTCCACCGACGACGCCGAGAAGAGTGTATCGACTTGTCCCGCGCCGTGACAAGTGCTAAATACGGGTAGAGAAGGTCGTACCATTCGGATTTCACGCAGACAGATTTTGGCCCATCCACAGCCATGAAGACTTCCGGATCGAAGATCGTGAGTTCTGCCGGCCCAGTCCTGACGAAGTCTCCGTACTGCCTGTGTAACTCTGCAAGGACGAGATGGTTCGTGCTTTTTCTCGCAGCGTACACATGCCACAGTTTCGTGATCCGAGCGAACGTTGGGCCTGGGAAACCAGCTTGTGAAAGAGGGTGGAAAGCGAGACGATAAACAATCATACTAACGAAAAGCCCGATGGGATAGCCCAGCGCCAGCTTCATCAAAGTATGAAATATGAACTGCAAACCGGGATCTCTCCCAAAGAAGCTTCCTCCTAACAGCATGACCGCCAACCAAAAATGGGTAACCAGAATTGTTGGAGCATTGATATGCCACTCGCCTCGAATAAACACGCAATGGTGAATCACAGAACCCAGACCAAGACCTGCTAGTGTCGGAATTAAAGCAGTCACACGTTCCGAAGCCATATTCGTTGCCTTCAAGTCACAATTCGTGAGTACACAGTCGAAGAAGATATTTAGATGACTGGCCGCTAGCTTCACATACACTAAGAAATGGCCTCAGATGACATCGGACTGCCCCATCGATCTCTCCAAGGGTCGAATGCCCTCCATGTCAGAGCCCCCGTTTTCGCGCTCATCCACTTCACTTCCATGGGCCACCTCTACCACGCCTGGGGTCCTAGCCCGCGTCCGATCGGCGGCTGTACGAGGACGTGATCCGACGCCTTTTCGCAGTTCACGGCGGTTTCCGCTGCCGGAAGTAGTTGAAGGTTACAGCTCAGTAGGGATGAGGGAAGACTCCATCACATGCCCTTGTATTACAGTATCCATACGGTACGAAATGGTGTCCAGACGACAGTGCCTTCATTCAAGCAGAGGACCAACAATGACTGTGTGGAGCAAATAATTCGCGACCGCGGCTCGTGATGCCGTGCTGTCCAATCAGCTCTTGTTTCGTCTTCGGACCTCCTCGAGCAGCACGCAGGATGTACCGCTACCCCTCGCAAAGCGCTCACCTGCGGCAACCGCTGGGGAACCTCATAATCCTGAGCGGTGACAGGATGGCTGGTTGGAGGTCGCAGCTGAAGCTAGCTTTCCTGTGGGGCATCTTGGTCTGACATGCCTTGCAATATCGCACGTCCGTCGTCGATGTCGACCAGTCGGCGTTCACAACCATACTTGTTGACGCTTTGCACGGCGAAGCCACAGGCCGTCATCGTCTCGGACGAAAACGAGCGAGTCCGATGCTTGCATCTACCTTTCTCAGATATCAGTTGCCACCTTCCGCGTCTGTAGCACTCTTCAAAGGCGCGCGAAACTTCTATCTGATATACATCTATCATCCGACTTGAGATTAGAGATGGCGGCCGGAGAATACGACTTTATCATCGTTGGCGGGGGTACCGCAGGCTTGGTGCTTGCCTCACGCCTGTCAGAAGATCCCAACGTCTGTATCTTGGTGCTTGAAGCCGGAGATGATCAAAGCACAGATCCACGAGTGGTGACCCCAGCAATGTGGCCAGCACTTGTCAACACCACCGCAGACTGGGCGCTCCAGACTGTCGCTCAGGTCGGTCAAAGCTGTCCAGCTCAATCTTCATGTGTCGTGCACGACTAACTCCTCGGACTAGGGAGGGCTTGAAGGACGAACCATCAAGTTTCCCCAAGGTCGGCTTCTGGGTGGCTCCAGCGGTCTGAACGGCCTCACATTCTCTGCAACTTGCAAATCAAATATCGATGCCTGGGAGCAGCTTGGCAATCCAGGTTGGAACTGGTCGAACATGGCCAAATATTACAACAAATCGTACACCTTACACAAGCCATCTGAAGACGCATTAAAGAATTTGGGCCTTGAGTATGTCAACTCTACCGAGCACGGCTCAACCGGCCCACTTCAACTTTCATATCCCGAGCCACAGACCGACTGGCCGAAAGTATGGCTGGAGACAATCAAGTCACTCGGCTTTCCTGCAAACGGTGACCCATTCTCTGGAGTATCGTATGGCGCAAACGTTCATGCAGAGAGCATCGATGGCAAGACGAGACAGCGAAGCTTTGCTGCCAACGCATATCTTGAGCCGGCAAAGACACGCGGGAATGTTACCGTCGTCACGGGAGCACAGGTTGAACAGATTCTGCTCGACAACTCGAAACCTGATCAGATCCGCGCAACAGGAGTAGAATACAAAACGCTTGGCGATGGCTCAACAGTCACTGCCAGTACGCGTGGCGAGGTACTGCTAACCGCAGGAGCCATACATTCTCCGCGGTTGCTTGAGCTGTCGGGCATCGGCAGTGCCGCACTCCTCGAGAAGCAGGGCATACGCCCCATCATTGACAACCCAAACGTTGGTGAACACTTGCAGAACCATCTGATGACGACCATGAGCTTTCAAGTCAACGACGACGACCGTTTTCCCACGTCAGACCCTTTGGCACGTCAAGATCCGAGTTCGCTTGGAGCTGCGATGGAAGCCTATGCGAAGCAGGTTGGCCCCTTTGCGAGCGGCGGAGTATTTGCTTCGGCTCAACTGCCATTTCCATACATTGGCCAAGCCAAAGGTAACGAGGACATGGCAGCCCTCCTGCAGCAGCACGAGGGCAACCGTCAGCCATCACCGTTTGCAGCCGCGCACCGAAAGTATGTCGAGTCCATACTCGCCTCTTCGACAGAGGCTTCCGGCTGTCATATTTCCATCCCCGGATATGCAACAGGAAATCCAGATGGCACATTCGCCCCACCTCCAGCCGGAACGGAGAACTACTACACGGTTGTCTCGCTGCTCTGCCATCCTCTGTCCCGCGGATCCGTCCACATCGACCCGACCCAGCCATCAGGTCTTGCAGTCGATCCAAACTATCTTTCCAACCCTCTCGATCTCGAAGTCATGGCCCGCCACCTCAAGTACGTGGACAACGAGATCATCAAAGCCCAGCCCCTCGCAGACCGAATCAAAGACGGCGGAAGGCGTAATGCAGCTGCACCAGCGCGCATCGACAGCATAGATACTGCGAAGGACTACATCAAGCGAACAGCGGTCGGATCACATCACTTCACGAGTACCTGCGCAATGATGCCTCGCGAGCTTGGCGGTGTTGTAGATGCGAAGTTGAGGGTGTACGGATGCAGGAACCTGCGTGTCTGTGATGCAAGCATCATTCCCTTGACGCCACGAGTCAACCCTCAAGCCACGGTTTATGCGGTGGCAGAGCACGCAGCGGATTTGATCAAGGCAAAGTCGTCCTAATCATAAGTGGGTAGCGAGGCGTCCCGGTGTGCTGTGAGATGGCATGAGTCGAGGACTGGAAAATCACCGTCGATAGTCGAGTCACTCTTCGCATATTTGTAATTGCGGTGAATGCTGCATGAGATGCTCATTTGATGGTGTCTTGTTGTGTGTTTGTCTCTGTTGTTGCATCCTCTCTTTTGTTCAACTTCCTATCTGGTTTGGTTGTTTTGCTCGATATATTCTTTCGCTTCTCCTGCCTTCAACTGGGGATCAATCCAACAGCTTCCAACATCTTCGCAAGTTGAACTTGCAAACTCATTTTTCTTGGCTCGTCCCGAGCGCGTCGCCTGTGTTTCCTCCAATTTCGACTTGCATCCACGATCCTCAACCTCAGAATCACGACCTCACCCCTACCGGCCTCACGAGGCCGAAGCTGCAGTATGAAGTTGCCCATCGCTCTCTTCATCACGTTCATCGGCACCTTGTCACTCGCGTCCGCACATGCGACCGGTTTCTCGATCTCCGACCTCGTGAGCATCGAAATCGACGATGCGATCTACGTTGGTCACCCACAAGACCTCAATAGGGGCGAGTCTGCCATGGATCGCTCGATAGCACATCGCTGCGTCTGCAACGGCTGCTTCCCGAGCGGTACGTCCTGCACTCCCGGCAAGTGTAACTGCGCTGGTTACATGGGCTGCTGGTCTTTTGACGGGTAAGTGTTTCCGGTATTCGATGGATCGACGAGATTGAAGGCGAACTTCCGCCGAGACTACATCAATGGCTCGCTAACAATTGGCGTTTTGGAACAGAGCTCCCTTTACCTGTCAGTGTGGTCCAGATGGTTGTTACAACTCAGAAGGGCGATCCGAATTTCGCCACTGAAGGGTTTTTAAGAGCTTGGTGCTGTGCGAGGACGACAATGCCGGCGCAGTGAAGGGTAGTAAGATAACCACGGTCAAGCCGAAACATCTCAACTTTGGGTCGATTGTGGCGATGTATCGAGACCAGGGCCGAGATCGCCTACTTCATGATTCATCTTTCACAGATGAACAGCCTTACTTTCAACATCACTCACTCTTCTTATTTTCTTATGTCCATCCTGTGACCCTCTACCCACGACTGGGCTGCCCAGTCCTTTTTGTTGATGTCCGCAGCCCTCTCGGCAAGCATGTACACATCACTTTGAATGTTTCCCCGAGGGATCAGCGGAAACACACTGGCATCCACAACCCGCAATCCCTTCACATCGTGCACCCGAAGCCTCTCTTCAACCACACCATCCAAGTCTTTCGGCATCATCGCGCACGTTCCACACGGATGATATGTCGTGAACCCAGACGGTATCGGCTTCTCCTTCACATATGTCGGGTCTTTCAGGTCGAGGTCGACGGGAATCGTACGCCCGGTTGGCTTCAAAAGGTCCGCAAGCGGCTTGGTATTCGCAATGGTGTCCAGATACTGTAGGTGATTGGCGAGGAGCTCGACATCGGCAGGATGGCTGAAGTACTTTGGATCAATGGCAGGCGCGTCCTCCACGTTGGCGGACACGATGTGGCAGGTGCCGCGCGAAAAAGTGTGGGAAAGAGATGCGAAGAGCGTCACGTAATCCGCGAGTCGTGCTTCGTCAGAGACGGGGCGGCCGCACTGGTCTGCGCTGAGATGAATTGGGGCGCCGAGAAACTGGACGGAAGATGCCTTGGGATCCTTGATAATGCGTTGAATGAGATCATATTGCTTTCGTACTGTAGGCTCGGACTTGCAGCGGTGTCGCGAACGTGGCCGTCGAGAAGTGTTTCGAGGTCGGCTTCGCTGAGACCAGCTTCGGCGGGCTTGGTGGTATAGGGTAAGAACGCCTGGCAAAAGATTCCACTGGCCATCGGCCCACTGCGCTCTTCTTGGTATTGTTTGGATACTGCACCGATCTTGGCTGGGTCTCGGAACGAATCGAATGTGTCGATTGCTGCCTCTAGCGATACTACTACGTTTGCATGGTCCTGCAGGTTTTCGCCGACGCCCGGCAGGTCGGCAACTACCTCAACGTTATGCTTGTTCAGGAGTGCCTTCGGACCACTGCCCGAGAGCTCGAGAATCTGAGGCGAGTTGAAAACCCCAGCTGAGAGCACAAACTCCTTGCTGCGGACCTCCTGGACCTGGCCGCTGACTTCATGGAACTTGACGCCCTGGACAACACCGTTTGCACCGAATAAGATCTTCCGGACCTGCACGTTTGTCTTGATCTGCAGATTGGGACGTTGACGAACCTCGCCTGTGAGATACGCCCCTGTAGCCCAGCTCCTGGTCCACGTTGTAGGCGCAACGGTTCCTGGAGCGCTGACTGCCCCTACGGCATCTCCGCTGCATGGATCAAGCTTGCTCTTCTTGCCCAGAATCTCGAAGGTCCTGGGCCAGGCGGCATTGAACTGATCGGTGTGGTAGTTGCCGAAACTGATTTGAACAGGTCCCAATGTGCCATGAGACGTCGCATCTAGATAGTCCAGGGCGATGTGATCCTTCACCTCGGTGCTGGGCTCCTGGAAGGTGTGGAACTTGCGAATATGGGGCTGCAGCCTATCGTACGACCATCCCGCGTTTCCAATGAGGCCAAAATTGTCAATACTTTGTCCATCGGGAAAGGTCATGCAATTCAGATTGACTAAGGTCGTGCCACCAAGCCCTTTGCCGCGTGGGTGTGTTATCGTTGTCGCCGTATAAGACCTTGCAGGCTATGAGCACATTTCTAGTCCTGCGCAAAGTCATCACTCACTTGTGGGGTAGTTTTGTAGTTCCAGTTGATATTTGTATCAGGCCAAAGAGCCTTTCCAGCTGCTGGGACGGTAAGCACTGTGTTGCTCGAGTGATCTCTTCCAGCCTCGAGAAGCAGCACCTACCTGTTGCCGACTTCAGATAGACGAGCGGCAAGGACGGAACCCGCATTGCAACCTCCAGCAATTATGATATCGTAAGTGATGGTCATTGTGTCTCTCAATGACAACTTCTGTGTCTGAGACTGTCAAGCACAGTCACCCAAGCACCTATCGCGGACGAGCATGTAGCAGGAACAGGTGATACTTATATCTGAACCAGCGGGGCATATTGCCAAGTACATGGGCTTCGTATCAAGGAAATCAAAGTCTCCAGCAACCGCATTCAGCTACTGAAGCTACATGTAAGCTGTTATCCGAAAGTCAGCTTCGGTCCCACGCATCTTGTGCTGGACTGGTCGCAATGCGAGCCGCTTCGCTGAAACAAGATGATTGCCCAAGGCAAGTCATGCTACGGCTGACCCGATCCTGGCTGGCTTCTGTTTATCACGATCCGAGCCCGCAAGGTGCGGCATCATCTGGCTTGATCATCGTACATGGCGGTTCTCGCCGCCAGTCAATGCAAGCGTAAAGCCAGTCTGCTAGAACAGAGTATCTGATTGTTGAGAGTCAAGCACCAGCAGCAAACAGTCGGAACGACAAATATGACCGGTCCAGGGTAGAGGGGAGAACGTGCGTCTCGCCTGCAGTCATCACTTGGTCTCAGTCAGTCCAAGAACTGTGAGTTTCGACGTTATGCTCAGATTGTAGGTTGGCCTGGAGCAGTTGACATGGTAAGAGTAAAGTCCAGACACGGAGCTTCGTTACGAGACGAAAGGGTTGGAAAGTGATATGATGGGCATAATAATAATGCTGGTTCCAAAGCCCTCGATCTGGCGTGGTCGCGCCGCCGCTTCTTTACGCGGGTGTTTGTCTGCGACGAAAACGGCCCAAGGCGGAAGGAAAGAAGTCGCCGCCGGTGTTTCGTTTGCCAGCTGGACGTATAGCTAAATACCCAACTAGACATCCACCTAAGCATCCAACCAGACACCTAGCTGAGTATCTGCATGAATCGTCTACGAAGTACCCAGCCAAGTATCCAGCCAAGTAACCAGCCAAGTAACCAGCCAAGTAACCAGCCAAGTAACCAGCCAAGTAACCAGCCAAGTAACCAGCCAAGTAACCAGCCAAGTAACCAGCCAAGTACCCAGCCAAGTACCCAGCTAAGCACCCAGCTAAACACCGAGCCAGGTGTCTGTTTGCGTACCTAATCATTTCACACGCCTTAGGCCGCGCCTTGGCGTCCCTGCATCCATGAAAGCGCGCGCGGCCTATCAAGGTTTAGGGCATTCTAGCTTGAACTTTCCTTCACGAAAACCGACTCTTATTGGACACGCACAGAAATACCGTACGAAACTCCAAGTAGCACAGCTTTACAGTACGGAACAAAACATGTTCGCCTTACGTTCCATCCTTCTTCGCATCCGAGCACGTCCTCGACCACCCCTCACCCGCTTCTCATCATCACAAGGTCTTACCGCTCGCCGAGACCTGTTATCGAAAGTTTACGGCCGCGTACGTCAGTTGGACCGTAACAGTCTCACGTACAACCGTCTCGCCCAGACCGGAGAATGCTGGAAGGAATACCACAAACCGGAGGATCCGACCAAGTACCTCGAGGTTCAATCGCGCCTGCGATCCTCTCTCGAGCAGATCGACACATTGAGGCAGAGCACGGACCTGAAGCCATGTGTCGAAGGCTTGCTACCGGAATACTCACATCAGTCGACAGCTATTGAGTGCAACCCACTTCCACTCCGGGACTCAATTGTCATCAGCGATGAGCTCGAACGCATTGTCTTCCAAACTGTTGATCTTAGAATGATCTCCGCGGAGTTGCTCAGGCAAGTCGAGATACCCTCAGCTGCGACTCTGCTGCCAGGAAAGGACGTTAATGCTACTGCTGAGCTACGGAACCACATTGTGGTGTCCAAGTGGATGACTCTGCGTGCACTCAATTCACCTAATTCCGTCGGACTGACCATTTCAGAGCTTCGAGGCCTCCAAGCAGCTATGATTCGCGACACTGTCTCAGAATAACTGCACGAGCATGGCTGGGGTCCGAAGACAGTTCCTGGAGATTTCCGCTTGGTCCCAATCCAAGCTCGTTCCAACGTCCTAAGGATTTATCCCTACCCAACGGAGGTACCACAATTGATGGAGCAATTTATCGAATGGCGCGATCGAACCCATCAAGCTGGCGTCTACCATCGGCTCGTTCTTGCATGCCACATCTGTGCACACTTTCTTCACATCCACCCCTTCATCGACGGCAACGGACGAGTGGGAAGAACCATGATGTATGACTATTCGATACGTCAAGGCTTGCTGCCTGTTGTCTGGGCCGATCTGGACCGCTCGGCATACCTCAGAATGATATCGAATGCACAGGACGGCGATCCTTCAGAATATTTAGAATCGATCGTTGCAAATCAACTGGACATGATGAATACGTTTAGACTGCGCCAGCCACCCTCCACCGGCTTTTGATTGATAAACAATCCCAGCTTGGTGAGGGCATGTATGGCACGAATATGAAAATGTTAATGTTAATGTTAGAACGGCAATCTCGCAACACTTGAGCGTCAGCTATTGCTCAAAGCTGCCCAAGCAAGGGCCAGTAGAGGAACTCATGCAGGCATCATCACCGAATGAGATTTGTTCCATGCAAACATAAAGTTGAGTCCCTGCCAACCGTGCAACAGCGTGGTTTGACGTAAGAGCGCGCTGTGAGATCTGCCAAGGCTAGAGGCTAGAACTCGAGATTCAAGTTCGGCTTCGTCTGACGGTCCAACGGCTTCCGTTCATCACAATGGTTCGGGATCGCAATTAAAAATGGTAGTCTTGCGACCCTCTCAAGTTTGTACATCACTCCTCTGTATGTAGCCATGTGCATCGCACTTTTCTCCACAGCGCATCCTAAATACGCGCTGATAATAGCCAGCAACCGCGATGTGAGACAGCCCACCACCGCCCCGCAACAGCTCACCAACTAACCTCGACCAGGAATACATCCACCGACCGACCGCCCCTGCCGACTGGTGGGAAGAACCACACAGCCATGTCCTAGGTGGCCGCGACCTCCAGCGACAAGACACAAAAGGCACATGGCTCGGCGTGACGCGCGACGGGCGCATCGCGTGCCTGACGAACTACCGCGAAGACCGCGAGACGGCCGGCACCATTAGTCGCGGTGCGATGGTGAACGCGTATCTCACACAGCCGCCCGGTCACGTTCAAGATACGGAGGAGTTTGCGCGCCGGCTGATTGCCGGTGAGGAGGCGAGGGGCTCGGGCGGTTTCAGTCTCGTCTGTGGGCGGCTGAACGAGCCACTTGCGGTGGTCAGCAACCGAATGGAGAGCGAGAAGGATCTTGCGTGGGTGGGTAAGGAGAGGGGACAGACGGTCGGGCTGAGCAATGCGGCGTTTGGCAATCGCTCGTGGCCGAAGGTCACTGAAGGCGAGCATCTGCTTGATCTGATCGTCAAGGGCAATATCAAGTACGAGCACGATGAGGACGACATGGTTCGGAAGATTTTTGTACTACTGAGCCGAGACACCCTGCCGAAACGACAGAATGGTGCGGACTGGTCATCGTTTGTTAGCGAACTGAAGAATAGTGTCTTCGTTCCTATCCTGACTGGCGACGACTCGGCATTGAAAGGAGATGAGATTGCGGCTTCGCAATCGAAGAGACGGATGTCAGTGCACAAGCTGGCTCCAAACGCGTACGGCACTACGAAGCAAAGTCTGATTCTCGTCACGCATGATGGACACGTCAAGTTCATCGAGAAGACGCTGTACGAAGACGGAGTAGCGGTGGAAACGAAGCCGAGCAGCACGAGGAAGTTTGAATATGACATTCAATCATCCTCCTGAGCCAAATCTTCATTTTCCATGTGCTCGGCCCCGCTGATTGTCGCATTCCGTCATCACTGCTTCCTCAGACCGACCACCCTCGACATATACAACCTCCAAATTCCTCCCGGAAAGAATCGATCGATCGTGTCCATGATGTATATAGACTGCCATGGTCTGCCCGCCCAGATCTCATTCTGATTCCAGAGGTATCCTCTACTGTTTAACACCCTGGGTACCACATAGTCGACATATGCTTGTGTCGGCTGCCCACGAGTCTGGCTCTCCACGAGCCGCCGCTGGTACATTTCATTCCATGGCTTGAAGATCGACGTTGGCGGGAGCTCCCGCTTCGTACGAGCAATGTTGCTGACCACGCCTGCGGTGATTACGTTGACGACATGCACATCGAAGGGTGCCAACTCGACTCGCAGCGTGTCAAGGTAAGATCTCAGGGCTGCTTTCGAGCAGTTGTAGGCACTTCCGAACCAGAAAGGCATAATGCCGGCGACGGAACCTGTTGCGACGATCGTGCCCTTTGCTTTCAGTATGAGCGGGAGGAAGACCTCGTTGATGTCCATGATTGAGAAAAGGTTCGTGTTGAACATGGCTTTCGCCTCCTCGACAACGATATCGGTCGCCGGCACGGTATAGTCTGTGATCAAACATTGATTAGCGCCGAGCGCTAACGTCCAAACGCTATCGAAAGACAGCTTCAAGAGGATTGGCAGTCTTTACAATACGCAAACACATCTTACTGCTGTCGCTCACCAGTGACCACCGATCACGCAAGTCAGAATTCAGCAACTCTAGCTTACGCTCTCGGAAGCCTAGACAACCAGACGAGGATACTTACTCTGGCCTGCATTATGATAGATATAATCGAGTCCCTTCCCTTCGAGGAGGCCCTCAACTTCTTTGTAGCATGCTCTAACACTCACCGGGTCGTCCACGACCAAGCTCAATGTCTCAATGCCTCTGACCGCAAGATCTGACAAGCTTTCTGCCTTTCTGGCAGTAGCGAGAACTCTGAGGCCGCGCTCTTGGAACAGACGCGCCAGGTGGTTACCAATGCCAGTCCCCGAGCACCTATAGTATGTTAGAGACCATAAATCTAGACGCGAGCTGATATATCCATCCGTACCCGGTGATCAAGATGGATTGCCGTGGTGTGGTCATTGTGAAGGCAGACTGCTCGGTTTCGGGTTCGCAGGATCGATACCACAGAATCCGAGGCTGTTCCAGAAAGAATATCAAGTTCTCAATATGTGAAGGACGGAAACAGCAATGCCATGGAAATGACGGGGTAGACTGCCATGGCACTGAACCTCGGGTATTGGACCTCACACCTGCCCAATCGGGATAGCTTCTTCGGCAGAGCACTCCGCCACTGCGGTTTCTTTATTGGAATGGACCTTGGGCGGTGTTGAGTAATCTTCAGTCGGCCTTGTCGGAAAGATCGCCAGTAACACAGGTTCGATTAGGGCCCGTTTCACAAGGACAGCACGTGGGTTTGTGTTGGAAGCCCTTGAATACCGTGTGTATTCCAGACCATAAGAATGCCCAGAGGTTTTGTCATGTCATAATGCAAATATGTTACATTCATCGATCCCGAGCATTGACAGTCAAACAAAACCGCCCAGTTCTTTGCTCGCAATCAGACAACCCCTTTCTAAATCATCTCACCTTCTTCCCCTCGATCCGCACCGGCGCATGGTCGCTCCCCAAAAACCCAGCCAAATAACTGACCTTGATGGCAAACGTCAAAAGCGGCAAAACCATAAAGACTCTCAACTCATCACTCCAACTACCCACATCCAGGATTCTCTGCCGCCCCAAAACCCAGGCAATACCACCCCAGTGCCCGAAATCCAACAGAGCGTAAATAACCACGACCCAGTATACGAGCTGCGGGTCCGTCGTCAGCCACAGGACGATTGTCGCGAGTGATCCGAAGCCGGCAAACATGGATGCTGTCGAAGCCGCTAGCATCTTGTCGACGCTGTCGGCGTAGAGATATTGATTTGGAGTTAGCTGTTCGGGTTGAAGAACGAGGGGGACGGTGGTCATCGGGTGGGAAAGGACATTGTAGATGGCGCCGCTGATGAGGATGGGTTCGATGTAGCAGAAGAAGACTCGCGGCACGACGGGCATGATGTACGCCATGTTTATGAGGTGTTTTTGGGCAGTAAGTATGCCCGTAAAATAGAGTTGTTCGAGAATCCGGGGTAGAGAGGTTTTATTTACTTTATACGAAAGCTGGGAAACACGGCTGGGGGATGTAACGTCATGAGGTTGGGGCCGTCAATCAGACTAACATTCCGTCTCCGCTTAGTGAATGGTCAGCACGGTCGAACTCAAGGTGGCAGATGACTTGGCGGGTCTCAAGATCGTGGTTTGCAATATTTGTTTACCAGCGTGCATCATACACAGTAGACGCTCAAACGCGAGCATCTACAGCAAGGTCGTGCCGAGGCCCTTCACATACACCATTCTTCCTTTGCGTGGACCAACAGCCACACCATCAATGACCGAAGCTTGCCGCTGGTAAGCTCTGCTCCGATCAACGGAATCTACAGTCCATGAAAGTCAACTCATTGCCATGACTGGCTTCGTCCTATATCAGTGCAGCGTCCCTCTTACTTTCAGAAACAAGGCCGGCACCTTGAGTGCGCTTCTGAATTTGGAATATGTCTCTAACAGCAATCGCCCCTACTCAGATTCAACCAGAGATCTTCTTGACACCCTTCAGCCCTGATTTACCCCGGAATGACTTCTCCCCCAGAGCCATCCCAAGTGGCGCTGCCTCGACACCAGAACCGTCGCGGCCTCCAGGTGATACGGACGATGACAGTTCGACAGCCCCCCCCATAAACCGCGTCTCAATCCTCATCGCCGCCTCCCTAACACTCTTCATCGGCGTTGGCTACACCAACACCTACGGCGTCTTCCAGTCCCACTACCAGACCACGCTCTTTCCCGACCTGCCCTCCTCCCAACTAATTCTCATCGGCTCCGTCTCCGCCTCCCTCTACCTCATCCTCGGATTCCTCACAGGCCGCTTCGCCGACATCTACGGCTACCGGACCTCGCTCATCATCGGCTCCTCTCTAATGATAGGAGCCATGTTCGCCGCCAGCGGGGCGACCACCTACTGGCAACTCTTCCTGACCCAGGGCTTGATGTTCGGCCTCGGTGTTGCGTTCGTCTACCCGCCCGCCACGGCGATCAGTCGGATGTATTTTGGCGCTGGCAGACATGGGCTCGCAAATGGGATCGTCGTGAGTGGCGGCGCTCTCGGTGGTTGTGTCCTTCCCTACGCTGTTCGAGAGATGCTCTGGCAATACGGTTTGCAGACCACGTTCCGGATCTTGGGCTTTCTCGCCCTGGGCGTTCTCGTCCCCAGCACGATGCTGCTGAAACCACGACAAGGCACCAGGAGTTTATCCTCGAATGCATCATCGCTACTGGACTTCACGCTTTTGAGGAACGGCAAGTTTGTGTGTCTTGCAGTTGCTTGCGCCGTCGCCATGACGGGGTTCCTGCCTCGATACTTCCTCATCCCGGCCTCTGCCATGTTCGTGGGGATCGACTCTGTCTACGCGTCGTGGCTTCTCGGACTTATGAACGGGTTATCTATCATCGGCCGTGTGGGGATCGGTTACTATGCGGACAGTCATGGAAAAGTGAACGCTCTGTCCGCCAGCTTCCTGCTCTGCGGGATGGGCCATTTTGCCTTTTGGCTTCCCGGGGTTGCCGTATCTGGTTCATCAAGCGGCACGCCGACGGCGTTGTTCACGCTATTCGTCGTGTATGTGGGCATATTCGGGTCCGGGTTCATCAGTTTGTTCCCCGTAGTGGTTGCTCACCTATTTGGGAAGGAGGGACTGGCGTCGAGGACTGGTCTCTTGAATTCTGCAGTGGGTTTCACAACGCTCGCGGGACCGAGTGCGATCTATGCCATTGTTGATGAGAATTCGGGAACGAAGTGGGTGGCGGGGGTATTGACTTCTGGGGTGTTCATGGTAGCGGGTGGCTTGATATTAGCTGGTGGATCTGCTACGATGACGAAGCTTGACAGAAGGAGACCTCTAACAGAGTGAAGACAGCAGCAGAGCTGTCTTTGTGCTGCGTTCAAGCTAGTGAAATATCCGTCATGAACACGAGATCCGCATATAGCATCAAATCCTGGGGTTAAGATCGAAGCCTCGTACTTCACACGCCTCGAAATCAGCTGCAAGGGTCTTTTTGGGTCCAAGAATATTGCCGTTACAGCACCCTCAGCAGCTGAAATGGCTTCTTCCACTTCCAAGCCACGCCCCATCCTCCAAAAGCCAAAGACAGCCCAGTAAAGACGATGAGCGGCCCATACTCCGTCCCATATCCCAGACCCGCTCCCACAATCGAACCCGCACCCACCTTGACCAACGGCACACTGACGAGCCCGCCACCAACATATCCGATTCCTCTCGCCCCGTTCAGCAACCCAAAAAGTAGCCCCGTGTCCAGCGCCTCATTCCGCTCCCTCGCCTCCCGTTCCATCAACTTCACGACCCCACCCCACGTCGCACTATACCCCGTCGCAAAACACCCAAATGCAATCGCAAAAAGCGTCAGTAGCGCCGCACCATCATCAGCGCTCGCCAGACCCCAAAGAAGGAAAGCCGAAAGAGCGGACGCGAGCGACTGGAGGGATGTGACGGTCGTCAACGACAGCGTGAAATGGCGGTTATCGGAGAGGAAGCCGAAGACGGAGCTGGATGCGATGCCGGCGATGTTGATCAGTGTGATGAGCAGGGTCGAGAATGTGCTTGACAGAGGGGTTGTGGCGCGTGCAAAGGACGTGAGATAGGTCTGTGGAATCCCATAACCGGTGCTTTGGAGGAGGGTGGCGACGGAGTAAATGTAAAAGGTGCGGTGTCGGAGGAACGACCAGGGGATTCTACGTTGTCGGGATGTCGAGATCACTGTTGCTAGGGTCGGGATCATGAAGATGGAGATCAAGGCTGTACTTCCTAGGATCGCGGTCCAGATGCGGAGAGTTATACGAAAACCGAAACGGTCGAGCAGACCGCGAAAGAGGAAGGGGCAGGTGGCGCCGACGATGCTCTTGGAAGAGAAGATGAGGCCATAGGCAACTGCACGATTGCAGACGCGGTTCTGGGTATTGAACCACTCGCCCAGAGATAGGGTCAGGGGACTGTAGGCGAGGGCGCAACCGAACGCGGCTAGGACACCCTGGCTAATGACGAGATGCCAAACATTCTGGCTGAAGGAGGAGATGATGAAGCTCAGACATGAGAGAATCGTCCCGCAAACAGCTGCAAGCTGCCGGTATCTTGCCCAGCGCTGGGTGAACAGGCCGAAAAGAAATGGCATGGACAGGTACATCACACCGTTCTGGGTTGTACCGATGATGCCGGTCAACTCTTTAGGGCCTAGAAGCGTCCAAGTCTCGTAGTAGTATTCCTGAAAGACGCCATAGCTTATGGCAAAACCTGATATCAGGTTAGATCACCGCAATCAATTGACCAGTATATCGAACTTGCCCCAGATTGGAAGCTGCGATATTGCAGACCCCATCAGGACCAGTAGCCTCTTTTTATCTTCTAAAGTCCATCTCTGAGGCTCAATGAATGGCGTTTGATAGCCATGATGATCGGTGTTAGGACCAGCGTCCTCAGCGTCTGGCGTGAACGAGGTCATTTCGCGCTCTTCAACCTGCGACATTGTTCGTATATGACAGTTCTAGCTTCTGACGACGACAAATGAGCATCGAAGTATAACTGTGGACAATTGAGTCGATGGGCAAGCATAGGGCTAGTCTCAAGTCCCGACTTATCGTGAGCGTGCCGTGTTGCTGAGTCATTGTTGGCTCGTACACGTTCCTTAATCGGCTCTGACCTGCCGAGACCGGGCCAAAGTGTATACGCGACGTGTCGCTTTTGAAACTCGCAGGCCATGCTTATGCGAATCAAAACACAAAGTACCTAGTGAGCATGTCGAAGCTGTGGCTATTCCATCGGTGAAATCTCGGTCGGTGATTCGCCTCGACTATGGGAATCACTCCACGTGGCGAAGTCACAACAAGCTGTAGTCCAATCCCCTACCGGCATTGTTGGGTCTGACATGAATAGTTCCGTCAATCATTACAGAGCGCAGAGTGGCATCTCGTGCCAACACAGCAAGAAAAATTGTGGGGCCAAGAACATCAGTCAGCATTCAGACGGCCCAGCCCATCACCAACGCGAAGGTGAATTTTCAGGAACACCAGGATCTCAGCGCAGCGGCTGGCGACGGCCAAACTATCAGAAACGCAACGGCGGAAAGCGTCGTCGGAGCTTCGGTCCGACGCATCGCGGGGCACGAGGGGCAGCTCGGGACAGCAGCTGTTGAGTTGCAATTTCCGCCCCTCACCACCAACTCTGCCGCAATCAAGACCACTTCTGGCCGCTGATCGGAGATTCGATTGATCCGACGTGCCGCTAGGCTGTCAACGCCACCAAGCGAAGATAAGACCAGGCAATAAGCGAGGCCGCGTGCAAAGTCAAACGGCACGTTCATCAGGGGAAGGCCGTCAGCCTGGCAACCATGCGCTCAGAAAATGCCTCAAAAGCCCAGGGATGTGGATCATTCTGATGGAAGATGATTGTCCATTTTCTCAAAGTCATCGCACAACCATTCAAGATGGGAGGCGGAACGTCATCAAATTACAGTAAGTGGTATCATTGGATGCAGAATGCTCATGCGCCGGAACCGATCCCAACAAAGGAAAATCCCCCACCGTCACAAATCACAGAGATGTGACGACAGTCAAAGTGGCCGTTTTTCGTTATATCGTATCCAAAACTTTTCTTAGATAGTCATGTGCGTTGCCTATACCACCGCGGCAGCCTCAGCAGCAGGAGCTTCGACAAGGTTCTTAGCAGCCTGCTGCAACTCCTTTGCAACGACCGTGTCTTTGGGGGCTATGCGTGCGCCCGCCGTTACCTGTTTGCTGAACTCGCGCTGCATACCATGCTTGACGGCCTCGAGAACATTGGTGCAAATGTGGCGGGGCGTGTAGACGGGGTTCGTGCCCTTGTCGTAGACACCAGTCTCGACCAAAATGGAGTACCAGTCGGCTGTTGCGCGGTCACTAGCATTGTATTCGTTGGTACCACGGATGTCCGAGCCGGGGGTGTCGCCGACAAAGTAGACGGTCTCTGGCGGGGAGTTGATTCCGTGGGTGTCCTTGCGCCATTGCTGGAGAAGGCGAGTAGCAAACTCGAAAGTACCAATCTGGGGCTTGCCAAAGGCAATCGACTTCAAGTCCTTGCCAGTAAGACCCTTGTATAATGCCTCGACGGACGTCCGGAGAGCACCCATACCGAGACGAGTGAAGTCGTGACTCGTTGACCAGACAATGTCGTTGTGGCTGAAGAAGATTGGCGGGCCTTCGTCAAAGGTCTCCGAACGTGTGCCGAGGCGTCCGTTCTTGGACATGAGCACGTCGAGGATGATCTGCTGATCGCCGGCCCAATCGCGGGAATCGGCAAAAACGAAGATGGCTTCGATTTCAACTTCGCTCATGACACGGTGGCGCGAATTGGCCAACTCTTCGTCCGTGAGCTTGCGGAAGGGTGTAGTATGCTGGTTGTCCTTGATGATGTCGCCAGGTGTAATGACATCCTTGAAGCCGTAGCCCTCGGCGACCTTGCGGCACTTTTCACCCTCGCCACCGACAACGAGGACGGTACCGTACTTCTCGGACAGTTCCCTCATGGGCGTGTGGCCGCAAATGAACTGACCAGGGGAGATTTCAAGCTTGAGCTGGTTGCTGAGCTGCAGGCAACGCTCGGCCTCGGTCTTGCCACCACCATTGGTGACGAAAATGTATGGAACCTTGACGCCGTACTCGTTCTCGCCGTTCAAGACCTTCATGGCCTCAATGGCTTCAGGGATGACCTCACCACCACGGATCAGGACGCCGTCGATATCGAAGGCGTAGGCGTAGGCGTCGGTGACACTCGTCTCAGAGGGGCTGGGGGGTGTGCCGGGGGTGTTGACGTTGTCGTTCTTCGAGAGATGGTGCTTGGCCATCTCGAGCTGGGCGGCCGTCTCGTGAGAAGCATCGGGGAGATTGGTCAGATGTGGGGGCGCAATTGTGAAAGGCATATCGCCCTTGAGCTCCGCTTCAGTTGCATTGGTGCTCGAGACTCGTCGAATGCCGGGGCGCTTGGGAGCAAGGTGGGTAGTGGTAGTGGTAGCCGGAGACTTCTCGGTAAAATCGGTGGCAGCCATCTTGGGAGGATTTTGGTCGATAGGTCGTCGGGGACGGTTAGGGAACAGGTTTGATCAATAACAACAATCTGACGCTTACAGGTTGTTGCAAGCACCGAGAAGGGAAACGGTCCTCAGTGATAACAGGTGTGGTATAATAATAAACAGTGTGACTAACAGAAGATGGAAAAGGAAAGGGGACAGAGGAGAATATATACGCGCGCTTGGATCTGGGTCGCATCTCCAAGCCGCTGAGGCAAACGTGGTAGAGCTCATCATCATGCGGATCCACGTATCAACGGCCGTCAACACGAAGGAGCAGGCCGTCGAGCGAGGTCAGTGAGGGCCATCTATTACGGACACAACAGGAGGCGATGCGCCTCAAAACGGCGTACAGTGGGTCCTGCTGAGAGTTCCTGGGCCTGCAGCGACCAGCGTGTGGGTTCGATAGTGTACCTTGGGGAAGCGGTCCTATCGAAGCGTTTGAACGACTTTCAATTCCGCCACTAGCTGTGCATCGAACGGACGTGCGCCCGATTTGGATCTGGGAGACTTGCCGTCAACGGCTGTGACCTTGAGACAAAGTGTAATCTTATCGGTGCAAGTCGGACCGGCTCTGTTGAGCAGCAGAAGAGTGGTGAGTCTATGCCTAGAAATCAACGCGCTCTTCCAGTCTTTCAATCAACTTCTTGAGACCCTGATGTGCAGTGCATCCAGCAGATCAAGTTTGTAGAGCATCGTTCTGATTTGTGATTAGCAGGCTCGACACCGGAGCGCGTCTACGTGCAGTGCGCGATATACCTCGTGTTATCGATCCTGAACAAAACGACTTAGCGGCATCATGGACTGCAGCGGGGTACCGCGTTAAGGCCTCTCAGTTTTTCATGTAGGCCTTGGTAGATGAGGTCATGTTCCACTCGAATACAGCCTCATCGAGCCGACGAAGATTTTCCATCGGTACTCCGCGCCCGTTAGGGTGTATCAAAGCTGACGCCCACCGTGGACGGGTGAGCGTGGTCCATTTTATTCGACGAACCATCGTGCCAGGAGCTCAACGGTCTGGCAAGTCGCTCGGCTTTTCTGGACAGCTGAGTTGGATCTCTTATGATCTGCTGGTTCATAGACTGCTTGACTTCTCGGGCTGACGCAACAGATTCGACATGTGTAGGACGTGACCCGCACAATAATTGCAGACAAGTTCACAGCCTCGATCGCGGATCTCCAGGGGGACCGGCTTGACGGCCTCACGGAACTGTCGAGCTGAACGCCGATTCCATTCCGGGTGGCCATATGACACGCCTGATAGAGGCAGCATCAGTCCGTGGCGGACGCCCATGCAGCCGCAGGGTACTCGAAGGGTGTGCGGCCACCCAGCCACGGATGACCAGTGTCGTTTTCGAGATGCAGCGATCCGGGCGGGCGGTGGAAGGAGACTGGGTTACCATTGGCTGTCGGAGGGCGGTTGTCTCGAAAAGTGGGATGGCGAAGGATTGCGAGCTTCGAGTATGGGATTTTGCGGGCTGGGCGATGACGTCGGCGCCAAGTGGCCGCAAACCCTAATTCCGGCGACCGCACGTGAGTTCCACGTTGCGCAGCTTCAAGCACGGGCAGTTCAGTGAATGCCTTCATCTCGCTCCATCGTCTGACATCGAGTGGCCTTCGTCCCTTGCACACGAAATGTCGTCGACTTGCTAGACCAGCCTGGCAGGGCGTACTCGATAAGACCCTTGTTCAGTCCGTCGACAGCTGACACAACGCCGTGGGTGCCCGACCGTCTGGTCAACTCTGAAACAACTCATGCCGCCTACAATTTTCATAGGAGCGCTTGAAGTGCAAACTTTCTCGTACCCAGAACCTCGCCCCCAATCGTATCCTTCATTCCGGCCTTTTCTCGTGTCTACACTCCCAGCTGATGCTGCTGTTGCCGCCCACAGGACATGCCTGCGCAGCACTTCCCGCAAGGTTTGTCTGCCAGATCTGGGGCAACGCTGAACTTACAGGCACGCTATAATAAGTCCTGCGCTTTATCTGTGCGATGATATAAATGCCTCGTCCTGGGGCTGGCTATCTTGTCACAGATTGGTGGGGCTCCGTTGGCTGACTTCTGTCACATGCGCTTTCTTATTTCCTCTGCCCATGCACGCGCTTTCGATGCCATCGGAAAGTTTCAATGGCTGCATTATTTACCTACGACGTGCACACGTCGACCAACCACCAATTCTATAGCTCGATAAGCACCATGACTGGCGACACCAAAGGTTGGGGTGCAGCCACTTTGCTTGCAACCGTACCGAAAATCACCCTATTCTAGTGACGCCTCATACCAGTCCTATTTCGCCTTATGCGGACTGTACACCATCACGGGGCGCTCGTGTTACAGCGACTTGCGCCTACAGACGATCCAGGAGGTGCACAATCGGCCATCGGTTGCATTTTGGCAGCACAGTCTCTATCTACTTGGGGATATTGCTCCGCACTCTGAGGTGTCTAACCAGTAACGGAAACCGCGACCACTCGTCCCAAGTTGTCATGCTGCGGATCGACGCAAAAGAAGAGCTTTGGCTCCGGGATCTGCAAAGAGTCCAACGGGACACCGCACGTCAGTTTGCATGAACAGAACCGTAGACAGTAAACTACGCTGCTCGAACACATTGAGACGTGGGGTGATGCAAGTCATCAAGGTAGTCTCCAATGCCGTCAATCTCTCATCGCTCCGGTAGACGTCCTGGACGATACGTAATCGACTAGTGATTTCATTTGTTCGTCTGCCAATGAGGTCTGTATGTTGATCTGGTCTCGACATACACCAGAGCTTGCTGTGAGTTTCCGGTGCTCAATCTTAAAGCGACCTCAGACGGGAATTCACAAAGGTGGTATCTGGAATGATTTCCGGTTTCGGTCTTGACCTTGAAAAGGTGTTCTGCTTGCTTTTCGCGCGAAGTTGATTATGAGGTGAAGGAGTGCGGAGAGCCCAGGAGAAGTGGTATCCATGGTCGCTTCACAATCTTTTCCCTCGGTAAATTCGGCTTTGCTCAATCTCGAGGGCGGCTTCGGGATGACGCAAACAGACCAGTTCGCCGTTTCCAGGACGGCATCCATCTCTTCTATATGACTGAGAGCTTGGGCATTCGCGATATTCACAAGAACGAAGGATGTGCATTCTTGAGGAGTGACAACAATTATGGTACCCACGGATGCAGGGATCGACTGAAGAATACCGAATCTACAGCTATGACCGCACCTGCCTGAACTTAAGGGCTCGCATCCCCCAGATTTGATCCAGCGGCAATTATCGTGACCCTGGAAGATTCCCCGAAACCCTCGCTATTCCCGGGACGAGAAACCGGCCCTGAGCCCGCGTAGATCGAATCTGACGATCGCCAACACCGAGTCATGAACGTCGCTTTTCCGGATGTCTGCGAAGGTCAAGCTCGCCGCGCTTTTTCGCTAGTGGCTCCGAACACCACCTTACGCCGTCGTGACAGCCGTCGTCGTTAGCGGCGTTCCTTCGCTCCCTTCCTCCCCTCGACCCTTCCTGCCTTGGCCTCTCTCCGCTCTAGCCCGCGCCGCCTCGTACAGCCCGGGCACCCCAAGCAGCGGAACATCCCTCTCGACCCAGATTCCCTCCGCAACCCACCCTCCCATATCCCCAATCTTCGCCTGCTGCTCCGCCGGAACTCCCCTCCCCTGTTCCATCCTCACGGCACTGACCGTCCAAGTCGTAAACGCAATCACGTGCTCCCCCTCCAGAGCATGAACGGCGTAGCATTGCGCCAGGACCGTTGCCCTGCGTGGCTCCGGGCCCGACACGTCGTCGAACCGGACGCTGACGTTGGAGAGCAGGTGCCGGGTTGCTTCGAAGCCGGAGAGCGCCAGGCGGACGTTGGAGAGGAGCGTGGCGATTGAGAGCTTGCTGGCCGCGTACTCGGCCAGGTGGGCCGAGAGGTCGAAGGAGACGCCGGAGGGGTGCCAGAGGGTGCCGAGGAAGGTGTAATCGAGCCAGTCCTGGCCGTAGGCGATTCCGGAGACGAGGTTTCGGAGTTGGCTCTCGTGGGTGAGGAGAGTTAGGGCGTCGTTGATCTTTGGTCCGGAAGACATTTTTTTTCTCTCTCAAGTGATAATGAGATGGGATTGGAGGGGATGGAACAGTTTGGGTAAACGGACTGGTCAATGATGAAAGACGATACACTTTAAAAGAAGATGTCCTACTTGTTCGGACGATGCACGAATGATACAAAAGAGATGGAAGGGGGCTGGCATCATGTTGAAATATATTTTCGTTGACATGAGGCCTCTTCGCCACTTTTGGTGGTCGTCGCTCTGTATTACTCATGGTGTCGACCGGGTCCGACGCGTTTTGCAAACAACCGTAGGATGGTGGTCCGAGTATCACATAATCATACCAGAAGGCGCTTCGTCTGGATGAGCGTTTGTGATTATCGAAGCAGCTTCGTGATGTTGCTTGGGGGCGCATCTGAACTGCGGAGATCTTGCGGGCAGATGCAGCTCGGAAGGATAACTCGGCTCGGCATTTGCTCGGCCGAGATCGACTCTACACTCACCGTCTACCACGACACTCATGGCCGAATTAGATCGACGAGACTTACTGATTGAATCAGTCGGAGTGCAATTGTAAGTCAGCTAATTCACCTACTGAATTGGTCGGTTTTTTTTTTTTTGGAATACACCTGTCCTAGCATCTTAATCAAGGCGACGTTCGCAACGGAGCACATACTGTCACACTGATCTCAAGGCGCCGAATGATTCGGATTCAGTTGCATTCTTCATTTAGGGTATAATTATGCTAACGCTGGCAGCAATGCAAATCTCCTTCCATCAAATCTTCTTACCGCGATCAACGCATCGCAGTCAATCTCGTCAAAATATCTACCTTTTGCTAGTATCTTTGCCATCTTTCATGTCCAGACTCTCTTCAATACTCTTTCCAAGGCCGACGACAGGTGACAATGTAGGTGGACTCTGTGTGATATTTTCGACAGGTAGCACGAGACCGGGGATCTCACTCGAACCTGGCCTGGATTCGTCTTCCCTCGCTTTACTCTTTGAGATGCCTTCGCCGACGCCCTTGCCAAATAAGAAATCGTCGACATCCTCCTTGCTGGTACCCTTGGGCGTCGATGCAGCTTGTTCTCCATCGTCAAGCTTCTTCTGTGCATCGGCGTAGCCAGTCAGGATCTGGTCTCCCTCTGCATCGTCACTGTCGTCGTCGTCTGTTCCTTCGAAGAAGCGATCGGTCCATGCTGAGCTGGCGACACTATCTTGTCTTTCCAGGGCGATCTTACTTTTGGGGACGCTGGTGCTGCTACTGAGGCTGCCAACGCCTTGGTGGGTTTCCGTCAGCTCTTGCAACTCGTCGTGGGCCTCGCGGTACATCAGCTCTCGTTCGTCGTCCCCCTCGCCACTCATGCGTTTCCTTTGTTCCCTGACCTCGTCGCCTTCTTTCGTGACGGGCTCGGTCATCGGTCGTGCACGTTCCACGTTGTCTTCTTTCCTGTCTGCTGTGAGTGCAGCTTCTGTGTCCGCGAAATGGGTGTCAACCAAGTGCTTGACCACAGGCCAGCCGTAAGCGTTTGCAAACATGCGTCGGACGACGATGTTATTGTGAGCATCGGGACTCAAACGAACAAGAACCTTGCGCCAGCTGAGATCCCTATGGTAAGCTCGCGCGATCTTCTCCTCGACTGCCATGTTTGCAACATTCATAACGGACCCTGACTCGGAATCAGATCGTTTGCGAGGCGTCGACGAATTGCTGTCCTTTGAGTCCTTGTGGCTTGCATCTCCATGGGAGCTCTTCTTGCGTAGCATGGTAGGCTTGCGCTTCATTGGCGGTGGCGGTATATCCTCCGGGTGGTATATTCTGTCGTGAAAGATGGTTCTAGGCCGGCTCTGGGGGTCAAGCAGGAAGTCGGTGGTCGGTAGCGGAGGATTAATGAGATCACCCGCTGCCTCGAAGACTGACGTTTTTGGAGGCGAGAAGACATTGCTCGAGTCTCCCACAGTGACACCGTCTCGAGAATGTTGCGGACTGTTTGGTTCTGGTGACGATAGTGAAGAGCTCTGGTCGTCCTCGTCGCTGAAGGCGATCGTTTGCGCGCGACGAATCATTTTGTTCGCCTTGGGTTTGAGATGGTCCTCGGATTTCTCCTTCTTGCTTTTACCGCCACCGAAAAAGGACATGAAGCCGGCAAGCGGCGACGCCGGTTCATCCTTGACCGTAGGAGCTTTCCGTGGTCTTCTCGACGGAGACTTGCCGCGTAACGACTCGCTGTCTGCGTCCTTCTTCTTGGATCTCATGTTTTGGCGAGTTGCAGCGTTATCAGCGCGCGTTTCATCATCTGCCGGTTGAGGGACTAATTCGCCATCCTTGCCAGGCTGTATGTCGTCGGATTCGTCATCGGTGGCGACACCACTATTGTCCTGTCTCTGCCAGGGCCATTGGTTCTTGTGTTCCGTTTGATTCGTTCCCGTAAGTTCTGCCCAACCCCAGCCAGCCATTGTGCCGATCAGACCGTTTTCTCTTCTGGCCTTGTCGACTCGTCCTAGTCCTCGCCAGTCTAGAAACAAAAGACAACTAGTTCGTAATGGAACAATTCCATCGTTGACAACATTTGAGTAGACGGTACGGTTTCGGAACAGCTTGAGTGCCTGATGGGCTGGGCCTGAGGGCAACAATCGTAGGAGGGGCTTCGTACCAGGATCGACTTTCTTTGGTGCACGTTGTCGTTCGCTCCCGATGCCAGCTATGACACCAGCCCAGCCACTTCTTGCAAGAGTGGGCGCCCGCCAAGTCAGACCCAGATCCTGCCCCGTCCGACCTACCAGGCCAAAGTCTAGCGCAAACTTGACGTAAAGCGGATTTTCGTTGCTGAGACCAAGAAATGGAGATGCTAGGGCGATGAAGTTGATGGGCTGGATGCGCTGAAAGAACTCAGGGGAATGCTTGTGTATATATGCGATGGCGTATGTCTGAGTGAGACCACCAAGCGAGTGTCCAATGAAGCTGATGCTCGTGATCTGATATGGTCGATCTACATGCGGCAAATCTGGACCTCCTTCAACGACTGAGCTGTTGTGGTGCGATCCGTGTCCTTCTCTGGCCTCTATCTTGTCACGACTCGTAAACGCTCGAGACAGGGACTTCTTGAACGTTTTCTTAACTGGGAGAAACGGCTGATCCGGGTAAGTCATTCCAAGGACATACTTGGCGAGCCTTTTACCAAGGTACTGAATACCACGTTCTGTGCGCACAGCGTTACCAGAGAATCCCCTGACAATCACTTCCTCTTCGTCGTCCTCGGGCTCATCAAGATCATCTTGGCCACCTGAGAGGGGTGCAGTCGATGTTGCTGGAGCCTTTGAACGATCTGGAGGGGGGTTATTGCTGGGTGTGTAATCGTGAATCGGGTTGGAGTCCATTCTCGAGAGCTCGGCCTTGCGTCGTGCTCTCGCATCCTTGCGAGCTTGCTTGGCCGCAGCGTCAATGCTTTCCTTCATGTATAGCATATCCGCTCCGAGGTTGCTATGCAAGCCATGGGTGATGACCACAAGATGAACCTTGCGTTTCTTTTGTGGTCGCTCCTGGGGTGACTTCGGGTCGTCTGTTTCTTCGGAAGTTTGATCTGCCCTGACCGACGAGTCTGTTGGATTCTTAGCCTGAATGCCCTTTCCAGGCTGATACTCGTGGAATCCAAAATGCTCCAATCCAGGAAGAGTCGGCTTATTCCACAGACTTGCCGTGTCGTCAATAACCACGGTGATGGCATTCGAAAAGACGCCCTTCATCAAGCCAACATGCTCGCCCGGTTTGCGGCTCTGTTCCTGATGGTCAACCAAGCGTCCGGGTGTACTATTAATGCTCCCGGTTAATCCGGCAAATCCGAGCTCCACGCTCTTCTCGTCCCGTCCAACAATCACCTCGTAGTGCACAGTGGCGCCGGTCGAGAAGAGGACCTGTGACGTGCATTCAATGATCCACGAGCAGCTCTCTGGAGCCTCACCGCTGCTCGCAGGATTTTCGCAGGCTTTGACCAGGGTTTCGGGGACTTTGAGTGTTGCCGTCCAGCTTCCGCCTGCCTTGAGCATGGGCTCGAACTGCGGGTCCCCAAATGTTTGAGAGTCATGTTTTGCATTTGGATTGAAGGTCGAGGGGTAGCATGCGGCGTATAAGGTGTAGGGACCGTGGAGGTATGCCGCTCGCAGAGCGATGGCGCAGGTATTTCGAATGCGCACGTGAAGGTTCTTAGGGACGGGGTGAACGCGATCTCTTGCCGGGGTGTAGGTGACGGTATACCTAGACTTCTGTCAGCATGGTCGAGACTCAAGAGGAACTGTCGAGCTCCTACCGGACAACCTCGCCGACGCGGACCGAACCGCTCTGGTGTATCAGGAGCATCTTCTTAACATGTCGCTCAATGTTGGGTGGGAGGGACGACCAGTACACCGCAGACGCGTCGCTAGGCTGCCTTGTTCTAGGGGACGAAGAGGAAAGAATGGCGTCCTGCGCGCGGGTATACTGGGAGTAGAGTCGTGGGTTGACGAGCATGCCTAGGGCATACTGGGAGGCGGTGGCAGGACGAAATGGCGGATTCTCTGGTTGCCGGTGACGCAGTGAAAGCCGGCGCTGCACAATTCCTGACGACTCCGATTGACCTTCGTTCCGATCCCGACGACGCGCCGCCACGTGCTTGTGCAGGGTTTCTCAACGTTGCTCCCTGTCTTAGCAGCAGTCTCGAAACTCGTCGATATGCAAGGAGAAACTATGCTGTCGTACTGTTATACAGGTAAAAGATGTGTTCGGGGCCGGTCGGCGAACAACGTGCGCTACTAACAGCTTCACCCACATGAGTGAGTCGCGTGAGCATTCCGTTCAATATTACGCTGCATCTTGCACATGTGCAGGCGTTATTTTGTCAGTACGGCCTGCTCCTCAGCGCCTCGGCAAGGGTGCATCAACAGCAGGTAGACCAGGCATGGACAGCATTGCACGGGCGCGGAATTTCACCCTATGGGAGCGATGAAAGACGGCATACTTATCTTCCCATGACCTGAAATTCACATTTACGCGAGGATGTATTCGCGTTGCAGCAAACTATTCCTGTTCACTATGTGCTTTCGAGACATCTTGTCCGAAGCTCCGACAAGCGCTCGGAGCCAGCCTCATCGGCATCTCCAGCCTCAGAATCTTACGTCGCTCGACGATCAGACTACAGCTACCTAACTGTCATGCTCGATTTTAACTGCTACATTTCGCGTGCTTCGTTTGCATTTTCGTCTTCGTTGTCATTCTCATCTGGTTCTTGTTGAATTTGTACAAATTTCGTGCCAGCAGCCCTCGGAGCTCGCAATGAATCACCTCGAGTCTAGCGGCGTTGATCTGAGCTCGCATCTGAACATTGTCAAGACAATCAGTTCACGTATCAAACTCTTCCACAGTCAGGGAAAGCCATTTCGTATATACCATGGCTCGACCAACAGCACCCGTAAATCGCAACATACCGCCGCCAACACGATTGACACGAGCAAGCTCACCAATGTCTTACACATCGACAAAGTCGAGCGTCTCGCATATGTCGAGTCTAACGTACCCATGGACAGACTTGCCTCGGAGACCCTAAAATACGGATTCATACCTCCCGTCGTAATGGAGTTTCCCGGAATCACTGCCGGTGGCGGATTCCAGGGCACATCAGGCGAGAGTAGTTCGTTCCGACACGGCTTCTTTGATCGGACGGTTCGGGCTGTGGAAATGGTGCTCGCAAACGGTGAAGTCGTGGTTGCTTCCGAAAGTGCATATCCTGATCTCTTTCGCGGCGCGGCATCTTCCTTTGGGACGCTCGGCGTGACGACCATGCTCGTTCTGGAGCTCGTCGAAGCAAAGAAGTACGTTTCGTTGACGTACATGACCGTTCGAAGCATGAGTGAAGCTGTCGAACTGGTTCGAAGGGAAGGGAAGAATGAATCTCTCGATTATATCGACGGAATACTTTTTGCCAAAGATCATGGAGTTATATGCCTTGGAAAACTCACCGATAAAGTCGAACCCGGCGCCTCTCTGCAGACCTTCACCGGCCCCTGGGATCCGTGGTTCTACCTGAATGCAAAGAATCTGAGCGCGTATAGACACAGCTGGACAGAGACGATTCCGATCACCGACTACCTCTTCCGCTACGACCGCGGTGCATTTTGGGTCGCCGTGTATGCCTTTCAGTACTTCGTCACGCCCTTCAACCGCATCACCAGGCGGCTGCTCGACTACTTCATGCACACCCGTGTCATGTACCATGCACTGCACAAAAGCGGCCACGCCGAGCGATACATAATCCAAGACGTCGCCATTCCATACGAGCGCACCACGGAATTCCTCGATTACCTCGACGCCGAGTTCGAACACTACCCACTCTGGCTCTGCCCCCTTCGGCTACGCGGTAAATCGCCAGCCTCGACCCACGGCCTGATGGCCGAAGACAAAGTGTCATCCCCGTCTTCCTCGGCGGAACCGGAGATGATGATGAACTTTGGCGTCTGGGGCCCCGGCCCAACCAACCGTCTCAATTTCATCATCTGGAACCGCCAGTTCGAACGCAAAGTGAATGCGCTCGGCGGCCGGAAATGGCTGTATGCGCACGCATACTATCCGGAGGAAGAGTTCTGGAGCTTATATGACAAGAAGAGCTACGATGCTCTGCGACGCAAGTATCACGCTACCGGGCTGCCGACAATCTTTGATAAGGTCAAGGTTGATTACGCGGCCGAGGAGGAGGCCATCGAGGAATCCTGGTGGCTGTGGTTTCTTGCTGTCTTTTGGAGTATATGGCCGTTGAGCGGGCTGTATGGCGTATTTTCGGCGCTTGTTTCTCGTGACTATATGCGCTCGAGCTTGGCGGTCGAGTCGACGTCGCACCGGGTCAAAAGTGACTGAATGCACAGTGTGTGAGAAAGTGACTGTAGATAATTGACAAGACAGGGCCAAAATTGAATTTCTAATATTCACATTCTACGCTCTTGCAACTCAACGCTCAAAATGATAGCAAATGCTCGTGATTCATGTCTTCGTGTTCATAGAAGTGGAGAATATTGACTCCAATCGACCGTGGCAAACGCACTCTCGGGAAGGCTGCGCAGAGACGCAAAATCCTCCACCAAGATATAGAAGCGCGACAAACAATACATGACGCACAAGAAAGTGGTAGGCACGAGGATCGGCAGAGGAATCCGCATAGCTGGATCGCGATTGGGCGAGATATTCCTCAGCCATTCCAGCGAGTCACGGAAACGCTTCAACGTCGGCGACGCCCGCGACTGCTTCTCAGGATCCGGACCGATTGACCCCAGTGTCGATGTGTCAACGCGGTTCCCTTTGTGTAAGATGCGCCGGACTATCCTGACGGAATAGCTCCAATGCTGGCTGAGATATGCTAGACTTTCGCCGAGGAACGTGAAGACGAGACACATGCACGCCGCAATATGCCACAGCGTTCTCTCGGTCTCGGTTGGGAAGTGGAAGTTCCAGGCGGCCATGAAGATGGCGCCGTAGCCCAAGATCAGCGGACCACCGGTTACCTCGAACAAGATGGTCGTTTTTGGAAAGTCGATGCTGCCAAAGAAGTCGAATTCGTATGGCGCGTCGGGCTTAGGGGCAAGCTTCAATCTGCGGAGCAACTCTGTATAGTAGAACCAATGCCGGCTAAGAAACCACTCCTCGCGACCGATTGAGCTCAATGGTGTTCCCATGTAGTTTTGAAGTGACTTGTCTCGGCTGATGTCCAGTCTCGACAAGATCGTGTCTAAATCGTACTTCAGAGGTAGGATGATAGGTTTCGTGATGTCCATTGGCTTGCGCCACCAGCATATCGAAGTCGCAGTCATTAGGAATATGAAGGCGAGAGTAGTCAGCTCTAGCGTTGAGATTGCAAGTCCTTGGCCAATGCGTCCGAAAGTTTGCACAGTGAACCACACGACCTGAACGATGGTTATACCGCGAGTCAACGAATCACTCTTGTTCCTGTCATTAATATCCTCTTCTTCGATTGAAGGCATCTCGACGAGGTCGTTCTCCACCAGTGCGAGAATTTGCATCGCATTAACCGCGAACGAGGTCTTCCCGGATTGCGATTTCCAGCCTTTGGGCGCAACGTGAAATCCTCCCATATTGACAAAGAAGCATTGTCGAAGGGACCAGTCTCCGAGTTTCCTGCTGCGGATTCGCTTCTGTGCATCATGGGCGGCTTGGAATTGTCCCAGTGCAGTCATGAAGATAAAGTCGGGGCCCAGAACCGCAAGCAGAAAGAGGTAGAACTTCTGCGATAGCTTGCGTATTTCCGATCCGCCTTGGCTCGGCACATTCTGGCATACTGAGGACCAGCACAGAAGGAGGATTGTGCCGCCGCAGCTTTTCAAAATGTCGAAGGTGCCACGGCCGTCAGGCTGATCCCGCCAGCCGATGTGCACGCCGGTCGAATTCATCATTCAACACAAATAAGATGTACATAAGACATCGAACAAAGGTCGTGTGTTAACGCTCAGAGATAGACGGCTAGGCGACGGCCATGAAGGTCACACAGGCTTGAGAACGCTCCGAAAATGCCTGCGGCGAACAGATTATATGAAAGAATGGCTACTGGAAAGGATGGCGTGGGCCACCATGGGACTCTGCAGCCTTGCTATAGCAGAAGGCTCGGACCGCCCTCTAGCCTGAAGGGTCATTGTGGGCAAGCGCTGTTGGGCGCCAGCTTCACTAGCAGGTTTGAGGAAGATGCAGGGGTTTTGTAAGACAAACCTGGTTGGCAAACAGACCTTGTTTAGCAGGTTCTCAGCGGTAATGTATGCAAGTCAATACGTATTATCACACGTGCAGCGTAAGAGCCGGCCCAACCACCAATTAAGGCCTACGCCTAATGTTAGGCGCCGACCATAGCCTGTCCCGCTAAGCCAATCTCCATCTTTCAGGAACCAATCTGCAGTGAAAGCCTAGCATGGCAAACGAGCTTCGATTGATGAATTTTGCCTGGGGAAAAAGCGGAGTAGATACAGCACGACTAAGAAAGACTTAGCGTCGGCGTGAAATTCGACTCTTGCTGTCCGTGTGTGATCGATAGCGTTGGACGCAAGTGATGGTGGAGAGAGAGCGTGTGCTAAATTTGGGGTCTGACTGACTAAGCATGGCGGCTAAACACCAGGCCAACGTCTCTCAGGGACTTTCCAAACCACACCTCGAGACCTGCACTTCGAGGATAGTCTTCTTCGCTGGTTCTTGCTTGAATGGCTTACATATGTCCATCCGCACGGCTATATGCAGTTCTAAAGATATATATGCACAGCGTCTTAACTGCAGCCCTTGCTAAGCGACAATAGCACAGCCTGTCCTCACAGCCACCCGCTCGAGACCTGCGGCTGTAATCTGCTAACGCAAGGTGCGCATGAGATGTCTGCTCACCATGATCCGGTGGGGCCGGAGACGGGCAGTGCGTTGACCAGAGCCAATGGCTGAGGTGTTGCACGGTAGTGACTCGCACGTCGCTGGAGGATTTGCAGGTGACGGCCACTAAACTGGCTTTGAACGTGACCCATTTCAAGACCTCGGGCTTTTGATGTTCTAATTCAATTCGATGAAACGCTAGGGATGCGCTGAAAAGAATGCACAGAGACGTTTAAATGGGCTGTGCACCGAAGATACTGACTGGGTAGGTGTAGCGCGATATTGGGATACGAGCTTGCGCCTACTGTCTTTGGCCGTGGCCGCCGCTTCGTGACCGCATTTAGCGGTCCTGAGAGACATTTCCCTGATTGAGGCCTCTGAAACACGCCTCTGAACCAAAAGCGGAAGGCTAGCATACTCAATACGCCTGGGAGCCTTGTTGGTATCAATGAGATGTGGCGGATGCAGCGAAGGCAATGGAGATATATAAAGCTCTCCCTCGAGCGAGAAGTTTGACAGCCAACAGACAACCTCCAAGCCTCCATAGCATCCACTCTCACGATAATTCATAAATTCCAGCAAGTCAGGGTCTCCGATATCTCAGAGCCAAACCGGTTCGCGCTCAACAGTGACATCCATTGCCATAAATCATGTGCACATCACAGTTCCTCTACCTTCTCCTCACAGTCTTGCCGCTGAGCTGCGTGCTCTCGGCCCCAGCCAACACCGCCCCAGTTTCCTCAAAACTCATCAAAGCCCGAGACGAGTCCAACATCGAAGCCGTCCAAGCTTGGATGTCCGACACCGCCACAGTCTCCAGATTCCTCGAAGAAGGCGCCAGCATCACCGACGCCAGTACCTTTGATGCCCGAGCCAAAGAGGCATTCGACGCCGAGAACAACGAGCTGGTCCACAAGATGGTGCTTGACAACGATGACTCCATCAGTTCCCAGCCAGATGTCCAGGACGCCGACCAAACCCTGGCTGGCGATGACGCAAACTTCCAGTTTGTCGTCGACGCGCTGGGCGAGATGGCGGACACCGCGGGCCCGGGCAACGGTGGCTTGGAGGAGATACAGCAAAGTGGGCAGAGCGTAGCTGATTACTTTTCGCAGGTCAATATGTTGAGGTGCCAGTTTGTGCTTCCAGCGATCGATGCTTATTTTGCGGCTGCGGGATCGGATTTGAGGGCCGTCCGGCCAAACGTGCCAGATTGTCAGTAAGTGAGCAAGAACTGTAAGGAGATGTATTCTGTATTCACGCGCGTTATAATCAATCATCGATGTCTGTCCTATCGAGTCTTATGTTCGAGGGCGTCCCTGGGGATGCGGCATTGTCATGTGCACGTGATCAAGGCAGCCAGAATCACTCCTTCCCATTCACATACGCGCTGCCTTCCTTCCTCCGTTCCAAAGAGCTCTTGCAACAAAACAAGCAAAAGGAAACAGCCCCAGCGGGAATTGAACCCGCGGACTGCAAAACTGGAAGTCCCAGAAACCCGCATTACACGGATTTTTTGATCTTTGGGCCAAGCTGAGCTATACATCGAATACCGACTGTAGTACCACTAAGCCATTCCCGGGGAAAGAATGCAATTTGCTATGATTCGACCTGCGGATTTCTTTACCGGTTTACCGCGGCGGTATGCTGATGTTAAATGAATCCTCGAAAACTGAATATGTACCATTCAGGCCAGCATAATGTTTCGCCCGCGCCTTTTCCATGTCGTGTCGTACTGCCTTCCTGGTCATCTGCTGCCCAATTGGAAACCCTGCAGCCAGCGCCCTGAGCGCTCAAGCAACCAACAGGCCACATCAAAGGCATTTGATTTGCACGATGATGCTATGCAAACGTATTACATGAGCCATTTTCAGCCAACGCCCTGGACCCGCACAAATCAAGCAACGCCAATGCACTCATCTCCATTGCACTGATTTCCTCGCATCTCCAATCCACCAAAATCTGCACACTTTGCGCCTGCTTTCTCTAAACTAACACAAATCGAATCATCAATTACCCGCCGCCACACACACATGCCTCCTCTCCAACGTCTCCACGTGCGAATCACAAACCGGATCTTCCCCAACCGCAACCGACGCACGCCCACGCCCACGCCCACCACCATAAGCACTCAGATCCGAATGCTCCGTCGGCAACAGGTCCCGAAAGTATTTCACGGACGTTGAAGTTCATGAACGAATATGGGGTAGCTGACTTAGTATCGATGGGGCTGGGATCCACGAACTTGGCAGGTTCGTGCGGGTGCAGGGGGGATGCACTGGGGGGCTGAAGCCTTGGCAGTTGGGTTGGGCGTAGAGTCAGATTGTGAAGTCGCCGGCCCGCGGGTTGGGGGAGGGCGGGTTGTGAGTAGAGAAGGGGTGGAATCGCTGGAGAGTCGGGAGGCTGAGGGTGGGAGCTGCGGTTGTGTAGGGGCGAGGAGTGGCTAAGGAAGAGGAGGAGGAAGATTGAGGACAAGGCGGGGATGGATCATCGTGTGAATGAGGAGGATTGGAGTAAAATCAGACTTTGGTGGTTGGAAGGCTGCGCTTGGTAAAGGCGTTACGGCGGAGCTTCGAGGTTGGGTTGAAGGCTTTGATCTGAAAGCTTCAATCCGATAGCATCATGGTATTAACTATTGATATGACTGACTGAACGGGGACTGACATGCGAACAGATTGAGACACGAAGGCCCTTTATATCTTTCGATATTCTCCATTTGATGGCCTACATCGGTGCAGAATCTCGCACAGCTGTGTTGCCAGTCGTTCTCAAAAACCCATTTGGAGGTCGACAGGGGGAATATTGTCGGACTACAATGGGCTTTGCAGTGCTCAAAAACGTCACTCCCGAATTTATGCTACATGTTGAACCACGTTGGCCTGGAGCAAAGCTGTCGAAGGACCAATGTCAGCCGCTTCATACATGAATCGAACTGAAATGAAAATGCTGTCAGCAACAATGCTTGCTAGTATGGATCAGGTTATGGAAACATCGATTGTATTCCAATATGAATATCTAATAGATTCTGACGTTGGTCCACAACGCTGTGCCCGATCAACACGGCCACAACGCCGGCCACAACCTTGGCTGTGTCCACCAAATATAGACGACACGGTCGCCTAAATAAGCACCGTTGGCGACCGCATCCCTCTTCCAATATTTCTTAGAGATCATCATACCACGGATGAAAACCTCGGAGAGATCGGACTCCCGCTCTCCCGGTGCGAGATTGCTCTCGCTCATGCTCAGATGCGCGAACAATGGAATCAATCTGCACTCTCAACTGATCCACTTCTGGCTCATACTGCACAAAGTCGAGTCTGCTAAACACAGTCGACCATTTTGTCGCAAAGTCCTCCCAGTCTTCATCGCTGAATCGCATTAGGAGCGTGCTGGCCCTGTATTCCGGCCTGCGTCCTGGTGCCGTTGTCTCAGTGGCCTGTTCGGCTTGTGTGTCCGAGGCCGCGGAGTCTGGACTCATCATATCAGCCAGACCGACTCTCAGTCATGCACAAAGGAAGGAAGGACAATGCTGAAATCACGGCTGAAAGAAGCCGGAGAGAGACGTACCTCTCGGAATCGGTCTTCCCCGTCTCAGCAACGAGTCGGCATCGTTTGTTCTTCGAGGCGCCGTATCATCCACCAGAACCTGTCCCGGCCGAGCGAGCGGCCAGTTCTCCTGATCGAGCCTCTCGTCCTTGCGAGGTGGAACAGGTTTCCGACGTTGCGCTTCTTGGATGGTCCTCTGTACGAGGTCCTCAACCGAATCGCCCTGTGATGGTACCGTCCATCCGTCGGTGGGGAGCCTAGTATACGCTGCCGTGGACTGCGAGGATGGTGGTGGTAGAGGTGGGGCGCGGCCGGGGGCCTCGAGTGGGAATGATCCGGGCATGGGAGTTGAAGGTCCCTCGCTTGGGTCGGTGGTCGTTATCGCGGGAGGAGTGAGCGGTTCGATGACGGGCTCGGGGGCCAGCTCGGGGATGATCACACCTGGGACTTCTGGGGCGTCGGCCCCGGTCGAGATTAGGCGGGCTTTGCGATCTGCAAGAGCTGCAGCACAGATGCCTTCCATGCACTCCCACCACTTGAAGGCGTGGAGGGTGGCTGTGGCGTGCTCGATCTTGCGCTCGTCAAATGACTTGATGAGCTCGATGAGTCCACTCTCCTCTTCGCCGTGAGGCTCTTCGAAGTCGTCGGAATGGTCCTGGGAGTCAAATTCCCGGAGTAAAGCTTGCTCGATCTGCTGCCGCCGCTTCGATGACGATTCATTAATGCTTTCATGTCGCCTTTTCAGTAGAGCAAGCTCTTCCTGTTGGACCTCTTCGAGCGCTGTATAGCTAGCACGAGTTTGCTCTCGCATCTCCATGATGCGATCCAGAGGCGAGACGTCTTCTCCGTCCTCCAGCTCCATGGCTCGTTTCAGAATATATTTTTCGATCCTCTTCTTGAAAGCTGCCATGTCACTCTCGTGCCGCTGTTCGACCAACATGATTTCCGCATCGTGTTTCCCCTTCAGGTCCTCGAGATGTTGCAACTCCCATTTTCCAGCCCCATGGTAGCTCTCTTCTAGCTGTGCTAAATAGCTTTCTTCTTTCGCGAACCGGAGCTTGACGGTCTCCAGCAGCTGAGTCCCGATCTGATTCAGCAACTTCGAGAGCTCGTCGAATGTCAGCTCAATGGCGAGTAAACGGTGCTCCTCCAATCTCTGGGCTTCTGCTTCCTCAGCAAGCTGCCTCGCGGCAAGATCCGCTTCTTGCTGTTGTCGGATCGCTGCCAGTGCCTCTTCAAGCTCTTCCGCCTCACGATCCCGAACCGCTCGAGCTCGACGTTCAGCTTCTTCCCGTTCTCGCTCTATCCGTCTCGCTTCGTCTCTCCGTCTTCGAATCTGCAGGTTACGTCTTTCTTGATCTCCCTCGGTACAATTGCACGTTCTCCAGCGCGCACCACAAGTGTAGCAGAATTCGGAGCCGCACCTACACGTGATGTGGCGGCAACCTGTATTCAGTTCCACCATAGTCGAACATCCGATGCATTGTCGCCAACCTTCGAGCTCCGCCTCTTGCATCACAGCCTGGAGGTTGGTGTCTTGTGTGCAGCGCTGACCTCTGGTATGAGCTGGACCCCTGCAAAACGTGCACATATCGTGTTTGCAGTGTGTGCAAGTTGTGGAATCTTGACCTTTGACCTTTGGCATGAAGAACTTGCCGCATGCCGGTACATTACTGCAGTACCATCTTTCGTTCGCTTTGATGCTGTATTCCTGCTCCTTCGCGTGGTATTTGCTCAGCTGATCAGCACTCAACCCGACCGCGATAAGCTTCCTAGGAATGTCAATCATGCAACAGCGAGGTGGCCATTGGGCCTCGTTCGAGGATGCAGCCAAGACCATGGCGGCGAAACACTCTTTGCAGTAGCTGTGCTGACATGACAGGCTGACTGCGTCCGGGATATCCTCAAAACAACTCGAACATTCTTTCATCACAACAGCAGTTGACATAACGTTCACACGCTTGCCCTTGCTGTCTGATTCCTTCGTGCCTCGTCGGACGAGTCTGTTGAGTGGTCGCTTGAACTTGGCGAACCTTGACTTCTTGCCAGGTTCAGACTCGCTCTCTTTCGAGCCACTCGTCAGCACACTGCCAATTCCAGACTCAATACTAGTGCGGGACTGCAAGGAGAGTCGACCGTCCATAGAGAACACAGAAGGAGGCGTTGCAGACGAGACTCGATCGAGGTTGATGTCTCTTGAGGACCCCAGGCCCGGATCCCATTCGATAGCTGCCTTGCCTTTCCCCTTTGACGCTACAACTGGTTTTGACGCCCCGAACATGGCTTGAATTTGCTCCTTAGCATGCTGCATGACGGTGACAAGCTCAGAATGGTCGTTCGCGTCAATAGGATCGTAGGACAGCAGTTCCTGAGGTGGTGCGACAGCCTGCCATGTCTCCCAAATGGCCGAGATTTGACTGCTTTGCAGTTTCTCAACTGCCGAAGGGAAATGTAGCCGTAACTGCCTCAATTCTGCCGCTGGAATAGATCCAATGTCTTCGCTTGGCTCTGACACAGAGATACGGGGCTGAACCGGAGCGTCGTTTGCTACCGTGGGCAGCTCTGTGGGCATCACATTTGAGGCAGGTAGCTCTGATGGCGAGTTATTAGCAGGGAGCTCTGTATCTGACTGCGGGGGAGGTGTTTGGCCTGGGCCGTATATATCAATGTCCCAGTCATCCGTATCCTGGATGTCGATAGGATCCAGTCTCGACTCGATCTCGTTTATCTTGAGTCTCTGGCCCTGGTGACTTTGATGTACGGTCACCCATGCGCCGCTCCAGACATCATTGCAGAATGGTAGTGGTATGTTTGGTGCATGACTTTTGGCCTGCTGCGAAATTGTTTGGAGACATGCATCAGCTTGGGCCCATGCGTAGTAGGCGCGGGCTATTCGACCTGCAAGGTAAGCATCGTGAGTGACTACCCCAAGGTGTGCTGCTCGTGCAAGGAGATCTTCTGGTGGCGTAGCTTGTAGGACAGTCAATCGGGCTTTCTGGTGGAGCCTGATGAGGATTGCAGGGTCGGCCATAATCACCGAGCAGCGCCCTTGATGTCAGTCTTCCAAGTGTTCCTGCAAATCAATAGAATAGGTGACACGCTCGGTCCGACTTGGACAGAGCTATTGTGAATTTGAGACGATACAGGGCTGATGAGCTAATAGACTTGAGTTCAGGAGCGTAGAGAGATGGAGTCAAATAAGACAGCACGGGAGTGGGCGGCGATAATATGACAGGCATACGAGGAGTGTGTCAATGGACGATTGGATGTGCGTGCAGGTCATAGGTACAAACCAAAGACCAGACTATTCGTTAAAGCAGAGAATGGATCGCGAACATCGCGGATAATGGCACCAAGGCACGCATGACAGAAGAATGATCGAGAGGAGGGCTCTGCCTCACAAGGCTCCTTCGATTGAACCTTGGGCAGAGCAGCATCTGTACTAGAAGGCTAACACGAACCATGATTTCGCAGCTCACCCCACCTCATCCGAAGCTCAAACAGAGTCACAAGCAGAGCCTTACCACAGGGATGCCTTCTGGAAGGAATATAGAAGGGGTGGATTCGAGAGTCACCCGGTCGAAACGAGCCCGAGTACCCAGTCAGGGCTTGGACAGCTTGCAGCAGGCATCTGTTGGACCCGGATAAACACACTTCCCTCGGCGAGCTGTGCCGCTGAGTGACCAGTGAAAAGAGGACGAACAAGGGCGCCTTGGTGGAATCTGACAGCCTTGTCGGGCTGTGGTAGAGATCGGGGCAGTGTTCCTCGGCGAGTGGGTCACGTGTTCGAGACGAGACGTTGTGTGCCGTGGGAGAAACGTGATAGCCTTCGATCTGTGATTGGATGTTTCTCACTGGATATTCCTGAGCTCGCGGTGTTGGCGCAGTCAGCCACTCCGCTCGTAGTCGCCAGCAGTGCCTCTCTTGAATCTGTTCCACAATCAATCTCACAGTCCTCAGGTCCAACACTCGGCAGTCGTGGTACCTGGCAATCGGTTCCAAGCCAATTTGGCAGGTCTGTAATGGCGCCGAGGAGCCCTAACACTTCAGGCCCTGGTAGGTCTGCTTCCGGTCAAGACTGTCCGCAGGTGTTTCTTCGCGAGTCATCAAGCTGATACGATATGCATATTCAGGCACGAGATGTCTTGGCCATGGGCGCCCTCATTTGTCACAGCCGTAAGTGATCTTGATAAAAAGGATAGATTCCTGCTTGCAAGCTTTCTTATCTCGTTGAGATGTGACTAGGATCTGGTCAAAGCAATTCTGTGAGCCTATATTGTAGTCATTCCTGCAGTCTGACCTGCATGCTAATCGATAACCTATGCCGTCAGGGCGAGCTTTGGGCCACCCACGAGCCCAAAACATGATTCTAAACGCCATGCAATGCGAGGCTAGTCCAAAGCTTAACAAGACCCGCTCAATAGCACCCCTTGCTTCCGCACAATAGCACAGCTTCAGTCGCTCAAATAATTCGCTGGCACACTCTTTGTGACTCCAGCCTTCTCGACATCTGCCCATCCATCGCCCGCATCTCGATTGATGAGGACAAACTTTTCTCCTTCCTTCATGCTGAACTCAATGTCTGATCTAGCTTCGTAGTCATAGAGAGCCGTCACGTAATTCAACTTCTTTGCGCCTCGTCTCGGTGTCACCGCTGGACCCTTCTTCTTGATCGCACTGGCTAGACTGGCAGTGCTTCCCCCGCCCGAGCCCGTCGACGATGCCGTTGAGTAAGAAGATTGTGGCCGGTTGCCGATCTGTGCCGGTCGCGTCGATAGGGGAATGGATGGTGGGAGCTGCTCAAAATATGCTGCTGGAACCACGCCCGACTCTCCGGAGATAGTTTTGACGGTAGCCCATCCAGATCCGTCGTCGGCTTCAACAATAGTGATCTCCTGAGATTCTTCGACAGATATCTCGCCTTCTCCGGAAGCAGTATACGAGTACATCATCCTGCCTCTAGGTTCCGAGCTTGCAGGAGGTGCCGTCATGGATATAGCAGGAAGCTCGACCGCCCCGTTCCAGCTCCCATCTGTAGCTTTGACTGACGAAGATGGAGGTGGAGCCAACACGCGCCTCTTCCCACCTGTTACCGCAGGTTTTGGTGCAGTTGTTGGGGATTCAGCCGGCTCGTCTCCACCAGGTGCAGACACACCAGAGACAGACCGCTGAGCGCTCGCAGCGTAACCTGACGAGAGCGAGTTCATTGTGTCTCTGCGACCCAATCCAGGCATCTCCGCCATGCCGGCTGTAGGATCGCCATTCGAAGGACTGGGCACTGGCAAAGCCGCACTTGCAGCTTCTTGTCGTTGTGCTTTCAGTTTCTTCTTCTCTTCCTTGCTGACTTCTCCGGGACAGTCCGCTGGAACTTTCAGTTCGCACTTGCTGTGACACGTATACCCACAATCCTTGCAATCGAAACCTTTTGCGGACAGTCCCCATATTCTGTCACCACACAGATCGCAGTTGGTAGGAATCTTGAACGTTGTGCCCTTGAAGTTGTGATTCTGCGCTCCGATGGAAATATCCCCCACGACTGTGATGATCGTATTCACCTCCGTTTCCGCACTAATCCATTTTCGCTCTGCTTCATGTTGATCGTTTTTCAGAGCGAACAATACTTGCACAACGTTGACCTCGTCGCCCTTGGTTTTGCCTTCTCTCAGTGCTAGCCGCTGGTTTTGTAGCTTCTCGACCTCACGTCTTTTATTGTCAAGCTCTCGCCGCAATTCTGCTCTGGAAGCCTTGCTACGACTGAGAATGTTGCGCAAATACACTTTCGCCGTGTCATCGACAATGAAAGCGGAATCGTCATGCCACACTGGTGACGGCTCGAAGATCATGTCCGCGGGTTCCTGCCAGATCGGTCTGTTGTGTTGAGAGAACATCATGCTGTCCAGCTTGGGGTCATTCCTGGGAATTTCGGACGCAAGATGTTTCAGATGTCCAGAAGACCGCGTCAAAACACCGTCCTCTATTGTCGCGGCCTTCAACCATGCCGAGTTCAAGTAGTTAACGCGTGTCTCGTTCAGGTCCTGTAGCGAGTCCAACACCTCTGGAACGTATTCGTGGTAGTACTTTTCCTTCGACTTGTTCGTGACGTTGATAGCGATAAGGTAGGAGTTTTTGACATTGTTCGCCTCCAAGGTCTGCTGGTGGTAGGATTGTTGGGCCTTCGCCTTGCTAATGCTTGTCAGTTTAGCCGTGCAAGTCCTTCAAGGGACCTACTTCATGTCGAAACTGCTGTCCTGCTTTTTCCGCTTACTCTCCAGTTCCTGACACGCACCATCGTATTTGCCTTTCATGCGCTTCAAGGAAGTGTACGCGGCGTCCCTTTCTTTCTCCAGCTTCGTGTTATATTCGACATGGCTCTTCCTCAATTCCTCAGACTTTGTCGCAAATTGTTTTAACGGATCCGCGACTTGAGAAATGAGCTCAACAGCGAAGCGTTCATGCTCGCCGCTTCGCTTTTCGAGGGTCGTCAATTGTGTGCCCCATGTCGTCAGAGAAGCGCTTTCGAGAGATCCAGGAGTCAGGGTTGGTGTTTCGCCGACGCTCAAACTGCCGAGTCTTTTGCCTTTCTTCTCGTGGTATTTCGCTGCTAAAGCTCTGAGTTTGGCTCCATATTCTTTCTCGATGGCGCTGCGTTCGCGATAGAACTGCTCAAGCTCCTCGAGCCAGCCGATACCTAAGCTAACCTTGTAGCCTCTCAGCAACCTGCTCTTTCAAAGCTCGTGCTATAGGACGTCCAACATACCCATGCGTTGACGGACTTGAAACTGTCCTGTGTTAGGTTAGTGTTTGGTCAATCATGCAGACTGCGGTTAGGAGCCGCAAGCAAGGGAATCAAGGCTACGGACCTTCAACTCGGCGCCGAAGCTGGGTGAGGCAACGGCGGCGGCCATGATTGATCTTGTGCGCACGCATGCATTGAGCGACGAGCGCTGACCGAAAGGGTTCGACGAGGGAATAAGAGTAAATGAATTGCTGAGGGCTGTCTGTGGTGATGCTGGCCCAGGCACAGTCCCGTAATCCACACGCGGCCCCCCACCCAAGTCTGCCCTGCGATCTCCGGCGAAACAGCGGCTCAAGGCGGGTAACTGAAAGTCGTTGCGCAAGTCCTGGAACATTCATTTGCGCTACCAAGTCCATGTCTACCTCGATAACTACTGCCATAGGTACCTATAGAATTGAGACATACGTGTTTCACGAAATGCTACTATGGATTAATATCTGAGTAGTTAACGCAGGATATTGAGAGGTCTTCTCAACCATACGTGCGCCACGACTTCCGATTACCCGCCTTGGGCTCGAGCCCGTGCGTCAAGCTTTCTGCCTTGGTGCTGGTCCCGCTAGAAAATCACAAAGAGTTGCTGCTTGTGAGGGAGCTTCAAAGTTGACCTTCCAAGCTCAGCCAGTACTGTGCAACAATGAGCTCAGCTACTGCGGAGGTCAGTCTGCTGGATCGCGCAGACGGATCGGGGAGTTACAGCTGCAATGGCTACAAAGTTCTCGCCGCCGTCAACGGTCCCGTTGAGGTGCAACGGAGGGATGAGCTGCCTGAAGAAGCTGCAATAGATGTAGTCATCAGGCCGGCTGCTGGTGTCGCAGGTACGACAAACACCCCATTGATCTGCCCCTGTGGCTAACAGTCAAAGCTATTCGTGAGCGCCACTTCGAGTCATTGATTCATCGAGTGCTCCGACAAGTTATTCGAACTCAGGCGCATCCAAGAACTCTGATCCAAGTGACGCTGCAAGTCACTTCGACACCAGAGACTACTTCAGCCAGCGGCCGATTACCCCAAGCAGCTTCAAACCTTCCTCTGCTTCCGATCCTCCTCAACTCAGCTCTCCTTGCCTTGCTTACGACAACCGTCCCTCTCAAGACTACCTATGCGGCTGGCTTCTTCGCGGTGGACGCCGACAAGGACATTGTCAACGAAGCATCACCTAAGGAGGTGGAAAATGCGCGGTCCATACATGCGCTGTGTCTGAGCATGTCTGGCGATGTACTGCTTGCGGAGAGTGAGGGGAGGTTCAAGCTGGACGAGTGGCTCGAAGTAGTCGAGCATGCCAAGGCAACTCTACTTGATGAGAACTTGAACGACGATGGTGGTATGGAGTTGGACTCGGATTCCGTATCAGGGCTCGGTCTGGTCCGCAAGACAGTACTGGCGCGACTTGAGAAACACGAGGCATGGCGACGAACGTGATCAACATGGAAACAGCCTGGCGAAACACACACACACACACACACACATACACATACACCAGACCCCGATCATGTTTTATCAACTTGCACGACCCGTCAGACTGCACGCATTGGTCTGGTCCTACCAATCCTTCCGAGGTCAGTGACGCCATCTTCGAAACGACGTTTTGGCAAGAGAAGAATTCGGAAGAAACAAAACATGCACCGATCATGCCCTCGGCACGAAGGTTATTTAGCGGTCAAAGTCGAACCGGACGATAGTCGAGAAGGTCGCGTTCAGCTCGGTAACTACTCGTGCTGAGTTCATCGGGCGAATCAAACAGCTGGGGTTAAAAATACTGCGAGGCACAGTAAGGGCACGGTGACTTCGCATATCAAACAACTGGAGCCGAATGCCGACGAGAATTCATGCTGTGCATGGAAATGATCAGGCTCGTGGAGATGTTTCGCAAAAGGTTGCTCCTGGAAGTCAGAATATTTCACGGCCCGCGTGTCTGCACAATGACCACAAGCCGTGCTCACGAAATGTATTTTCGAAGCGCGTGGGAAAGCTTCTGGGCTCTGCTCTTCGACACATTACGCGAGTCCAGTATGTAGTCGGTGAGACGGTAGGTGAAAAGGAGTCGGACAAGAAAAGCGCCTGGCTTGTTGCATGAAGTGGTCGCAAATGGCCTGAAACAACGAAGCATGGCGACATTCTTAGAAGGTTACATCAGCGCAGCTAATTCCGCGAGCTTGTGCGCGCATGAAGAATCAGGCAACGCATGTCCTGAATGTCACGTATCTCGTCGACGACGCTCTGCGGGCGGATGTGACACCTCTGGCGGTTGACTGCAGCGTGCCATGAAGCTATTGCCCGCCATGCGAGCATCCCGGGCTTTGTCGAGTACGTAGCCGTGGGTGGTGATATCGGACAGGCTGTCAATGCGAAACTATTCATCCACAATGCCTCGTCTCGAGTACGTCTATTGAATCAAGTGAGCTATACTTATATGGCACTCTCAACCGCCCATGCTGCCGCTTTGCCTTGCTCCCCACGCCGGTTCTCCAGCTAGGTCGACGCTCCATTCTTCAACGTCTGTTTACCCGGTGTAATCAGTCGACCCGATTGAGGTAGATTCGCAGGCCGATCCTCTTTCCTCGTACGAGTAATCCCAACACGGACCTCACGCACCCCGGTCATCCAGCGTCGCGCCCGGCGATACTACTCTTGGTCCGCCGCTCACGACAGAAGTCGGCTTACGGAATTCCAGCGTTCTCCAAAGTCCGCCGGCGGAATCACTAATCAGCCAGGTCCATCGGGGTTGCCTGTGTGAAGTGACGAGCATAATTATCACAACATCTCCCTGCACGGGCTGCAGTAATAGTGAGATCCTTTGCACCCGTCGCGCACGGTCGCCTTGCTTCGTTTCTCTGATTGCAGTTTCAACCAGCTGTTTTTCTTCAGGCGATAACGGGGCAGCTACCCATCTACCTACGTAATCGAATCCGCGACTTTTGGCGGGCACGGGCTGCTTAACTCCCTTTCTGGCCGATTGCGCATCCGCCGAAAGCATCACTAAGCAGCTGAAATGGCGGCCGAGCTCGTCATCCCCACACAAAGCCTCTGGCAACCTGCAATCCCGACTTCTTCTCCCGTCCAAGTACGCCCTGACAGACTCTGGCGCAACACCTCCTTCGCTCCTGAGACCATCTCCCAAACACAGCTATGGAAAAAGCCAAAGCCCGCAGCTCCTCCCAAACCTGAGACCTTGCGCGCTCCCGGTCTCTGGCGAAGTACTTCTTACTCTCCTGACTGTCCCACGAAAATCACGCATAGTAAACGGCTCAGCAGGTCCTTTGCCAGAAGGTCAGCTTCGCCTCCGCCATCCGACCGCAATCACAGCTGGGTCGATTCTCTGCTCCCGAGTTATGTAGCCCGCAGCCAGCACTACAGAAACTCTCACTCCGTCTGGGCTGAGCACATGTTCCAGCAACGCCGTCAGTCTACAACAAATTGGATTGACGCCGTCCTGCCATCGTACGTTAAGTCGGGCCCTTATCAGACCTCCCACGCCATTTGGGAACAGCAACCGAACCAGCAATTGCGTCAATCTCAAACTGAGAGCCGCTGGGTGGACAGTCTTCTTCCGTCTTATGTGAAAAGTGGTCCCTATCAGACGAGTCACGAGATCTGGTCGGAGAAAATGTCCGAATCGCAACAGTCCATTGCGAACTGGGTTGATTCAATTCTGCCCAGCTACGTGAAGAGGGGCTCGTATTGCACTTCATACTCAGTCTGGTGCGAAGCTGCGCCACGGAATGGAGCAAACGTGAGCTGGGTCGATGGCGTGTTGCCAACCTATGTGACTCGCAGCGTCGACTATCGCACATCAAACGCTTTGTGCAGGGACACAGATGTCGAGAGCAGACTGTCGCTGAAGACGATAGGAAGGAGTATTTCTAGCCCTTCGTTTTCAGGCTCTCCAGCGCATAGCGGTATAACTACCCCGACTTCTGCCACCTCGGCTCAGTTTCGTATGCATCAACCAACCTCCTTCCTACACCATCGCAACACTAGCCAGTCCGAACACGAAGCAAAGGTCTTGTCACGGACCGTCGCCTTCCACCCGCCCAACAGCCTGGCTCGCACCGGATCCAGCTTGACTGCCCACGAAGAGCCAGCGCCTATCGCTTCTCTTCTTTCGCCTCCCACCCGACAAGATGTCATCAATGCATTGAGCAGCACGGCTTCCGCGAGATTTGCCCAGCTGCAATCTCCCTGCCTCTTTCACAAGCGATTTGATGATGCAGTCAACCTGGATCGCGTACTGGAAGAAATCGAGGAGGAGGATGGCTTGTCCTCCGGACGACTCATGCAAACAGCGACATCTGTGCGTGAGATTAGCAAGCAGCTTCAGCGCAAGCCCATCAAGCGTGCGGTCCGCAGCATCATGATCGTCACCAAGGCCCGTGACAACAGCTTGGTATACCTCACTCGCGAGCTTGCTTTGTGGCTGTTGAGCACTCCACGCTACGGCAAGCAGGTGGGTGTCAACGTTTACGTCGATGCCAAACTGAAGAACAGCAAGCGATTCAACGCCGAGGGTATCGTTGCCCAGAACCCAGCCTTTGCAACCATGCTCAGATACTGGGATCCCGACCTATGCTATTCCTCGCCTGAGAAGTTCGATCTCGTGCTAACTCTCGGTGGTGATGGCACGGTCCTTTTCTCCTCGTTTTCTCTTTTCCAGCGAGTCGTTCCCCCCGTTCTTGCCTTCGGACTCGGTTCTCTCGGTTTCTTGACACCCTTCAACTTTAACAACTACAAGACTTCCTTGAACAAGGTCATGGGCGACGAAGGTATGCGTGTCAACTTGCGCATGCGATTCACCGTAACCGTCTTCCGTGCACCAACTTACGACACTCCCCGCTCCGCCAAGGCGCGCAGAGCGCTCCCAAGCCCGGTTGACACTGCTGCAATGGTCGAAGGCGAGCAATTTGAAGTCCTCAACGAACTCGTCATTGACCGTGGTCCATCGCCTTATGTGTCCAACCTCGAGCTGTACGCCGACGACAGCCTGCTCACCGTCGTGCAGGCTGATGGCTGCATCTTCAGCACACCCACTGGCTCCACCGCCTACTCGCTATCCGCCGGCGGCCCTCTGACCGACCCCAGCATCCCTGGTCTGGTCCTGACACCCATCTGTCCGCATACACTGTCCTTCAGACCAATGGTGCTCAGCGACCAGCTTTGTCTCAAGGTGTGCATTCCCAGGGACTCTCGCAGCACCGCTTACGCCTCGTTTGACGGCAAGCATCGCATCGAGCTGCGCCGAGGTGATTGCGTCCGCATCGAAGCCGGTCGCTACCCCTTCCCGACCGTCGTTGATAAAGAAGGAGCTGGCAGCGAGTGGTTTTCCAGCGTCCGTCGCGCTCTACGCTGGAACACGCGTGGTGCGATGCAAAAGGCATTCAGCAGCGGAAGCGCCAAAGCTACGCAGCCTCAAGCAACAAACAGCCGCTTCGAAGAGGACGCCGATGAGCTGGGACTCGCTCAGGTCCCTTCTGTCCCTGAAGAGGATGAGGAGGAGGATGAAGAGGAGGAAACCCAGACAGAAGAGGAGTGGGACATTGACTTTGCACCAGTCGAGTCCGAGGTCAGAGAAAGCGCCGGCGTGAGCGTGGTCGACAGTGGCATCGGCGCCAGTGAGAATGGTAGCCACTGTGCGAGCCCTGTGAAGAAGAGCGGTGACAACATGATGAATGCGAATAACGGTCGCGGCGCTAGCATGCAAGAGCTTATGAGGCAGATTGGGCCGGTCTGACGGAAAGTGACGATGACGAAGGGGACATAACTTGGACTATCTTTTCTTTTGTGATGAAATCTTTTGGATTACAACTCTGATGCGTTCAGCGATCGGCGTTTGGGAACCCCAATGTTGGCTACGGGAAAAAAGATGGAGATTATGAGAATACACTAGACTCGCCACGAGCTGGAGTCGAACCCAGCTTATATGGGCTGTAGATTAATGGAAAGAACTTTGTGTCATTTACTGATCAAACAATGTGTGAGGATGAAGCAATTGGCCAGCAACTTTTGCAGACTGTTTCCACTTACACATCATTAGAAGCTATTCTAGAAGAGCGGGATTGAAAATAGTAAGACAGCTTCGTGGGGTATTTCTTCAGCTCGACACCGGTGCAAGAACCTGCTTGCAGAACGGGTCTTGTCCCTCACCCCTTTACCCACCCTCAATGCTGTTTCTCTAATGCCAACTAGAGCAATAAGTATGCTGATAGAGCTGATCGAGGCGGTGTTATCTAATCTAAAAAGGCCACCGCCTTGGTTCCTCACAAACCACTTTTCAGGCTATACATCGCACCGGTTGGTTCGGTCGAGACTCCTCCACCTCGCCCACGCAATTGCTCGTATTCTTTGTGTTAGCCCCGTATCTCCCTGTCATCTTCTTGCGACCGTGGCTGGCATAGACCGGTTCTGGGTGATTAGACCCTTGACAGTGACCTCCTCCACTATGATTGCTCTCATCATGTCGGCGCATTCTCCATCCGCTCTGACATCTCACTCCATCGTCCACTCCGGACCCGCAGTCATCAACGGACCGTCAATCATCTTGACCACGGCCCTGAAAGTCGAAAGCGCGAACCCCCACGCCCATCTCCGTCTTTCTCGCCCTCTGGCTTCTGCGCATGCCGGAGCTCCCTCTCCCACGACTCCCTGCCCAAAGCATCGTTGCCCGGGCCCGGACCCGGAGGAAGGCGGCAGGTCGAGTAAGGCCCCGGTGGCAATACGAAGCCGGTTCTTCTCCGCGGTCGGGGCCCGTCGAAAGTTTCCGTTCCTCCCCCCCTCCCCCCCTCCCGGGACGGTGACCGGGGGCGAGGTGTTCATGATTGTTTCGTCGGAACTTTGAACCCGGTCCCGAGGCCAAACCCCCAGACACACTTGCGATTACCCGAGGTTCGCTCGCGGCACTCGATCAACGATGATCTCGCGGACCGATTCGGTGAGCGCGTTGCGGATTTGCGCTCGCGGGAGCGGAAGCGGCTTCGCTCGGGTGCTGAATCAAAATGCACAGAGGCCGTTTTCAATCTCTTTCATGACGTCGTCGGAGGCCGGTGCCTCGGACCCTGCGATTTGGAGTCGTCCTCGTCGAGATGTTGAGTTCGCATCTTGCGCCAGATGAACCGTTCTTTCTTGGCGTTGAAGGGGCCCAGCTGCATCGAGCATGTCGTAAGTTCGAAGCATGTCGCGAGGGGTGTTTGGAGCCTGGCTTGTAAGCGCCCGGAACACCGAATTGGCGAAGAATGTCTTTGCTGAAAACTCGGAGATGTAGGAAAACCCCAGAAGACGGCTCGGCAGATGTCGGATATTCCAAATGGCCAATCGCCGAGGGTGGGTTTCAGCGCGGCTTGTAAAGTGTCGGATGCCCTGTCGCCGGTCATCAACTCGACGATTTCTGGCACGATCAGTGCGAGTTGCTGTGCGACGCGAGCATGGTTGGTCATCATGTATTCGAAGTCGTTCGGAACCAATTCCTCCAGGATGATGTTCGTCGACGTCGAGTCTAGCCTCTCCAGCGCCTCTCGCATCTCTACCGGCAGGATCGAAAAGCGCGTGTCGATATCTATGGCGTCGGCTCGCATGTCCTTCCAGTACTGGTCCGATTCTTTGGGGGCTTCTTCCCACCTCAAGACAGCTTCTGGGTCGTTGAACAGCGTCGAAGATAGTGGTCTATGACTGGATGGTATCGTCTGCGAGGAGCTGTTTTCAACGATGGATAGTTGGCGCAAGGAACCGACAGATTGGCTTGATCGAGTCTTCGCAGCCTCGCAAGAATTCTCGTCGCTGCTACCGCTGTCAGGCGGAGCTCTGCGCTTCGATCGGGACGCTTCGATCGAGTCGGATTGGCGGAAGCCTGCCTCCTCTTGTTGTACCCCCTCCAATTCTTGTGCTGGAGCTTCACGTGTCGCTCTGCCCCCGTTTGCACGACCGGATCCGGGACACACTTGCTTTCCATGTCGCGGCATCCGGCTCCCGTTAGCAGATTGGTCTGCGAGGGTTCTAGCTGCCTTTTTGGGTTCCTCGACTTCAGCATGGCTGTTCATCCGAGCTTTACGCTTTTTCGGGAGTACACCGGCGTCCTCATCTTTCGAACCCTCCGTCTCTTCAGGCGTGCTTCGACTCCTCTCGATAGTCTGAGCTGTCCGTTCTCTGGCGAGTAGTTTTGCTATTATAGTCTTGAGTCTTGACAGTCGTGCAGTAATGGACGCTGGCTGCAACGATTTGCCAAACTTTTTATTGAACAGCCGCGCCATCTCCTCGGGCTTCTTGCCGGAACGCTTCCATCTTTACAAATTTTGAGACTCCGCTGGAAGACTTGCAAGCTTTGCGCGCGACAGCGCGGGGAAGAAGGCGTACTTTGAAGGGAAGTATGCACTCTTCGAGGCCGTTGCTTTGCGTGGTGGCATTTCTCCGGCGTTGGTGGAATTTCAAAAGCTTTCCTGGAAGTAAGTCAGATGGCAAGCAAAAGTTGCTGCTGCTACAGCTGAAAAGAGGACAAAAGCCCCCTGGGTTTCAATTTTCAGTGTGAATACAAACCATGAAAATGTGATATTCGTGACAAAGCTGCAATCGTGATATGGTTTTACTGCTTTCGATACTTCCGAGTGAGTGAAAGAAAAAAAAAAGATCTTGTATCTTTAAACAGAAGTGCAAAGACTAGGTTCAGGAGTTTAAGAAATAGAAAGATTCAAGCTGCATCTTCACTCGGCTCTGAATCACCCTCGGCATCAAAAAAGAAAACAGGTGAGTGAGCACCCAGGCCATCGCACACACGCTTGGCTCGGCGCTTGAATGAAACAGTAACAGTACAGCCATCTCAGAGAGTCAGTTGCGAGTTTCTCATCTCTCAAAGTTTTCTCTGCCGGCGATTTGTGAATCAATGCCGGCCTGCGTTGAGCATGGAATCAGCTACAGGGACTTGCATAGGGCGAAGACGATGTCACGACATTCACGGTCATCCGTCGAAGGCACCATATTCATGAAGCAACGTCCGGCGTTGCTCGGCGTTGTGACCATACCCAACTCTGCGAAGAGATGGTGGTAATACTACGAGGGTGCGGAGTTCCTCGAAGGCGTTTGTCGGTCAGACGGCTTAGTCAGCCTCAGACGGTGCGAGCCTTGTGAGCGTGTATGATGAAGATGGGTACCTGCATACATGGACACATCATCAATTTATGGCTCTCAGATATTGTTACTGCGAGAAGCATATACTTCATACTGCTGATACACAATTGAACTCTCTCTTGTCATACTCGGCAAGATCTGCGTGATGTCAAGAGTGAGCATGGCAAATAAGACATTGAATGAGCGGAACAGGATGCATAGCAAATAGCTAAAGCCTCATATTGATCTCATAGGAAGCATCAATCTACCACTGCGAGAGGGTGAATGCGAGTCAGCTCGGTAGGTACCTGGCAAATTAACTCTTCGTCCAGTGCGGACCAGCTTCGTGTAACGGCCCATCAAGCATCAGAACCGAGCTCTTGTAGGTCGCCCCCGTCCCCTGCCATTCCTCTCCGATCCTCTCGTTAGCCGGAAGCCTTGCGTGCCTGCGCTCCGTCTCCCAAGATTCAAGCCCCTCGACATCTGTCTTGCGAACGGGTCTGCGACAAACTAACGCCGGACCGAACGCAAAGCGAACCCTGTTGAACGTGCGAAACGGCAAGTTGGCGTCTCCCGGATGACGACGCGCAACAAGCACGTCCATGGTCCCTTGGTCAAATGTATCGCCGGACTTGGGCCAGCTCCAAATGCATTTGAAGCGACTGAGGTCACCATGGCATTTGATCATAATAGCCTCCTTGATCAAATCGAGCAATCGCTGGCGTGGCACTGTCAAGAAACGCCGCCGTTCGGTGTTGAAGAAGATGTTGGTTGCATTCTCGATCTCTTTGAGCACTGATTCGCTATGGGCGTCAGCCTTGGTCATGAAGGCTGGCTTTTGGAGGTAGAGCTTCCTGGATTCGCGCCAGACGTAGCGAAACATGACTGCCTGTCGGTCGCCCTTTTCATCGAGGTCTGCGTGGATGTTCTCAAGATCGCGGTAGAATGGCGACTCTCGCGGGTACGAACCGGGGACCTCGAACTCTTGAAGGAGATCACACTGGAATACTTTGATTGTCAACGTGCCCCAGAATATCGCCTCCAAGATGTGGCTGATGGCATAGCTGCTTCTGCCGAAGGATCCAAAACGTTGGCGAATGCAGTGGCAGAATCACTGCCAGTGATCAATGAAACCAAGTCTGGTGATATCAGTGTCAAATGCTGTGCAATGCGGGTATGTTGCGTCTTGAGGTACTCGTCATTGTCCAAGTGACGAACAGTCGCACGAAGGATCGCAGCAGATTTCGTCTTGATTTCTTCCAGAGTCTCGCGAATCTTCACGGGCTCGATGTCGAATTCTTCATTGATTAACGACTTGTGTTTTCGGACAAACTCCCAATGCTCTTCCTCGTCTATTGTCCGTTCAGGTTTTGCTGTGCGTGTGGATTTGACGGTCGTTGTGAGTGCTGATGACCCTTTCCACGCTGGACGGCTGGCACCGAGCTCGTTCCTTTTGGTAGTGACAACAAGGGATGGCGATACTAAAAGAGGTTCAGGCTGGTCTGGACTGTCCTCAAAGCTGGGGGATTCTCCATGTGCAGGATGCTTGTCGTATTCGAACGTCTGCTGCGGCGATATCGTCAGCGGCGATATTGTCGGGGGGATAGGGACTTTGACCTACAGCATTTGCCTGTGGCGTCTGTGAGCGAAGAATGCGTCCAAATCCGTTGATCTCAGGCCTGTCAACATCGATGGAGGATGAACTAAACTCTTGTGCATGGTTCTGGTGATCCTTCTCTGGAGTGTTTGGCTCCATCATTCCTCTCTTCTTTGGGGCAGGATTTGCAGGTCTGTCGGTCTTTGGCAATCGTTCTACCTTAACCCTGGGAGATAGTTGCACGACCGTGTGAGGCGACTGCTTTTCACTAGTCCTAAGAGACTTGAAGTATCTCCCAGGGCGTTCGCTGGCTGATCTTGCGGGTCTTTTCGATGGCACTTGGACCTCGTCGTCCTCTTCAACAGATTTGTCATCAGATTCGTCGTCGTGAGGGTGCTTGCTTCTCAGTCTCGACATGGTTGAGGAGATCGTGCTCTTCGTAACGCACGATTTTCCTAGACTTTGGTTGGCTTCGTTGTAGAGCTGGTGAATCTTGGCGAAAGAATGGCCTTCTCGTGCCCAATGGTACACGTTCTTTGGTCCGACACCCAATTTGCTCAACTATTCGGCCGTGAACTTGGGCATGTGTGGCACGGGTCCTGCTTGGTCCCCGTCCTGCTCTTGCGCTTTGGTCCTTAGTCTCGACATGATTGACTGGACTGTGTTCTTCGTCACGCTCGGCTTGTTGAGAGATCGGTTAAACTCATTGTAGAGCTGGTGTATCTCTTCGAAAGACTTGTCTGCTCGTGCCCAATCGTACACTTTCCGATACGCCACAGTGATAGTGCTGAGTTGCTCTACCGTGAGCTGTGGCACGGTGCTTGAAGCCATCAGATGTCGCGAGGGTCTCGGAAACTATCTCGCCAATAGTGTAAGATTGGAGGGCGTCTGCCAAACGGTCTGTAAATAAGGTTAGGAACGCAAGCCTTGGCGGAAAAAGCGTGCTGACAGCAGGGTGAAGAAGAGCAAAGTCAGCAGAGGAGCGATAATTAGAAAGACTGGTCGGGCCTCGTCAGAAGCTGGGAAAGTGAACGTGCTGTGTATTTGCTACAGATTCGGTCACAACATTGACTGCTGCTAAAGCGCCGGTGAAACTGTGTCGAGATACAATTGCACAGCGCTGTGCTTATTCACAAGGCGATTTCCATTCTGGAAACGGGAAGAGTTGCCATCAATAGCATTCACTTGCTGAGTAGTGTTGACATGGCTTGTGGAAACTGCCGTTACGGCTTCCCAATGTGTCCTTTACGATGCTTTTGCGCGCTCCATGGCCAATCAAATCTGACCGTAGCGCAGCGTTGTCGCTGGAAATCGACAGCAACGTAGTTCATAGTGCTTTCACGGGTGTCTGCTTAAGGTATGAAGATGCAAGCAGGGCGTCAGTCACTCTTCGCTACGCGGAATGAGGAGTGCTGAGTCAGCGTCACTGATTGAAGTCTGAGCGTTCCACACGGCTCCTCGTTGGAACTGGTTGACACACAAAACCCTGCCCTGCACGTATCCCGCCTGCGAGTGGAAAGTCTCGGTCTTTCCAAGCTATACTGCAGCTCGCCGAATGAGCTGTGGGTGCACCACGTTGCGGGCTGACCTGTCTCAGCTCCCGGTATGGCCGCAGGTTGTCCAAAAATGCGGCGTACACGTCAGGTTGATACAGAAGTAAACAAGGAACACGCGAGCGAAGTACATGGCAGAGCCTAATCCTTGATAAGGGCACATCCTGCATCAGGAGCCCTCATCATAGTCTCAGTGTGTACGGTGGAAGCGCGTTCGGAAGCCACCTTATGTTTGTGCCAGCAGTCTTGCGACTCTCTTCACACACTTTAAATGTGACCTTTACAACACATCAGCTCCGGCGGAGCACTCCGCGTTGTCTAGAAGCCAACGGCATCTATTGAGAACAACTTGTTATTGTTGGCCTGCCACCTACCTTCCCCTGCTGAGTGCCGCAGCCTTGTTCAACATCTAGGCTCTTGCTGACCCATTTCCCATCATGCTGATTCACCCCTGCTCGTCCTTCAACTCCTGGACTGAGTGCTCTCACGGTACACGCCCTGTTGGTCCTCTCTGATCTTGATTCGCAGCGCCGATAGCTTTCCCTATTCTCTTATCAGTGAGCTTTGACGCTCGACAATCGTTCTGAGACTGCACACCACGAAACAACGGGCGTGAGGCATGCAACGCATTGGCGTTGCCTTTGACTGGGGCACTACCGGAATTACGGTCACAGTCGGAGGATACAGGTTAACAAAGGATGATCAAGGTTTCTAACACTCAATATTGTAATGATTATCACTACACGACGCTAACCTTCGCGCCAGGAAGGGTCTCGGGCGTCGAAACTGAGCCAGCGCATTACTATTCTGTTGGACTAGACGCGTCTGGGGATGACCCTAACAACTTGGAAACCGTGTGGTGCATAGAGCACAACGGTGGCAGCGGTGACAGCGATGACAGCAATGACAGCGGCAACAGCAAATACAAAGTGCTTTTGGGCACAGAAGCAAGAACAGCATCTGAGAAGCGTGATGGACCGCCTCTACTCAAATACCCGAAGTTCCTTTTCCTTGACGAGGCCAGGCTGTCAACCCTAGCTGGTAGGGATGGCCGCGCTCTCGGGGCAAAGACAATTCACCACGAGCTATCCAGAAGCTTTGCTGAACTAAAAATGGCCAAATGGACTCCTACAGACCTCGTTGCATCAGCTGTCAGGAGCCTGTGGGACGAAAAGGTTTGCGAAGCCCTCAATGAAAGATTTTCGGTAAGCAGGTCGGCAAAATATGCAAAAGGCAGTGCTTTTATCGACGTGACGATTACGCGACCTTCAATGTGGAAGCTCGACGATGATTACAAACTGCATAACGCTTTCAAGAAAGGTCTTGCGCACGATCACCGCGTCGATAATGTGCGACTGGCGGATGAAGCGCATTCTGCGATCACAGGCATCTTGTCTGACAGTATGATCTCGGATGAGCTTCGGGTTGGCAACGTCATTGGCTTGGCCGATGCTGGAGGTGGTACTTGCGTATGTTTTCTCGGTTATTGTGTCTAGTTGCGCGCTTGCTAACCTGCCCTAGGATGTGGTAACCCATATCGTACGTTCTATCGAGCCTCTGCGCCTCGAAGAAGCAGTGCCTGCCACTGGCGGCTTTGTTGGTGGCGAAATCTTGCTCGCGCAGTTCGAAAACGACGCCAACACGTTTCTGCAAGGCTACCACGACACAGGCCTCCACTCATGGCAGACAGTACTCGACGAGCTTGTGCTATCCTTCAGAAAGAACATCAGGTCGTACACGGGTCGAAATACAGGGACAGTTCTCGGCGAAGAAGGATTGTGGGTTCAGTCTCTAGCCGCGAAATGGAACTCGACTAGCGATGTTGACACTGCATCGCTTCTCGACAAGGGTTTCATTGTCCTCCCCCGAGGTGTTTCGATGACCCATATGAAAGTTAAACAGCTTTTTCGGCCCTACATCGACAAAATCGGTGGTCTAATAGTGTCGCAGATCAAAAGTACTGAGGCGACGCTTGGTAAGCTTTCGCTCTTCGTCTGCGTCGGTGGATTCTTTCGAAACAAGTATCTCGAGAAGGGCGCCAAGGCGTTGATCAAGAGTAACGGCATCCCGAGCAACATTTTGCGCTACCCAAAATTGTATCCAAGATCCACGGTGCCGAAAGGCGCTTTGCGGTCGCTTGCAGACCGTAAAGTTAATGCTACGAGGACTCTACAGGTGAGCATCGGCTTCAAGCAGGACTTGTTTTGGGATTACGAGGGTGAAGCACCTCTCTGCATCAAGCTTCGTGCCGAGGACGCCGTAAACCGCAACCATTTTTCGGACGAGCAAACAGCTGCCCTGGATGTGTTCAACAGCAACCGAAAGGCGAAGCAGGGCAAGGTCGACGTCGCCTTCAACGTGGTCAAGTGGGTTTTTCTCAAAGGTGATCGCATCTCTGGCCCCACAACTCGTACGATGCGCGGTTTTCGCTGGCTGGCACCGGACGACGAGAAATGCACGATCCATGAGCCGATGTTCACCTCGACCCTTCGTCGTCAAGACAATGAATTCGGTCCCACCGACCAGACAGACGACTCTACCTACGTCATCATCGACAATCCGGATAATGAAATCGTACAACAGTTCAACTTGGACTCCAAGTCTTTTGATCCAAAAAATTTAGCAGTCTACAAAAGCAACCCGAGGCTCTATGACGATAGAGGCTTCATGAAAATTGAATACGAGGTCGTTACCACGTGGGACGGTGACATGTTCAAGTATGTTCTAAGGATCCCAAGGGCAGGTCATTTCGACTGCAAAGAGGCTGGGGACGGTTGCCCAGGTGCCAGCGATTCTAGGAGGTGCTTTGGCCGCCAAAACCTGCAAAAGAACCAGACTCATATCATCGAGTTGAAGTGCGAGCAAAGTCTGGTGGAAGAGGTGGCCTGCGACTCCCTCGACCTGGGAGGCACTGTGGAAAGGCCTGTGGCAGATGGAGGCGAGGCCAACGTCACGCAGGTACAGCTCGATGATGCGATGCCGACGGGATTGGGCCCTGAAGATGATCCCAACGACGACGATTACGTTCCCACAGGCCCGAAGACCCAGAGATCGGCTGCGGGGAAACGTCTGGCGATGGCTACTCGTGGTGGTTGGGCCAAACGCAGCAAGCCGGGCCGCCCTCGATGATGCAGTCCAAGCGCGCAAGGAAGCTCACGACGTTAGAGCAAATGCACCATGAGCATCAGGAAGCACGAAAACAATGAGGTGCATAGATACGGCAAACCTCGGACCATTAGAGGAATGACAACACAATATTGCAGCACTCAGGGTCAACACCAGTGCGCCAGACGAGGATGGACAGCTATAGACTCAAGATGTACCCTATCCATGCGAGTTCTTCAGTCAAGGCTGTAATACCCTGTACAATTTGTCGCCGTGTCCGGCAACCAGATATTGTTTCCAGCCTGTAATTGACCGGAATGTCCACGTACGGTGGGACTCTCGTGCCAACACCGGCATCAGGCTGGACAACCGTAGTGATACTCCCCGTCGATGGATCCAGCTTGCCCGGCGTGTCTTCATCCAGGTCGAGAACCAGATATTCCCATCTCCATCAAGCGTGTCTTTCGAAGGTAAGCTCAGGGGCGCGATACAGTCTTCCATCTAAACGCTGTCATCAGCACAAAATAAACTTGCCATTGAAGATCTGAATGTTCGAACACACCTCGCCCATGAACATGTCAATCCTCCCAATACTATTTCCCCAACAACGCCGCAAAACAACAGATACCTCCCGTCAATCTCCGCCCTCACAACAGCCCGGCCCTCCAACTCCAACTTCGACTGATACTCGGCAACATTCCCCGTCTTCGGGTCCAGCCTCGCCGTCTTGCTCACCAAAGTACAACTCAGAAATCCAAACACCCCGCCCGGTCGCATCCGAGACGTTCAGACCAAGCGGCCCACTCACCGGCGTCGGCACCCCGTAATTCGTAAACTTCCCCGTCGCATACTCACAATACGTAAGCGCATTCCCCCCGTACTCTGCGTAAACCACGTGCCCTCGGGGCCCGTCCACACATTATCATTGAACGGCTGCAGATCCATGGAACTTGATTCGAGGATCGGGGCTGCTGATGAAAGACCTAAGAGAGATAGGGGGTACAGTAGCGAGGAACGCACGTCGAGCGTGAAACCTACACAATCCTCTGGCGCTAGGGGACCAGGGGCCTAGGGTAGAAGATTAGGAAAGATTGAGATGCGACGAAGAAGAGGTCGTGGCCATTCGATATCAGAGTAGCATGTTTCTCTGACCACGGGCCGCATATTGAGGTGTGCTACATACAGTGCTGATTACAGCCACCACAGCGATCTTTCGATCAGAATCAACGATATCAAGATGTCATGGGTCCTCCCGAGGCTAGCATCGACAGGGACAAGCGTGAGCGACGTGACACGACAGGAATTCCTTCTCGCGTGCGAGCGCAGCGAAATGGACGTAAGGAAAATGTTCTTCGACGGGACGGCGTGACGATCACTGATGATGTAATCTGGGGG
>UYJD01000003.1:34261-86325 GCA_900618795.1 Cyanodermella asteris | reverse complement strand
CGCCTACACAGTCAACCAACCCGTGCCCGCGTTACACTTCTGTGAGCTAGCCAAGCATCCCACGTACATTGATCTGATCCTCGAAGAGATTCAGCATGTACGCGAAGACGACGTCAAGGCTTTGGCCGATCTGCCTTATCTCAACGGGGCTCTGAATGAAGCTCTCCGATTGTATCCCGCCCTCCTCACCGGCGGCGCACGGAAGACTCTCGAGGAATGCGTCATAGGCGGAAGATATATCCCAGCGCACACGACAATTGTCGCACCGCGATACTCAATCTCACGTCGTAAGTCTCAAGCAACGCGCATTGCGGATTTCATTGCTGACAAGACTTCCCGGGGCAGGAGAGGATTGTTTTGTGAGAGCTACCGAATTTATTCCTGAACGATGGTATTTTAGGCCCGCACTCACCCCAAACAAAATAGCTTTCACACCTTTCGGAACAGGTAGGTTCATCTCACAAGCTCCTCGGAGTCTATGTGCTAATTCGCGGCGTCTCAGGGCATCACAGCTGCCTCGGTCGCCCACTTGCAACCGATATAATGAGACTTGTGGTTGCGAGGCTTGTCCGACGGTATCACTTCGCGCTAGCTCCTGGAGACGAGGGCCTTGACGTTGCTAGGCTTCTTAAGGATCAATTCACATCGAATCCGGGTCCCCTCCGACTGATATTTACTTTGCGACAGCACGCTTGTTAGCTTGACTCAGGTTGGCGAAGTCACGTAGCAATTCATTATGCTCATTCTGGAAGACTTTCACGTAACTTAGGATATTCTTCGACCTCATGTACAGCAACAAATCTACATCAGATAGCGGAGACGGTCCATACTAGTGTTGATTGAGTAGTGTGGTACGTTCAGCGATGCCATAGATCGGCGACTGCGTCAAACTTCTCCGCTGCGGGCGGGTGGAGACCGATAGCATGTGTAATTATAGGATTGCTGCGGCCCAGCGACTATCGTTAACAGCAGCTGCTTCATCCCGTGCTGCCGAGAAAGCGCATGTCCTTTCTTTAGCTGCCGGTATCCTTTCTCGGAATAGATCGGAAACCGTTTTGATACAGGTGACCAACCTGGCGGCCATCTGCAGGCTCCGCCCACTGTCACCATCCCTACCTGGCCGCTATACGGGCGGCTGAGACTTGGCGGTAACAACGCTGGTGCACCCTAAATCAGTAGTAGTCGTGAAGGTCTGATTGCAGTTCGAGATGCCGAAGGCAGTGTTAAAGTATCGTAAAGTGCGCATGTCTCCTTCGTACTCACGGCACAGTTTGTGTTCAGACCTCTCTCCTTCAACTTGTTTGTCCAATCCTTTACGTGCGCAATTCGACTTCTAAACTGCTTGCATGATGGCCATCAGTCACAATGGAGCATCTCTTCTGGTCTGCATCATTGTGTTCACCGTCGTATGCACGATTATCTTGGGTCTAAGGCTGTGGGCCGCCAAAGTTGCCAAAAGGGTTCTTGCCCTCGACGATTACTTTGTGATCTTTGCGTTTGTAGGTACCTGGGGCGGTCTTGTGGTTGAAGCGCTAACAAACGCAACAGGCAAATACTCTTGCTCTCACGGGCACCGCAATATGGGGTATAGTTAATGGCCTTGGCGCGCATACTGATACGTTGACTCCATACGAGATCGGCGTGCAGTTCAAGGTAGGGGGCTGCAGTATCAACACGGATTGCACGCGCTAACAGATGCTCCAGCTCATCTTGTCCGCCGGCATCACTTGGCTGCTTGCAACGGTGTTCTTGAAGCTCTCTATCATATCGTTATATTGCAGGATCTTCACCACCAAGGCTTTCCGAAGAAGAGCTCAGATCATCCAAGGCTTCGTCACTGCATATGGCGTTGCATTTTTGTGCGTTTTTATGACGAACTGCCAGCCGATTTCGCAGCAATGGGCACCCGTTCCAAGTGGCTGGTGCCGGGACTTGACAGTCGAGGAACTGACCTCTGTCGTGTTGAATATGGCTTTGGACGCTCTGGTGTTGATCTTGCCTTTGCCTCCACTCTGGAAATTGCAGTTGGCGACTCGAAAAAAAGTGACCCTCAGTTGCCTATTTAGCATCGGACTGATGTGAGTTTCATCGAAGTTGGAAGTCTAGTCTTCCTATCTAATCGTTGATAGAACCGTCGCTATCTCTGCCTGGAGAGTGCCAGCGACGTTGGCATCTGCTGCGGAGCCCGATTTTGTGTTCGGATTCACGACCATCGCACTTATCAGCTTCTTGGAACTCTGGCTTGGACACTTTGTTGCTTGCGTGCCGACACTCGCACCTTTGTTGAACAAGTATGTCCGACCAACTTTGAGCAAATTGTCATGGGGATCCAGCAAGTCAAACGATCTCAGACTCCGCAAAGCGAACAGAGGCATGGGTGGGACCAACGGAAGAATAGGTCACGGGCCGGCATATCAACGCTTCGACGATGAACCCGTATATGCCGCCGCTCACAAAGCGCATTCTGGGCATCTCATCGCGTGCGATGCCTCCATGACGCCGGAAGGGCGTAGGATGCGGGAGCAAAACCAGATTCGAGTGCAGCATGACGTTGAGGTCACTTACACGCCATTTGAAAGACATCTGTAACGATATAGCACTTTCTAATCATAACTTTCTTCCTGACCATTTCTTCGCTTAGATGCTTGTGACATATAGATCTCTCTCCTCATTGATCATGTGGCATAAAGAGCGCGATGAGGCTCATTCCCCCTACTTCCGATTGCTGGATGCGGCCCGCGAGCGTGACTTTCACTGGCGTAAGCGCTTCATCGAAGTCAGCGAGGAGAAAGAAAATTCGACGGGTAGAAAAAGTGGGCAGAGGCAAACCCCCAGAAAAATATGTCCTATGGCAACTATCGTTACAGGACCGCAGGAATGGTCCGCTGAAAACCAGGATAGCTGTCGAGCCGAATTGGTGGTGGGGCGTATCGGATTGTGGCCTCCAATACGGCCACGGAAACTGCAGCGTTCAGCCACCAGCCCGACAGCTGACCGACGATCAACAAGCTGGGCACAGCTCTCATGCAGGGGCAGCGCTTAAGAAAGCACTAGCCTGCAAGGGCCTTAGGACGTGACAATCAGTACGTTCTCGCTTTGGCGACCGACTACAAATCTCGACGACCGCCAGATCTCATTCTATCCGCACTTCACAATCTACAATTCTAACGAAAAGCCGCCTGACAGAAAGAATCATGTAGCCGCCATTGCCTTCTGCTACAGCTATATGGCATAACGATACATACGATGCTATTTCGCCGACCCGCACGGAACTCAGCGCGAAGGACAAGACTATCGTTGTGATAGGTGCTGTGAGTCGGCCATCTCTTCCAGGCCAGCCCCATCCAGCTTCTTTCGGAGCTGGTAAACGTGTACAGGGAAGACTTATAATTGGTAGGGATCAGGCATTGGCCAAGCGACCGCTTTAGCCTTCGATGCAGCCGGAGCAAAAAAGCTTATTCTTGTTGGCCGGACCGAGAGCACTCTTGTGAAAACAGCCGCTCTTCTGTCAACATCAAGCGCCATCCAGGTCGGTGACGTTACTAAGGAGGATGATCTACAAGTCATTGCCGCTGCTGCAGGCCAATGGGATGTGCTGGTACTTGCCGCTGGGCATATCGCGTCTCCGGCTTCCGTTGCTCAGTCGCCCCTTGACGAGTGGTGGCAAAGCTTTGAGGTGAGTTTAATGCTCCCTTAGCTCCTGACTGGAAATCGCTGATCGTCTGCCAAGACCAATGTCAAAGGGACCATGCTTGCTGTCAGAACATTCGTGCCAACAGCGAATCCTTCGCATGCCGCAATTCTCGGCGTTACGACCGGCACCACCGCATTACCAACTGCCATGGTGCCAGGTCTGTCAGCATACATGAGCTCAAAGCTTGCACAGACCAAACTGATTGAGTTCGTTGCTGCGGAGCATCCAGACATTTTCGCTGCGACGGTCCACCCTGGCATGATCGAAACGGCGGTGTTCAATAAGAGCGGCGCTAAAGCCGAACAGTTGCCAATGGACACCGGTATGGGAAATACTGCATTCCGGAAGCTTTAGCAGAGGATTCAGCTGACATTGTTATCTTTAGTCCAGCTGCCAGCGCACTTCATGGTGTGGCTTGCAAGTCCGGAGGGATCGTTTCTTCGAGGCCGATCAGTATGGGCCAACTGGGACGTTGATGAGCTCAAATCGCAGGCCCAAGATATCCAGAACAGCGCAAAGATGACGAGCGGAATCAATGGATGGCCATACTAAAGAACCATGTATCAGCAGCCTGTCGTCGGGGTCGCAGCTCGCTTTCCTTTATCTCTGGGACTTCTAGGAGAAACTTGCGTTCCTATTCCCAAGCCTAAATGTAAGCAATGTTTACTTCACTGCTGCAAGCTAACTGTTAAAAAACATCTCATCTCATTTTCTTGTCAGTGTCATCAGCGTAGTGTTGGCAAAATGTATAAAGAGGATTGCCACAAGCACCACATTTTCCATGTCTGTGAATCAGCTTGCACGTCGCGCTTCTGCGTCACGCGAAAAGAAATCAAGATACCAAGTACAAACGGTATCCCATACGCCCACGGATCAAGGCCCCAAAACCAGGGGCACATAAGTGACCACGAAAGCACAAACGCGGCGATGGTCCAACGAGAGATTGACTCGCCGAATTCGAGTGCGATTGTCCGCCTACCGCGAGTTTCGTCTCCTGCTTGGTCCTTCAGATCTTGAATTTGCATCGTGGTGAGGATGACACCACTCACAATGCAGATCCAGATAGTGCCTTGGATGGAAATTGAGCCCTGGTCGCCAATTGCTAAACGGAGTGAAGCGGTGTTGAAGAGACCGTACGCGGTCGCAATCAGAACGTCTCTGATCAGTTCATCACCACCCCGGAGGTCGTTGTACAGCCAGGTGATAATCAGAATGAACGCGCCTTCCTTCCAGACGTTCTGAATGTAATTGAGCATCAGAACGGCCGGGATTGCGACCAGCATGATTCTCCGCGTCGCTTCTGGCGTGATTTTGCCGGCAGGAATTGGTCTCCATGGCTTGTTGACTAGGTCCTCCTGAATCGACTCGGGCGATCTTTGGTTTGCAAGATCAAAGATGAGAACGCTGTACCAGTTGAAAGCAAGGACGAAGGGAGTTCGTTGGAAGAGGTTGAGAAGCGAATACGTCGGTTTGTCAACTAAGTTTGAACTGGCGAGCGCGCCGAAGATACCGAAGGCGGTATTCGGCAGAACGAATGTATTGAAGTTACTCTCGGTGAAGCTCCACAACAGTGAAACGAAGGCGGCAATCACTTGTGGATGTGGCGTAAAGACTGGGGCTGGAGTCAAACGTGGCCTATCTTCGGAGACAGGAACGCCGCCGTTACTCTGTTTCATCTCTTCACACGAGCGAAGCAATGGCGATCAAGGACAGAACAATCGAAGTGCTATTCAACGTAGGCGCTGCCGGCAGGGATGTTATGTAGAAATCCACAATATGTGAGAACACGATGACTTTTGAAGCGCACAGCCGGCTAGACCTCAACTGCCGCCAGCGATCGGAGACGAATGCACGTGCAGTCATCATTACGAAGGTCAGAAGTTTGCATACTTAGAACGAGACCATCACGTAGGCCCAGATTGTATGCAAGACGGTCTGTGTATTCTTTTCCTGGACGGTCGCTGAGTAGGTCAGTGGAGGGTAGCGCCTTAAGTCAGACAGACAAATAGTCAGCTGGTACCGCCGACGTTAGTGGAGAAGGTGGACCTCTAGACGATCTTCGGAGCTGGTCTGCCCCTGGACATGGCGCTCCACCGGGCTGAGCGATCAGCTGCTTAGCGGCTCCCTCTAGTGGGTCCGGCGAGGCTGGAAAGATTACCAAACTCTCCCACTTGCCGGCATAAGCAACTGTACGGATAATCAAGCCGTCCCAGATGCGGCACGATGCTTTCCAGCCGATCCCTCCCTCTGAGCATGGAGTAGGATTCTGGTGATTGTTTCCCGGCTTGGAAGGCGATGTTGAGCCGAGTTGCATGCAGCTAGAGCTCGAAATTATGCATAATAAGCTACTTCTCCTCCTTCTGTAGGTCTTCGAACCTCTGAATTGTCTCTGGAAGCTTGTGCGGTTGTACGCATTACTCAGAACTACACAGAACATGTTTTCCCTAACCTGTCTGGCTGTTTCTTTGGCCCTCGCCAGCTCGACTGCATTCGCTACCGCCCCAAGCTGTCGCTGCTTTCCGGGAGACGAATGCTGGCCATCGAAGTTCACATGGGATGTCTTTAATGCTACGCTAGGAGGCCGACTGATAGCAACAGCCCCTATCGCGAGTGCTTGCCATGACGACCAGTTCGCACCATACGATGCTAGCAAGTGTGCGAGCCTTCGGTCTGTATGGGACTATCCCGAGACCCATTACACAACACCAAACTCCGTGATGGCTCCCTTTTTTGCGAATGCGAGCTGCGATCCTTTCACCGAACGAAGCGCACAATGTGTCATTGGTACCTATGTTCAATACTCTGTGAATGCCTCGTCGGCGTTTCATTACCAAGCAACTCTCGCATTTGCGGAGCTCCATAACATTCGGATGGTCATTCGCAATACCGGTCATGACTATTTCGGAAAATCAACGGGCGCTGGGGCAATCGCACTGTGGACCCACAACATGAAAGACATTTCGATTCAGGACTACAGATCGGAATACTACACGGGCAAAGCAATCAAGATGGGCGCCGGTGTTCAGGCATTTGAGGCGCAAGATGTAGCCCATAAAGCTGGCTTCGTTACTGTGGGTGGCAACTGTCCAACGGTTGGGATCGCTGGTGGTTACACTCAGGGTGGTGGCCACGGGCCATTAGCATCCAAATGGGGCCTCGCCGCCGACCAGGTTCTCGAATGGGAAGTCGTCACGCCTACGGGGCAGCATCTCGTGGCGTCGCCTTCACGGTATTCCGATCTTTACTGGGCTCTCTCAGGAGGAGGACCCGGTACCTACGCGATGGTTCTGTCTATGACCGCTCGCCTTCATCCAGACTCTCAAGTCGCGGCTTCAAATATGACTTTTAGCAGCTCAGGGGTTTCCCAAGAGACCTTCTACGGCGTCATCCAGACATTCCTGCAAAGTCTTCCAGCAATCGTAGATAGCGGAGCTACGAGCATCTGGCTTCTCACGAACAGCACATTTGTCATGTACCCTACAACAGCCCCGGGTTTGAGCGTCTCCGCGTTGCAAAAGCTGATGGATCCGACATTGGCAGCTCTGAATAGGAGTGGTATGCCGTACAACTACTACATCAATGAGTTTCCGTCATATCTCGCGAGTTACAATGCCATGAATCCGCCTTCGAACGTCACCGAATATAATCTCGGAGGTCGCTTGATCCCTCGCTCTCTCGTGGCGTCAAACTCGACAGCGGCCAACTTGACAAAGACTCTTCGCTTCATAAACGACAACGGCGGTACCATCTCTGGAGTTTCGATCAATGTATCTCGAAGAAACTCGAGCACTCTTCCAAACTCCGTCAATCCTGTTTGGCGGGATGCTTTCTTCGACGCTGTAATTGGCACGCCATGGCTGGAACAGCCCCAGTATTATAGCAGCAACCTGGCAGGTCAAAAGTCGATTACTGATACGCTCCTGCCTCCCCTCGAGGCCATCACCCCGGGAGGAGGTGCGTACATTAGCGAGGGAGACTTCCGCCAGCCAAATTGGCAGGACGTGTTCTACGGGACCAACTATGCGAAGCTGAAGTCCATCAAAGATAAGTACGATCCGCTCCACGTTCTGTATGCCGTTACCGGTGTCGGTAGCGAATACTGGAAAGAAACAACCGATCACCATCTCTGCAAAGCATAGGTCCGTTGGGCGCGTGGGTAGAAACCAAAATATAGACAAGTCATAACATATCAATTCCGGAGAAACAAAACACCGTCGCAAATGCACCAAGTCTATTGAAACTGGGAATGCAGTAACCATCGAGTTGACTGAGACGGGGTAGCATTATTTGATCTCGGCGTTTGACTGAAGGTATTGCATTGTCGATTAGGGTGAGCTGGATGCCGGATGGCGGGTTCCCTTGTAAGTACCGTAGCAAGTAACTCCGCAAGTACTTGAGTACTTACCGCAGTGGTTGCCTCAGGGAATGACACAGGAAGCGCATCAAATAACGTAGTGGAAACCACAGTAACTACCTTGGTAGACGCGGTAGTAAATATCGCAGCAGATACATCAGTAGACACCGCAGGAAAGCCCGCAGTTGCCAACACCCGAGGGCTTCCAAGCCCATGCGAGCATGAGAAAATCATGTGAAACTGGCATTGTCGCCTGTTCTCTCAAAGGTTACCGGACGGTCATGCCAGTGATGACGGTGTCCCTTCGTTCCTCCTGGGACATATCCACCAAATAAGAGCCTCCGCTTAAGATTCAACACATGAAGTACAAGTCGTTCAGTCGTCTATCTCTATAAACAAGGTAGGGAAATATATCATCGGCAAAGTGCTTCATTAGACCTGCTCCACGCCAAACTCAATCGTCTTCATGATTTCGATTTGCGATTGGCGGTTGTTCTGGGCGTAGACGTCACGCTCACCGCGACCACGCCAGCTCTCACGGTGGCTCGTTTCCACCGTCATCCATCGAGCGCCCTTCAGATCTTTACATTTGTCCCGGCCTGTTCGAGCGTCTGCTGCATACGTTGCTGTCAATGGCGAAAGGCTGGGTTGGGTATGCAGCGTGTTGTTGTCGATGGACAGGTTGGTCGCACGGGACTTTCTTCGTGACCGGACGGAGCCGAGAGCTTCGGGGAAGCGCGGGAACGTTGGAACGGCGGTGGCGAAGATGATAAAGGCCATCTCGGCGCCGCTGAGGAGATGTCAGCTTCGACGATTTGAGATCACAATGTCAAGACAGAGATGGAACTCACGCCCAGTACCCGACGGGGTAGATGGTCCGGGTGGCATCGGTGCTGTGAACGAACTTGAAGGTGTACACGAAACGGAGGATCGCCGAAATCAAAGCCCTGGTATGACTGTCAGCAGTGACGGAGTTGAAGGACTCGCAAACACGTACAGCACAGTCAGTCCGAAGACGACGGATGCTGTGACCTTTCGCTTCGTGTTCATGTTGAGGTCTTTTACGACCAGGATCGGAACCGCCACGATCGCGGTACTCGTGGCAATGTTGAAGAAGCAGGTTGTGATGAGGATGGCGTTGATCGAGAGACAGTGGCCGGGCACCATCGGGTTCCAGATCTTCTCGCGCGGATTGCACTGGAAGATATCACAAAAGAGCACGATAGTATAGAAGAGCGTGCTTCCCCAGACTGTGGCTTGGGACAGCCACCAAGAGAAGCTTCCTTTCGAAACAAAGAAGACACGTTGGATTTGAAGCACAATCGTCCATTTTGCGAGAAGGACAAACGGGCAGAACAGGACGATGATTAGGTTGGACCACTGCTTGTATCAGCTACCGAATTCTGCAAGTCTCGTTGAAGGACGCAGTTGAGGAAGAACATACGAGCAGCAATCGTGAGACGTCTGCCACGGACGTATCCCAGATGTGTGCTCCTTTTGTTGGCTGAACGAGGTAGAGTGTCTCCCAGACGATCAGACCAATCTGCGCCAGGATCAAGACGTCTGTCGAGATGGTCAATCACACGGCGACATGCAGGGTTGCCACGACTTACAGTCCTCCCAATCGATACTTTTATGTACCCGCAACTTCGTGAACATACGGATAGCCACTGCAGGCACCGTAACGCCGATGGTGCACGCCGCAACAGTGACTGTATAAGGCCAGTATGTATCAGGATTGACCAAATTCGACACCATGCCAGGAGGTGCCGGAGCTGCTGGCGTGATCTCGAGATTCACCATAGACATATCTGACGCCATATTGACAAGTAGGAAAGATAATCACGACCGGGGATCACTTCCGGCAGGATGCCGTACAAGGAGGAGCATGGTCACGGGTAGAGACATTGCGGGGCCTCCAGAGCCCCATATACAAAAGAGATGGCGTCGGCTTGTCTCAGCGAGCATTCTGATTTCACGGCCACGCTTGGAGGAGCGGAGCCTCTGACGAAAGCTAGAAATCGATCGGCCAACAACATGTGAGAGGCCGTCTTCGGAAGTCCCTGCAGTTGACAAGGTGGAGACGAAAAGCGTAAAGCACGCGATTTGCACTCATGCTGCACCGTGCGAAAGGCATTTGCTTCAGAAGTGTATGGAGACGGGCAAATTGTTTTGGCTTCAGGAAGCTCTTGCGACACGCTTGCGTGCCTGATGAGGTCTTCACATGTTGATTGGGCCACATCGCGTCTGAGAAGTAAACTTGGCGTTCTGCTCATGCCGAAACTGGTGAAGGCCGGGAGGCTAGAGTGCATTGGGAAGATGATAATCGGGCTTTGACAATCTTTTGGTCTTACGTGTTCGGAAAAGCCCATAGAGGCCGTGATCCCCCTGCCAAGAGTCGTAGTCTGAATCTTGGTCGCTATGCTGTCAACGCGCATGGACGATGAGCACATGCAATGGATTTTCGGGCAACAAAAAGGTCACCAAGTTGGAGATGGCTCGTCATGTATTCAGATGAATAACGGTAGTCGAGCTTTCAAGTGATGCTTTGCTGAAACACACGAACAGACTTCGAGAACCGACTGGCGAGTGCGGCAGGTCGTCGGAGGAAGAAGGCAGTGGAGTTTTGAGTGTGATGTTTCGGCGCCGACTAGATATCATTGCCCCTTTGAGTGTAGCGTCTGATACGCTTGGGCACGCTCGGCACGCCGCACCGAAATCTGGCACTTTTCCGCTTTGTCAGCCCAATCACTCATCACCGACTCATCAGCAATCAGAACAGGAGGTAAACGTGAGAAACAAGCCTCAATCAGGGGCCCGCGACTGCTACTACGCCCGGCCGGCGTCATTGTGGCTAGAAGCAACGCAGAGCGTTCTCGTCGAGTGAAGGGAAATGGCACTCGAAACCCGGGCGCTCTTTGGCGTGTCTAGATGACGAGTTGCATAATCAGTCAGGCGCGCTCTACATGTCGGTGCGTATCTTTCATTGATTATCCGACTCTGCAGAGAAGACTTTGCGTTCGCGAAAGACTGAATTGTCGAAATCGTCCTCCCGACGTTCTGAGCGTCAATGTGATCACACATTTGAGGTCGTTCCGTTTAATCGGCCTACAGAGGCCCAATCCGGCACCGAGTCACCGATAGAGATATGCCTGTACTCCAATCTCCGTTCGTCCTTCTGCTTGCCTGTGGATGTCCGAGTTGTCAAACACAAGGGCTCCCTGTCGTTTTTGAGCTAGGCGGCTGTGTAAAAAGCCCGCACCTTCAGCCTTGTATACCCTGTCCCGAGGAGCTAGTGGCCGGCAACTGGCATACGGCCAGATGTTCGGCCGGCAGAGACCCACATATTGCTTACTTTCTCACTCAATACGCCTCTATTTCTGTTTGAATGTCTTGTACGGTGTCCACCTTTGGCTGGTGGCGTTCTGTAGTCCTGACTCAGCCTCGAAACAATATCACATACTGCAGAAGAAATAGATCAGGCTACGCTCTTGGTGAGACAACATGGAATGCGACCTCCCGGTCCTCAGCCCAACCGTTGTTGCTGTCGGGGAGAAGGGCTGTCTAAATGATACGAACACCGGCTGAGGATATCCGCCCCAGAGCGAGATGAACAGACATAAAAGGTGCAGAGTTCTCGCTCTTCTCACGTTCCTCATCAAGTTCAATTCGCTTTCCAACCGCAGTCTTTCTTTCTCAAGTCACTCTTTTACAATTTCACTTCTACAGATCTCTCGATCCTTTCCAGCCATCCGTATATCTCAAATTAAAGACCAAACACTTCCTTTTCCACAATGCAATACAAGCTCATTCCAGCGCTGGCGCTCCTTGCCCTGACTCGCTCCACCGTCGCTGCCCCGACGAGCAGCGTGTTGACGGACCTCTTCGGGATTGGGATCGGTGCTCTCGCCGGCCCAGAAGGAGAGGCCGCAGAAGTCACCGTCGAGGCAATCATTGACGTCGCAAACGAGGTTGTCGACCTCATCAAGGGCATCATAGAGCTCACCGAGCAAGACGACGTCGAGTCAAAGTACACGCAGTCTACCATCAGCAAGCTCGGCGCCCAATACCCCGACAAGAACGTGATCGTCTACGGTGATACCGACAGCGGAAGCAACCTTGCTGGATCCGTCTGCGCCGAACACGATCTCGACATCGGGCTCGGCTTCAAGAAGTCTTACCAGCTTTGTGTGTTCGATTCCGGTAGCTTCGACCGCCACGGCGACGGTGGCTACGTGAACTGGGCTTTCGAGGGAAATTTCAAGCGCGACGGCAGCAGCTCTCACGTCGACTTCTACCCCATCGGAGCCAGTCAGCTAAGCAAGAAGCGAGACAACTCCCCCTTCGCCATCACCTACGACTGGGCCTCCCAGCCGGGGAGCAACCACACCCACATCCCGCTCCACGCACCCATCGTCTACACGCCGCCAGTCATGCCCCGACCGATCCTGCCACCCACCGAGCCCACGTGCGTCAAGCCCGCTGACGACGGTACCTACATGCTCCACTGCCACGCCGGCAATGGTACCACTGCCCTTGGCCTCGGATACTACAAGTCGGTCGTCCCTCACGGTGGCAACAAGGGCCAGCAGCCGGACGACTTTGTGCTCTTGGTCGAGACTACCCCCAAGTCGGCTGCGAGCTACTCCAACAGCACGTCCAACAGCACTTCCGTTGTTGCACACGACGCCTGGCGCTTCCCTATTGGCGCGATGCAGTTTGCCGACACGCAGAACAACTTCCATTGGAGCATCTTTGGGAACTCCGTCGCGGACACGGTTGCTGTGGACCAGACTGCTGGATTCGCGAACGACGGCGCCGACTTTTTCTGGATATACAAGGACGACGGTAAGGATTTGTTCACCAAGGACAGCTGGACGTGCGCTAGCTTGTACTACGCCATGTAATTTTGGATGCTGAGGGTGCTGTGAGAGCAACGGCGAGGAGTGTCTTTGGTCTTGAATTGATGGAGAGGATCCGCTGGATCTGGTATCCTATTTTGCTTTTAGGGCTCAGCCGAGAAGCTGAGCTGGCCAGTCCTTACCGAAATGAAAACAATGAAGCTGCGAACCACCACATCTCAGACTTGACCATCTTACGTGTGCATCAACCAAGTTCGTATCGAGCAAGCAAGCTAAAACACCCTAATCGCAATCCTCTGGAACACCAACGCCAAGAACAGCCCCAGGAGCACGCCAATGCAGACAGCTTCCGTCTCGCCAAAGAACACCCTCTTTAAAAAGTACTCAAACCTCATCGATCTAACGTCCCTCCCACTATCCCTAATCGCCATCTGCAGGCCCGGCACATTATCCAAACTCGAAACATTGTTCTTGACCCGATACGGCCGCATATCATGCTTCTTCAACCGACCCATGTAAAACCCGTTCACCACATTCCGATCATCCCAAACCTCATCAAACTTGACACTATGCGGATCATTCGGATTCGTGCTCCTCTTCGCATTATACCCGACCATGATCTTCGGACTGCGAATCACCTCCTTCCCTCCCTCTTTTTCGTCCTTCTCCTCTGCTTCCCCATCGTCATCGTTTTCCTGCGGCTTCCCCGCCAACAACGGCACCGAGAACCCACAACTGTGCTGGCACTTCCACACATCCAGCACGATAATCGCCCTGACCCCCACGACACCGTTGCCCTCTCCCTTCTTATCCCAGTTGACATCCGCGTCGTCGTCGAGATTGGCGAACCGCGCGTCTGCCTCCTCGACCCTCATACCGCCTTCCTCTGCCATCTTCGCGATGTATGGTTTGAATTCGGGACTGTCGCGTTCGATCACGCGGGCGCGGCAGAATAGACGCAGGATGCGGCAGAATTTGGTAAAGGAGCAGAACATGAGCGTTACGCGGCCGTTTTCGTAGATGTGCGAAATCGTTTCGATGCCGGAGCCGGTGAAGTCAAGGTAGGCGACTTGGTTGGGGGACATTATGGCGAAAGTTCGGCTGGGTTGGCCTGTGGGAGGAAAGTAGTGAGTGAATGAGTGATTGAGTGTAAATGGAACGGGGATTGAAATGGGAAACATGCTATCTGACGGAAGTAATATTCGAGCTTGTGCGAGAGGAAAACTGGGCGCTTACCTTTAGGGGAGACATTGACGTGTTTGCCGTATGTTGGTGCTGAAGCTGTAAAGAACATGGGCTGCTTCTTGATCCATGCTTGGACATCGTCGGGTATCGAGGGCCAGTAGGTCGGCATGATGAATGAAATATACGTATTCGAGTCGGAATCACAGACAGCCAACTACGACACAAAGATGCAATAACCTGCACAAATCAAAGTGAAGCGCAGACTATACCAGGGCGAAGTTGAAAATCCCGGTGTCTGAGCAAAGTTATGACTAAATCGAGAAGCGGCCGAAGGCGGGGAACGCGGCTGCTTCTTGCGCGCCTCCAGAAGCTAAGCTTTGAGCTCGAATGCGTGCTGACAATGCTCGATCGTCAGAGACAGCCAGTGATTGCGCATATCTTTCCCGTCTCGTTGGGGATGGATCCGGAGAATGAGTCAAGCTTTCGGCCGGGGAAGAATCGTGGCCGAGTTCATGAGTTGTGTCATCACCCGGGGCCAAGAGCAGCATTGCTCGCCCTCCACTGTCTGACTTTCCACCGACCCAAACTTTATTGCTGGTAGCGAAGCGTGGAACTACTGAGATGAATGTACTGCTGTGTACTCACGGTGTTCAAGATCACTCTGGCTTCAATATAGATGCGCCGGAACAAACGAGGCTCCAAGCTCAAGGTGTTGGTTGCCAGCGCACGCAAACCTTTTACTCGATGACGACTTGAATCATATGCATTGTCGAGCTGTGGATGATCATTTTTAACACGATCAAAGACATAATCCCGTCATTTGATGCTCATTGCTGGAAGTTATCTGGAATCTATGCTGGCATAATTCCGTGGATGAACTTAATCCGATCAAATTTTACATCGGATTTAAACTACAATAATCGACCGAAATAGTCACTGACAATTCTGCAAGCCAACGAAAGTCTCACAGGTCAAGCAGGCAAGAAGGTCAACCGAGGAACTTCTTCAAAACAGCTGCCATCCTGTCGGGGGCTTCCAGAGACAGACTGTGCCCACAACGCTCGAAAACTTCCGAGTGGACCACATTCTCTGCAACTTTGTCCATCTCGCCTTTCACCAGCGGACCGAAGAACCTGGAAGCGCACGTTAGCTTGAATCCCTCTCATCATGTAGGACGTGACTTACTCCGGAGCACCAACAGTCATGACAGAGCATGTCAATTTATTCTTCGATAGCTCCTTCTCAATCTCCGCATTCTTCCAGTGAGCTCTGTATGTCTCAAGCACGCCGAGCAGGCCACCAGGCGCCTTCACACACCTAATCCACTCGTCTACGGCATCCTTCTCCAGCGCATCCGGGTTATAGCATTCCTGAGTCATGAAGAAAGTCCAAAACTCTTCCTCCTTACCCTGGATCAGCATCTCGGGAACGTGCGGCATCCAAAAGAACGGTATATGCCAGTTCCACACTCCGCGCTGATCATACTGCGCAGTGATGTTTTCCTGCGTGAAGAAAGATTGCTTGGTCAAGGCGTCCGGCAGAATCATCTCGCAGAAAGACAAGCCGAGCACATTGTCTCGATATGTGGCGGCTAGAGCGTAGCCGTAGTCACCGCCGCGATCTTCACAGTGGACGAAGAACTTCTCGTGTCCGAGCTGGGCCATCAGTTCCGAGATATCCTTCGCGTTGGTCAGGCTGTCGTATCCATGCGAGGCGGGTGGCTTATCGGTAGCGCCGAAGCCACGAAGATCCGGGGCCACGATGGTGAAGTGTGGTGTCAGCAATGGCACCAGCCTGTACCAGTAATAGTGCGTTTTCGGTGTACCGTGTAGGAGAACGATTGCTGGTCCTTGTCCAGCTGTGATGTAATGCATCCGAATTCCGTTGACGCGTGCTCGGCCATGAGTTACGGCCTTGCCTTCGTGATTATACGTTTCGAGCATGGTGGTGAATGACTATCGAATGCTGTGTACTAGAGCCTAGACAGGATGAAGATATGCGATACCAGTGCCGCCATACTGGTAGGTACATTTTGAAGGTAGGTACTAAAGACACAAGAATGAACTCAATCTCCACAGACGTCAATCGTGAGGGGTCTTTCGCGTTCATCCGAAGCATGGCCGCCGTCCACTATCAACGACCGGTCATGGGTATGGATGGCATACATCGAAGTGACATAGTCATAACGACTGTTCTGCCGTTGTCACTCAGTACCTCTACGGTGCTGATGTGACACTGTTGTTCCGCTCATGGACGTGAGAAGCTCATGTAACTATTGGGTGGCCCGAGCGTCGAAGCCTCCTTCGCATTTGCTCGCGCGTCTGTTTTCGCGTTCAACTGATCAAGAAGAATCTGAAGCCAGATCTGGCCATGGAAATGAGGCTGCCACGGTGCTCAAGTCATAGTAACGAAGAGACTCGGTAACGGCAGAGCCAACGTTACTTGGATCTTGGAGAGAGACGCCTTGTCGTGAATGCAAAGAACGACTTGTGCATGCAGCATTCCAGGTCACAGCGGTCTAGATACCATGCGCATTCGCGTCACACAGGAATATGGCGATCTTCCCTTTGTCTCGGTATCCCGGCTGTCGTTTCAAAACATAGAAATCGTTGGCGTCTACCCGTACCCTACACGAGAACTCGCAACCGCATACAAGGGAGTGAAGGCACAGGGCGCTCTCGCCATTCATCTAAGAATCACCTTAGGCTACAGTGCATCTGTTTGTGCGGACTGCCTCGCCTTTGCTTGAAAAAGGAAGCTGCCGCCGGTATCCAGGTTCAGAGGCCGTACCTTCCACTTATATAACTCTCACTTTACGCTCTCAGAAGTTCTTGGCTTTCTTAGCTCCTTCAGCCATCGGACATCTCAATACCAGACCAAGACTTCTTCGGCACAGCCCTAGTCATTAACATGAGTATCCCGACTACTAACCCCTTCGCTCGGAACAGCGACAAGCCAGCCAGCATGAACACATCCGTACCAGCAAACGATCAGCTCTCAATCTCGAACGACAAGAAGGCCAGCGAGGATGCAATCCCTCTCAGAGAGAATCCCTTCCTCAAGTACATGAAGGAGCCCTTCTCGCAAGTGAACTCCAACAAGAACAGAGACACTTCAAATATCGGTAAAGCTACCACCTCTGCTACTGGTCCCGCCTTTGGCTCATCGAACCAGTTCGTCGCTGCATCTACACGCGCGAACCCCTTTCTCCCTCAGACATCGTACACAAATCCCTTCGAGGTCCGCCCCACGCGAATTGGGAATCCTGCTAGCTACGGAAGTGGTATGCAGACTCGCAGTGCCAGTCGTACGGCTGCTGCACGTGAGGAAAGTCCGGATCGTCGACCCAGCCGCATTGATGCGGCCTTCGATGAGATTATCATGTCCTGTACCGGAAGGCTGGGCTGACGATGGGGATTGAAAGGGCCGGGCATCATGAATTGCAGAGGATCACGGGACTGGATATGCATGATATGCGGTACTTGGAGCGCGTCTTACGGGTTGCTTCAAGCTTTTGACGACTGACGGGGCCGATGGTAATTGTGCTTGAAGACGTGGGGATCGCCACCTATAGTTGTGGTTGTAAAGTTATCCACGGCAACAGAACCCGAGTCTTTAGAGGTAGACGGGTGGGCATGTTGGGTCTGTCTGCTTGACCCACACGGGATCACTTGACGCCAGGCCGGTATATGGATAGATGATCCATTCAAATGACAAACTCAGTGTCCAAAGCAGTGCTCAAACGTGAATGACGCTAAACGGGGCTCTCAAAACCTGTGTGCAAATCCACAGACTCCACCATACTGACACATCCATTGTGCTGTGACCTTTGAGCTGCAGCAGACTCGTTCCTGCACCCCGAAAGGACATGCATACGCTCAGGCCGTGATGGGGTTGCGAACGTTGAAATATACAACGCTCGCCCCCACACCTCCACAGCGCCTCAACAATCCCAAACTCTTTGCATATCCCATCCCTTCTCGTCCTCACAACTTCGCCCTCCCCTCTCTCCTCACGGCCTCCGCCACCGCATCCACCCCCGCCTGCGCAACCTCCCGATCCTGATCCGGCGTCCCCGTGCTACACCCGATCGCTCCCACGACCACGCCGCCCACCTCGATCGGCAGTCCGCCCCCGATGGTCGTGAACCTCCCTCCGTTCGAATTGTGCACGCCCACCATCGGCGCCCCGCTGACCGTCGCCTTCTCCTTGTAAGTGTGCGTGGGCGCTCGGTGCCCGGCGGCGGTGAAGGCCTTGTTGATTGCAATGTCGATCGAGGTCAGTTTGGCGCCGGGCATGCGGCTGAAGGCGAGCAGGTACAGGGTCGCGTCGACGACGGCGATGTTCATGGGGATGCCCAGCGAGGTGGCTTTGGCTTGCGAGGCGGAGAGGGCGAGCTGGGCGGCGTGGAGGGTCAGGTTGGGGGTCGAGGTTGTGGCGGACATGGTTGGAGATTTGAGGGGATGGGCTTGGTTTTAAGGGTCGGAGGGATCCTTGCAATGTGGTGGTGGTTTTGGAGAGGATTGAGTGAAAGGTTGGTGATTGGGTGTGGCGGATGAATGGAAGCTTGGAGGGGCGACTGTCGAGGTAGCAAGGCCTTTGAATGCGATTGAGATGTGCGTGCGATAATTGGAATGTGGACGGGATAGATGTATGTCAGGCGAATCTCAGAGTGTCAACCCACGTACAGAGCGGAATGAATCTCAGCGGAGAGCGAATATCTTCATGGGATGGCATGGGGGCGGGTGTTGTCGGCCATGGCGATCGTCCCGACCTCGGCTGGAAGCTTGTTTCCTAATTCGGTACTAGCCTGCAGTGACTCTACATAAACTCAACACGTTCGAGAATGGTATCGAGCGACCGTGTACTACGAGTCTGATGCTATGGCTTTTCGTGTAACACCATCCCAAGAACGCATTATCCAAGGCTATTATACCAGAAGTCTGCCAAGGGCACTGACCGTAAGGACAAAGCGGTGTGACGATCCATTAGAATGATACGACAATAAGCAGACGAGTTTGCACCATTGAACTGGGGATCTTCAGGGTTTCATATCGGTTAATTACCAAGATACTGAATGGGCAAGCCACTCAACTATCCGATCGGAACCATTAATAGCTAACGTCTCTTCTCCATGCTTAGCCGGAAACCTTGAGTTTCATCAGCCACATCATAGACACCCACCATCTCCAGCGTAACTTTGCTGGTACTGTTACGCATCTGAGCGTCCAGTCTCTGTTCAATTTGCTCCCTCGTCTCGTCCGAGATTGGGGTAGCCTCGACCCGATGTTGACGCAAGAGGGTCAGCAGCACTGTGACGAATTCGACCTGCGCCATCTTGATCCCAGGACAGGAGCGAGGACCCATTGACCAGGGAATGAACGAACCCTTTGGTGGCTGGAACATCGTTGCGGACTCTGACTTTGAATTGATCCATCGGCTAGGGCGGAACTTGAGTTCATCGTCGTCCGATGGAGTCTCGCCGTCCTCCGCTTTAATGTTCACGTTGCGATAGACCTCGCCGTCGAGATGCAGGTTGACACTATTGACGTAGATCGCACAGCCGTCTGGAATCCAATAAGTACCCCGCGATGTCTGTATGGTCTGATCCCCGTTTGCCTGCTTCACCATATGGATAAGAGGTGGAAAGAGGCGCAGAACTTCGAACATGAATGCCAAAACACGAGTAGCTTTAGGGTGGATCTCTGCATAGTCCAGTTCAGCACCGCTCATTTCGCCGTTCGGCATCAGAGAGTCGACCTCTTCGAGCAGCCAGTCTTGCCATTCCGGATAGCGGCATAGCAGCATCATAGCATAGTTCAACGTATTTGCGGTCGTATCAAACCCTGCAATTGTGAAGATGAACAGATTTCCAACCAGCTCGTCCTCGGTCAGACTAGGACCCTTTGCGCCCGGACCGTTCTTCGACACGCGCAGCATTTGCGACATGATGTTGCCGCGACCCTCATCGTCTTTGCTCATATCGATGCGTCGTTGCTCCTCGTCCAGCTTGTGTCGGGTGTGCTGTGGGAACTCATTGATAGCATGACCCAGCCTATGCAAGTAGCTAGCCCCAACCCAGGAGGACGGGTAGTTGGCCAGGAACCAGACCGGAAGGATGAGTGGACCCCCTGTAGCAGTCGTGACCACCTTGCAAGACTCCATGTAGTTCATCTTGTAACCTGGCCTGGCCTTCTCACCCTGGGCGTCGTTCCATGCCACCGATTCACCCATCCCAGCACCGCTCAGCACGTGGATGGTGACCTTCTTCATCATATCAAACATTCGATTCGTGCTCCCGGACGTTTCGCGGCCTTCTGAGGTAACTTCGTTGACGAGGCCTTCGGTCTGACGAATCGTCTCATTGAAGACGGACCGGGAGATCTTCTCGTTGATGACGCTCGCCACTACCTTGCGTTGTCTCGCCCAAGCATCGCCGGTGCTGATGATAAGGTTCGTGCCAAAGCGTCCCATGAAAAGCTTGGCCATGTCCTCGACGACGAAGTCTCTGGGACGACTGAGGACTTGAGCGGCGACCTCTGAATCCCAAGTCCATAGCTCTGGGGTCTTCTGAAATGAAACCATCATGAACGACTTGCGGTCGCCCTGCGGTGCAGCGTATTCATCGAAAGGTCGCGAACGCTCATGGAACTCCCATCCGTAGGTTGCGATACTGATACGTTTCCACAACCATGCCGGAAGCCATCGTATGAAATATGGGCGCAGAGGGATCTGCAGCACCATCCAGATGAACGAGTGAGGATGCTATTGAGTCGTTAGCGAGTTCTCGGCGTTGACCAGTCTAGCTCTTCCTCACCCATGGCACGAAAACGGTCGGGAATCCTGTCCTGCGAGCCTGTAATGCGCCTCGTGTCAGGGGCACCACGGTGTAGAAGAAAGTGTAGGTCAAAAGCCAAGTGATCGCAAGGAGTGCGAATCCGGGTTTGACGTAGTAACCGACTCCGAAGGTGGCCACTGTAGCTGGCACAAAGGCGTCCATTGTGGAGGCCGAAGTGTCCGTTGGAGAATAATTTGCGCTTCGAAGTTGGATCACTCGCGGGATTGCATTCGGGCCGCGATCGCGGTCAGTCAGGTAAAAAGCTTTGCTGCTCCGATATAGACAAGTGTGCGCGTAGCTGAACGGATTGCGGCACAGTCGAATGCGAAAAGCGAAAGCTGAGACGTGTAACCGGCTCACAGGCCCAGGACGACTCCTTGTCACTTGTCCTGCCCTTACGTATGCAATACATTGTCGGAATGACCGCCTTCAAAGGCCTATTTATCGCCATGTCGGTGTTGACACTTCGGGTATCACGTCACGCTGGGGCCGGACGTTATAGTGTAACATGGACTGTTGAGTTGCGATGGTCAAAGCTGAGTTGGACCGTCACCACCGCGGCGAATCATCGATGAATTCTTAGCGATCGAAACGTTTCATGCTGTCTGGAAGCTCGTGTTTGCAGGTCGTCTAGGATGTTCGTGTCAGTCCCACATGCTACCTGTCGCGCTTTGGACGAAACAGGTAATGTGTCAGATTCGCTTTGGCGGCGCGACACTAGCGTTCGACATCTTGGCCTATCTAGAGCCAACAGATGATAAAGCTTTCCAGAGCAATGATGCTGCGGTGTTGCGTTCTAGTTTTCATGGCTGTACAAGTTATGGTATGTAGGTCTGCCTCGCTCCGTTCTGGCTGCCTTGAGAGGTTGCGCACTCATCGCACCCAACGCAAAGTTGTAAGACATCTTACCTATGTATGTGCGCACAATATTTGTGGCAGAAAACTACGATACGATAGTTAGCCGCATTAAGAACCTTGCGGTGCTTTCGCATCAAGCTCATCCTTCGCAAGTCGCTGGACGTGGAACGCAGTGTGGCATCTTCGTTCATTCAAGTCATCCTAAATCTGGAGACACAACCCTGTTATTGCAGCACAAGCCCGTGGGCAGATCGCACTCCACCTCTCATCGTCTAATCAGACTGCGAGCATGGGTACATCCGATGATACGCAGACTAGTACACGCCGTAGCCGGGATTCTCCCCACAGATGTTCCACAAAGATCTACCTGCATCATTTAAAACTATTCGAGCTCCTTGACCAAAAAACCATGTCTCCTTCCCTCGGTACACCTGCGGGCCAAGTCAACTGGTGCAAAATGATTTCGAGACCGAGGATCCGCATTCGTGTTGCCGTCATGAGTCGTTATCGTGAATGGGTGTCAAAAGGTGTGGAACGGAATCCTCGTAGTGAAAACGCTCAACTGAGCACTCCATAGCCACCGGAGGCTCTCATGACTTCGCTAGAGCGGATTTGAGATTCCATCTTCGTCTGATGCTTCTGTTGCTCTGACATGCTGTCAATCCGCGCCCGTGTCGCCTCTCGTTGTCGCAGCTCCTCTTCAGATGCTGTACCCTTAGGCGGCCTGATCTTGTCGATGATCTTGTTCAAGAACTTTGGTCCGGCCATGGTGTAGTGTTGTGTTGTCGCGCGCGAACGTCGTCGATGTGTACTAGTAGTTTCTGTCGTCCGTCGTTCTACGATCAAGTTCTTGCAGGCGATTGGGAACCTTTATATGCAGACGGGGCGTCAGGCAAGGCAAGATCGCACAGCCGGGTGGTCTGTTCAAAGCCCCTTTGAGGCTTCTGCTTCGTAACACGAGCTGGTCGAAAGAGGCAGTCGAGTGGGGTGATCCGTCAGTGGCGGCGACATCCTCGGTTGCGAATTGGTGAGACGGCCATTCAAGCCTCGCGCCTAGTTTCACAAGCTGCTCTACTTTAGGTAAAGACTTCCAGAGGCATTAGTGACTGTGATCACCCAGCCACCTTGTCTTCTACCAAAGGGTCTGATATATCAGCGGCCGGGGAAATGTCACTAAAAAAAACCCACACTGCTGAAATGCGGTCTGTCTGGTGTCGCTGGTGGTACAGCCACAGAGCACTGCCTTTCGGCTGCGCGATATAGATTTTTGATGAGTCACCCGTGTAGGACTCTTGGTCGAAGCGTTCCCGGCTGTGCAACAGCTTTGATTGAGTTGAGGGCTACTAAGGTGGTCAAGACCGCTCAAGCTATGTCAAAGCCTACGCCATGCGGGTGAAAAAAGGTCTCTGCCCGTGTCCTCCTCAAGTAGGCACTTAAGTAGATACGTAGCTCAGCTGAATACCAAGGTGGGTGTCTAGGTGGGTATTTTGCTATGCGTTGAGCTGGCATAAGTGGAACACCGGCGGGGATTTCTTTCGTCCTGCGTGGCGTGATTCCCACCTCTCCAAAATGCGCCTCACCGCAACACTCTTGACCTCTCTTGCGGCGCTAACCGAAGCCATCGCTCACACATCTCCTGCGGATTTGCCGGGTACCGAGTCAACACAGATTTGTTGCTGCGCAGCTACCAAATGCGGAGCCGCCCAATCCAAATTTACAACGCCATTGGTGGATACCCTGCCGAAGGCAAGTACGTCCTCGAATCAGAGGTATTTAAAACTGCGCCATTAGCATGTTGCTGAATGGCAGCTAACGGTCTTTAATTACCGAGCTCATTGTGGAGTCTAGTGAGTCACCAAGGGCAGTACGGAGCTTGGCTTGCTATGGAATAGATTTGTAGAAGGAGGAACCGATGCAAATCTTGTTTCTCTATAGTACGATATGGTTCTATCTATGCTCACATACCCTCGTCGCGCAATCCGTCCTGGCTATGACTCGGAGCGACCAGTCATTCCAAGTCAACTTGCCATCGTGAAGCCTCTCACCTCAATTCACTCACACGACTCTGTCAATCTTGAAGCCACCAGGGACACGCTTCTGAAAGAACCCATCACGATCGTATTTGTGCGCCACGTCCCCGATGTGTCTGACATTCTCTGCACCATAACTACCAAGAGGATCCTGACTTGGGCCTGCGTAATTCAAGTAGGTGAACTTCTCGCTCTTCCCAATCGACTCCGCATAAGCCAGGATCCGCTGGGTTGTGGCAGATACCTGCTGGTTGACCCCCGGGTACTGCTCCGCACTGTTTGGGCTGAGCATTGTGGCAGCCAGGACGAGTAGGACCTTGTTGCACGAGTCGGGAGAGATCCCGAGCATGTTTCCTCCCTTTTGTATGCCGTATTTGGCCACGTATGCGGGGAGTGGCTGGAAGTCGAGGATGGTGCTGAAGTTTTGAGGTCCGAGGGAGGTTTTTAGGGACTCAACGAGGCTGTTGTGCTGCTCGATGGCGTATCGCAGGATCCGCGGGTCATTGCCAACGGTGATGGCGATGCCAGCACTCCTAAGACCATGGTCAGCTATCTCAGAACAATACACAGTTGCTGGGTGAGCTCGTATCATTTACCGTTGACTCCGAGGCAGTTCGGTAGAGTTGACAGACTCCAGCAAGGTCAAAGATTGCTTCGTGTTGTTGGTCAGACTCGGGATGCGGTCAAAGGCGTCAAAGGCTGTTGTGTTCCCGTTGTTCGCAGTGTTGACTTCAGTCAGCGTAATGCTAATACCACCAGGCAATGGGTTCTTTGAACTGTAGGACACCAGCGATAGCACTGCGTTGTCTTGGAATGACTGATTCAGATTGGTGAATCCAACGAAGGCGTCAACGAGCTCGTTCGAGTGGTCCATGGCAATGGATTTGTTTCCAAACATCAGGTTCGTGGCCGGGATTGCCTCCACGTCAAATCTGGTGACGATGCCGAAGTTGCTCGAACCTCCCTTGAGTGCTCGCCATAATTCGGGATGCGACGAAGCATTCGCATTGATCAGCTCTCCGCTGGCCAGCACAATCTCAAAGTTAACGACGCTGTCACAGGTAAAACCTACGCGCGGCAAGTACCAGGAGACACCGCCGCCAAGTGTGAATCCACCAACACCCACAATCGCCTCTCTGCCACCCGGGACAAGAACTTCATGCTTAGCGAGCTCCTCGTATACAGAGCCCCACCGCGCTCCAGTCCCGTAGCTCGCAACATTGGTCGCTGCATCGTAGGTCGTGGAGTTCAGCTGGGACAAGTCGATGGTCACACCCTGGGCGATGTTGTTTGTTTGAGCATTTCCGTGGCCGCCGCTCCGAACGGCAATATGCCAGTCTCCAGCCCCGTCACCAGCCAAGGCAAGAGCCTTGACTACCTCAGAGACTTCGGCGGGATTGCGTGGAAGAACGAAGCACCACGGGGCTCTTTGCGTGTTGAGGGAGTAATAGTCCTCGATGAGGGAAGGGTAGCGTGGGGAGGTTGCAAGGTGCATAGCGTGAGAAAGATTTGCAGCTATGAGGGCGTCGCACTGATGATGGTTAGAAAGGATTAGCAGACGTTGGACGGGGACCTAAGCTCGAATACTCCGCATACCGGTGGAAAGCCGGAAAAGCCTTGCGTGTTGTTGACAAGAGCCGTGGGAACATTTGCTTGCACAGTATCGAGTAGAAGCAGAGGCATCAATGCGCCAGTCGTGATGCTCGCCAGCTTGGGAATCAATGGAAGATACATTTTGAAGAAATGGACTCTGAGGAAAGCTCGTTCTGCGGGCTGGTTGTTGGAGATACTGGTTCGCCAGATACCGAGAAGATGGGCGACCCTCTATATATGTCCACCCGACGTACATACCCTAAGTCTTCTTGCCTCACTGCGCTGCTGGAAATTAACATCATCATGAGGCTCGGGTTACTGCCAAACGCCTCGCCGATCTGTCTGGATGCTGAAGTGTGAGTGGCCGCCAAATGAGGTATGCTGACAACCTTTTACTGTTTCAAGCCTCATAATGAGTAAAGGTTTGCTGTTGAACTGGAATGCTGCTGCTGATGATTGGTGGTACTTGCTTATTGGCGATCTCCTGAGTGTAATCGCAGGGCAGCTGTCTCAATCAAGCTGAGCGTGGCTTGCAGGCAAGTACTCGTTCGAGGATAGTCGCTAGTCGCGAGGCAAAGAGGTGCACAGCCAGGTAATTATAACATTGCTGATCGTAGTGCGGCGAAGCGAGGAGGCAATTTTTCGGACACACTCTCTTGATCTTAAACACGGAACTCTTGATCGATTCGGCAGTCGCACAGCCTTCGGCTGGCACGAAGCCCATATGTTGTACATACACTCAACCCTAGGCTGTTGCAACATCGCTATGATGACCTACCGGCACGTTTTGGGTAATAGCCGTATGACGCTTGTCAGTCGAACTAAAATACGACGTCGTGTCTTGGACCGGATCCTATGCCAGGAGTAACATATTGGCGTAATAAGGTGTCACAGGACTCAAGATATTGGAGTCAGTCATATGTCAAAGGGACTTTGATCCTCGAATTTGCGATATTCCACATACAACCTGGATTCAACTGTCGACATCAATTCCCGTCGCGAGTCATGTATGAAAGGCTTTCGTTTTGCTCATGGATTCCCTGGATGAAGCAAACGACACCAATGAGTACATGCTGATAAGCACTCCGCTTTTGGGATTCGGATCAAAGTTCAGTCCCAGTATGGACGAGAAGAAGCCGCTCTTCAAGGTCGCCTGGAGCATAAACTGAGGTCGCATGCGGCTAGGACAGAATGGGAAAGCATTTCAACGTCGGATGACGGCATGCTTTCGCCGCATCACATGCCGAGGACCTGGAGTTCACAGCCCGGCCAGCTCCCGCATCCCACGAGACATCGTCCTGGCCATCCTGACTCGCTAGGAACATCGAAGAAGCGCTTCTTGCAAAAGACAGCTCTCCTAGCCATTGTCGCGTGTCGCAGGCCCTCCGTCTCTTCCCTCATCCTTCCCGGGCCGACCGTCCCATCTCAAGGCCCCAGCAGGCCGAGCGCATCCATCCGCCGCAAGCCCGCAGCAGCGAAGCGACATTCCGACCGCCGACGTACCCCAATAAGCAGAGAACACCATACCGCGAGGATGGACGGCCTCAAGACTGCCATTGAGCGCGTAGTACTAGACCCGAAGAACCACGACTGGCTATCCCTGATCAAAGCCGCCCGAAATGGTACGCGAGCATCCTACCATCCCAGCTCAAGACCCTCCCGACTGACCTCGTCGCAGGCGCCGTATACGGAACCAAAGTGCGCTTCCCTCATGCACTGGTCATGATATTTCTCTTTCGAAACGGCACCTTCCGAGAAAAAGCCGCCCTCATCTACAAAGCAACCAAGACGCACGCCCGCAACCTCGCGCTCTTCGCAGTTACATGGAAGTTCACCATGTCGATACTGAAGACTCTACCACACAATCCACCTGGGGCGCAGAAACACTCGCAATTAGATCCGTTCCTCGCCGGTTTGGTAGGTGGGTACTACGTGTTCGGGAGGGGGATACAATCTTCGGTCAATCAACAGATTGTCGTATACGTCTTTGCCAGAGTGGTGTTGGCGTTGGGTAAGATGAGCGTCAATGAGGGGGGAATTGTACCGAAACAGTACAGGCAACCTATTGCGAATAATGCATGGCCGGTGTTTGCATCGTTGTCTTGGGCGAGTGTTATGTGGTTGCACACATACCATTCGGCTTCTTTGCAGTCCAGCTTGAGGAGCAGTATGATCTATATGTAAGTTTTCTGGACATCCTCGGTCCCCGAACCCCGAGTTAACACTTCTTAGCTACTCGAACGCCGATACCTGGTCAGATTTGAGGACGTTCATTTGGCATAATACTTGAACGGAAGACGACAGATACGAATCATTTGCGGATGCCGGGAGCATTCAGCTATGTGAGAAAACGGAGCCTGACCTTGGCATCGAACAGTCGCACGCGATAGTGGGCATGAGCGATAGCATTGTGAGAGCATCGAGACCGGCGTTATTTCCTGGCATTATTCTTTGATTTGAAAATGAAGGCACACGACCATAGCCCATGAGCTGTGGCATAGTTCAGGACAAAGCGAATTGTGCAAAGAGCCCAGTTAGAACAGGCAGCCCTCAAGCTCCGGGTACAATAGCCCAAGTCTCAATCTCATACAGCCACCCCGGTCCCGCCAGTCTGGCCACCGGCATCATCACGCTCGCAGGCCGATGATCGATACCCAGCCATTTACAAAACACCTTGGACGGATTCCTCTCCTCAAGGTCGAAATCCACAACGTAGTGCTTTACCTTGAAAATGTCTCGCTTCGTAGCGCCTGCGGCCTGCAAGCAGTTCTCCAAGTTGCCCAGTGCCATGCGCACTTGGTCTGCAAAGTCCTCTGGTGGAGGCGATTCGCCGTCGAGGGGGATGGCGAGCTGTCCGGTGATGGCGACGATTTTGGCGGGGCCGGTTAGGGAAAAGGCGTTGATTTGGGAGAATTGAGGTTGAGAGGGTGGGACGTTTGAGGGGTTGATTGTTACTGACGGGTGGGAATCGTGCGGCGACATGGTTGCTCGGGCGGCTTACCTTTTTGGATGCTTCAATCGGTCTCTGAGTGATGTGCAGAACTTGTGCTGTAACGCGACTGACAAATCCCTCTTATGAACCATCAAATGCAATCAAAGTAGATCTACAGTTGAGATGTCGACTGCAGCAGCATGAAATTGGTCGGTCAGGAGGGGCCGGAATACGTCATAAGGTACTCATCGTCGTGAGTGAAGTCAGTTTCTTCTTTCGTATTAGCGTTCCTGCGGTAGATACAACAGCACCTCAAGCCCATTCGTATCATGCCGACAAAGATCATCAATCATCTTCATTATTGTGGCTTTCTTGACTTTGCGCTGCCGCTTTCTTCTGCCAAACCTTAATGCGTCGTCGAGAGCCACGGCCTTCCATGAAAAGCTCCCTGCAGCTGAATTGTGCATCACCCATCGAGACCTGTCGCTCCCTCCAGTCGTGCGTGACACGCCACGGGACAAGATCTGCAGATGAGACAAACTTTAGATGCGGCCCTCCGTACGTCGATGAGGTGTCATATTCAACTGAGTCTTCGGTAGGGTGGTGAGCATATGTGTGTGCGGTAGGTAAAGGCATCGGCGTGAAAGTCATGCCGGGTGGGGGAGGATTTGTGCGAAAAGTGGGATCATCAAAGGCCGATGTAGTTGGGGCCTGTTTCGGACTGCCAGGTGGAGAGCCTCCATGAGGACGATCTGATCGGGAAGATCGTCGAGACGACGCTTCTGATGGGGGGAACGATGACCAGCCTGAGGGTCGTCGTTGCGGCTCTAATGTTTCCAATGCTGGGAATAATGGCTCTGTGGATAGAAGCGGATTAGGAAGATCCTGTCGGTACCTGTCGTTCTGGTTTGTCGAGATTGGTCAGATTTGATAACGCCAGAGGACCATGTACTTACCAGAGCTCCGGCGTATACAAGGAGCGATGGAGTGCGGAAGAGACCACTGTATGGATAACCATCGGCAGGCAAATCACCAGCCTCTACAGGCGGCTCAATGGGTTGAGGAGGGGGCGGGGTGGGTGGCATGATGATAGTGTGCCAACATAAATGATGGCTCAACAAGCGGTGAGGGTGGTGGGTGAAGTATGTACAGACCGGGTTCGATGATGAATATTGCTCATAGTAGAGGGACGCGCATTAAGACGATCAGAAGCGGAAAGGGGAAAATGGTAGAAGATGAGCAGAGGGGTAGCATATACATAGCCAGGACTCAGCTAGATACAAGCAAGCCGACGTGGAAGACCGGTGCCAGGACATGGTTAGGTGAGTATGCTTAATTGCCGCCACAGTGATGTGCCGTGGCACTTGACAGCCAGCTCAGCTCTGATGACGGGCGCCTCGTCTACCAAAGCAGTCATGCGATCGGGCAAATCGTGAGGAGGGGAGAATCCTGCCGACGGGTCGACCGTCTCAGGCACGTTTTGCAGGGTGTTCGAGGCATACGACGAAGGAGACGTTCATTGCCGGCGCCAGCTGAGGCAGACAGAGATCGACAATTAGCGATCTGGATGATCTGCAGCCATGTGAGAGTTTGTCTGTTCGAGCGCGAAGGCAGATGCACCATGGCTGTGCAGACATGTACGACTCCACAGTGGACATCAAACTCACAGACTCACCTCGACTTCAACGATGCCATAGTCGCGCCATGCTGACGGCCATCGTGTTAGTCCCGACGGCAATTGATCACGTTCTCCAGGAAGCAAGAGCCGAGGAAAATCCTCCGTGGCGTTTATGCGAGGCAATCAAGGAAAGCTCGTTTTCCCATGATCGCCCGATGCACGGCGGCCGACCAGCTCTCCATGCATCCGCCACAAGCGAATGAGGCGCCTGAGGGAGAGCTGCGCTCGCGATCGTGCGTTTGTCGAGGGAATACGGGAAGTCGTCCTTGGCCAGGCACGGGATCTGTGGTCATGCTCGAGACTTTGAGAGGCAACCACGGATACAAAGCTTCGGACTTGCAGGCATGATCCTCGCAACAGAGCCGAGCGGCAAACGAGCCAGACATGGCTCGGGCAGCGTGGTGACATGGGAGGCGCGCCGGAGCGCTGACGAGAGAGGTGCAAGTTGCAAGTTGCAAGTTGGATCGGTGGTGAAGAAGTTCAGCTGGCATTGCACCATCAGCCACGTCCAGCCTTAACACGCTAGCGGCCTTTGCGGCGTAGCGCCGGCTTGGCATGGCAGCGAGCTGCAATGGTCTAGACGCTGCCTTTCTCCCTCGCCCTCTCCACGCGCTCACCACACCCATCGCCGCTCAGGCACGACATCTAGAAGTCGTCCAGAATGTCCTGATGCCCATAGCTCGGCCCGTGCCGGCCTGTCAAAGTGCTGTCAGGCCGTTTGTGGCGGTTTCTGCCAATCCTGCCGCCGGACACCCCGACTCTGCTCCACGCGTACAGCTGCTGCAAACAGTAAGTGCAGCAGATCAGCAATCTACATACTTTTTGCCACCTGCAAGACATATGATATGCCTCCGTACCACTGCTGTAATCAGTCGTTCGCGTGTACAAACGCTGATTGCAAACGTAATGAGGCACTCATCGCACTGCGCACCGCTCAGATCCCGGTATATCGCGGAGGGTATCCCCGAACAGGGAGTGCCTACGATTATGATCAACGACAATCAAGGTGTCCCGGATGAGTAGGATCGATGATTTGGTTGAGTATCAAAGCCGCTCAGACTATTGCTGGCAAAATGTGATCCTCCGGCAGGCCGGCGGCGAGACACGCCGATAAGCACGTCCTACGCCAACAGAACTTCTTCAAATGCTCTCCAGAAAGTTGCAATCCAGTCAGGTAGCACAAAACACTTGTTCATATCACATTCTTTGTGCGCGCGGGAAGCACACAACAGAAAATCTCTATTCATCATGTTATCCCTACACATCCTCTCACTCATCTTGAGCTCCACAGCCCTGGTTTTCAGCCATTCGCATCAAGCGCCCTTGGCCGACTCCACACTCACCATCAACGGCATACCCTACAGTACACGGGCCTACTGGATGCGCCGCGCCAACCAAGCGCTCTCAGATCTCGTCTCCCCCTGTCCCTTTGGAGCCTTTGGGACCGCCATAGTCAATCACACCGATACCTCCGGCCTAGGCGAACTCGTGTGTATAGGCGCTAACAACATCAGCGCAACTGGCAATCCGACTCTTCATGGTAGGCACAAGTTTAGCCGCATAGTGATCGCGATGCTGACAGTCGCACAGGCGAAATCGCAGCCATAAACAACTGCACTGCAATTCTCACCAATCCAAGCGGACCATACAAATTGTCGGCCAGCGCGGCTCAGAAAGCGTTCTCCAGTTTCTCTCTCTACACCAATGCCGAGAGCTGTCCGATGTGCGCTTCTGCCATCCGCTGGGCCGGATTCAAGGAGTACATCTACGGCACTTCCATCGATAAGTTGATAGAGAGAGGATGGGGTCAGATTCGTGTCGCTTCGATGCACATTCTTGAAGAGTCTTTTGATCTTGGTAGCTCCACGCGGCTGATGGGAGAGGTTTTGACGAACGAGACGGATCCGTACTTTCTGTGGCAGTACGACCCGACGTATCCGTGTCCGAAGGGATGCCAGAGGGACAACGGGAGTTGCAAGACCATGACTTAAGGGGTGAATACACGCGAGATTATCACTATTGCAGATCCCATTGCTTCGGATAACAGCCTTCTCCTTGTTTGACGCAACAACGGGAGTGCCGACAACGATAATGGCCCAGACTCCGCCTAAAAAGGACAGTAATACGGAAGGAGAAGAGCGCTGTCGGGGCCAGGCGAGGATCCAGGCATCGCGCAGTGCCTTGCAAGCTGAGACGTGCATACAGGTACAGGTTCGCACTAGCATGATGACCCCGCAACCGTTTGAGAGCTGACCTCTTTTCGGTTTCACTTCAGCTGAGGTGTGCATTGCGCACGTTGCTTGTGCATGAATCCGCTCTCTTATTCAATATACATCTATGATGACATGTGAATAGTCCGATCCGACTGTCGACGCCACCGGCTGCTCTGGCCCAGAGACACACTATCACAGCTTCGCCTGTCTAGATCTCTCTTTCTTTGCGATTTCTCTCAACTCCTTCCGCAGAATCTTGCCGCTCGGGTTCTTGGGAATGGCGTCGACGAACTTCACGCCACCATGCAACTGCTTGAACCTGCTGACTTTGTCGGCAACAAACTGGGCCACATCCTTTTCAGTGATATTCTTGCCCTTGGTCTGAACGACATAAGCTCTTGGGGCTTCGTCTTCGCCGTATGGTACACCGATGACTGCGGCGTCGTCGATGCCGGGGTGTTCGAGGAGCAGGGCCTCCAGCTCGGCTGGTGCGACCTGATTGCCCTTGACTTTGATCAGCTCCTTCTTACGATCGACGATGTATATTCGGTCCCGTTCGTCGCGAATGCAAACATCGCCTGTCGCTAGCCAGCCGTCCTTGTTGATAGTGTCCTTGGTTGCCTTCTCGTTTCGCCAATAGCCCTGGGTGACATTGGGGCCTCTGACCCACAGCTCCCCTGGCGTCTTTCGGTCCGTTACTTCGTTTCCGTCGTTGTCGACTTGCATTCCTTCCATGTTGGGCAGCAGCGATCCGACCGTGTCGATGTCCTCGTCCCGGGCTTCGGGCGGCCCGCCGGTTATGCCGCAAGTGCCTTCAGACATGCCATAGCCATTGCGCACCTTGATCATCGCCTCTGTCGGCCACAACGTCTTGAAAGCGGCGAGAACGTCGCCTCCAATTGGAGCAGCTCCCGTGTGTACGGACTTGACGCTGCTGATGTCAATTTTTCCCGAGCGAAGATCCGGATACTTGGACATCTGAACGATTACTGGTGGTACCAGCATCAACTGATCGATCTTGAATCTGCCAACGTTCTGCAAAAGCATTTGAAAATCGAACTTTTCCATGATGTAGCAACGGCCGCCCCACGCAGGTGTGCCCATTCCCATCATCATCTGCGCCATTGCGTGGTTCAATGGCAAGAAGCAGAGCGTCCGGGTGTGCTGCGTATGTTTGTCTTCCCATGTACTCTTGTTGTACCCAAATTGTACTAGGTTCGCGATGTAATTCTTGTGGCTAACCATGACCCCCTTCGGCAGTCCCGTCGTCCCGGAACTGTAGTTCAGCGCCACCACAGTGTTCGCCCCCTCTTTACTTGTGCATGGGTCCCACTGGAACCTCTTTGCCTCTTCATCGCCAACCAACAATTCCGACCAATGCTTGTGTCCTTTCAGCGTACTCCCTCTTGGTGCACTCGGTTGCCCGTCGAAAACAAAGACCCTCTCTTTCGGCAGACCCGCCTGCTTGCCGGCCTCCAACACTTTATCTATACCTCCCGCAAAGCTGAGCACGAACTTCGGGTCCGCATCGTGCATGGCATGTGCAAGCTCCCGCGCTGTATACCCGACATTCGAGCCCGTGAAGACGCCCCCAGCAGCAATTGTCCCCATTATGGCAACTGGATAGTAGATACTGTTGGTTGCGAAGACCAGCACACGGTCGCCGGGCTGGAGGCCATGTTTGCGGAGACCGGCACCCAGTTTCTGAGCCCATAGGCGGTATGCCGAGAGGCTGATGTAGTGATTTTCGGGATTCTCGGCATCCAGGAAGAGAGGCTCTTCGGAGAGACGGGCGGTCGGTGAGGCGAAGATGTAATTTAGCACGGAGCAGTCGGGAATGTCCAAATGGACGTCGGCTCGCCACGGCATGATGGCGAACGGGAAGTACGATAAGGATGATGCACGGTGAAGGGAGGAGCGCTATCAAGCTCGACTGATTTCAAAGAAGTCGGGCTAACGATTACTGATCGCGTGAAACATGCAGGTGCTTCCCCAATGGAGCTTCGCAAACACAATGGGAACTTGATTGAGTCGTGTCGCCGACGTCGGAGCCGTAACAATTGTTTTTAAATGCTTCACGAGGTATGCTTCCAAAATATACAAGAAAAACAGAAGGACAGCTGCCACGACAGAAGTGGTCACGATATCAGGGCCAGGCCGGAAGGAAAGTCAATACCTTTCACTAGAAGCCGAAGCAGCGCCAGCTGCACGTCGACGTAAGCTGCCGCACCATCCGAGGGTCTACCCCATGCGCAACCCAGGAAATAACATCGCCAGAGGGTGATGAGCAGAGCGAATCTATTCCCAGGGTGCAGGTAATGGCTTGAAGATCCCCGCGTTCTGCCTCGGAATGTTGTTGGCGCCGACGGGAAGGAAATCTGGGGATCGAAGGAGATCGGAGACGTAGAGTGCCGTCATTGGAACCTCGTTTTTTTGCACCCGCGCTTCAAAGTGCGAAGGTGGCTTATGTCAGCAGCATGATCTGCCCGCCCATGATTGGGAATGTGAGACGATTGCTCAAGGTTTCTCTGCCACGAAGCGTATATCGAAGCTCGGCATGCGAATCAATTTGAGGGAGTTGCCTGCGGTGTCTACATCGCGTTTGTTGCAAAGAATGACTGAAGTGTCAAAAGTTCATGTAATCAAACCAGAGGATCGACGCTCTCCCAGCGAAAAACGAGAACCTCACAGACAGTTTCAGCAGTACAAGTCTGCGTGTGAATACCAAAGCCTTAAGGCTCCGAATAGATTACATTCGGTCCCTGCACAAAACTCGCCGCAAAATTCATAGTGATGAGAGCTCAGAAGTCGTTGCGTGGATATATGTCAGAAAATTTGTGCAAGTTGTCATTGAACACTCACTGCCAAATCGAGTTTCCCTCTCATCTACAAAGCATCCATGTTCATACGTCTACCATATCTTATGCCAATGTTTTCCGAGCTCGATATACGAACGGGTGTCAATGAGTGGAGAGATAGCAGAACCTGCGGCATTGAAACACCCGCTTTGCCGGGTGGCCCGTTCGGTGACCGACTTCAGGCCTATGACCTCAGAGACCTCCTTCTCCCCGTGAACACAATATCCGCATTCCGAGAACACTCGTTACTCTCGAGAATCCGAAACAGCCACAGTGACTGACAAGCTCAAGTCATCCGAGTCTGTGCTGTGTGTTACAGTTGCAGCGGCCGGAGCCATGTCGGGCTTGCTGGAGTAAGTACACAAATTCTAATAGTACTCACGGCGGTCACTATCCAGCGCAGGAAGGAAATACTGTCAGAAGGAATTGATTTTGAACCGTAGTATATAATTGAAATCCCGAAAAGCAGACTTGACTGACAGTTGGCGACCGTCGTTTATAGGAAAGTCATCGAGGCGCCACAACGTGGAGCCGCGGTCCCGGACGGTAGCGGCCGCTTCGCCATCTACCAGGAAGCACTGCATTCATTATCCTCGCATGAGACACAGCTAAAGTCTCTAGTGCTCGACACTCAGAACGGAGAGACTTCAGAACTGCCTTCTGATGATGGGGTGAAGGGCTTCATCTGGGTCGAGCCCACCACAAATATCGTCTGGCAGAAGAGGAGTGAGAGTCATACCATGCTCTGGACATGCGACGTGAACAACACAGCACAAAGGTAAAATCTGAGCAGATGCTACTGCACCTTTCTTGGTACTGAATAGCTCTTGTAGGTTCAAGATTGCCTCGTTGTCGAAAACTGTTGTCCTACATTAGGCTGTTCTGCTACCTGATGGCGACCTAGGTGTGCTACTCTTCTCGTCCAAGGTCACCGGAGAGAGCAGAGCCTGGCCGAATTCGACAGGTCGCGTATTTGACAGACTGCCTTGCCTAACCTTTGACTAAGATATTGGTCGCCTGCAATGCACTCTTCTGTACCTTAGGATCCCCAAGGCCGCAGACAGTGCTTGTAGGTCTCGGTGGACATTCGGCAAAGCGGCGGAGCCAATGAATGTTCTGACCGACGACAAGCTGGACTTCTTCCCATACTCAGGTTCGATGCCGAACACCAGTCCTCCAAATTTTAGCATTTCGCCGACTGGCATAGCTTTCGTCGCCCAGCGCCAAGTCTCTATCAAACCAGGCCGCCTTTCCTCAGATACCTGCTCTGTGCCACTGCCGCCGAAAAGCCAGAACTCTTTCAGTGAACCTGTTCATTTGTCGACTAAGGCATGTGATGGTTGGTCTGCTCTGCCCGTCTTCACACGCGATGGAAAATCACTCGCGTTCCCGCGAGAAGTAAGCGAAACCGCCATCCTTGTCGAGCGAATGATCTCAGTGGTCCGAGACTGTTCAAACAATGCTTGGGTAGAAACCATCACACTGGAAGATGAAGCTGGGAACCAGTCGTTCCTCTATCCTGAATCCTTACAGTGGAGCCCTGATGGAGCGAAGCTCTATTTTCCGGCCATCGACGGCGGCCGCGCCAACCTATTTGGTGTCGACCTCGACTGTCATCGATACGTGACCAAGCAAGTGGCACCAGTTGCTGACAGGCCCGGTTCCGTACTTGGAGCGAAAGTGTCTGGAAACTCTGGAGCGGGTTGTTGTCTCCTGAACGAAACCTCGTTCTCGTCGCCTAACCGACTTGCCCATGTCGATCTGGCAGACGGCAGTATCAGGGAAGTTCCTGGCCAGAACTTTCCGGACTTTGGACTTTCTGCGAATCAAGCGAGCGAATACTACTACGAAAGCGACGGTCGATCAATTCATGCTTTCGTGCTGCGGCCCTCGTCCTTTGATTCCTCCAAGAAGTACCCAGTCGCTCTGGCCAACCACGGTGGACCGATCGCCGCGTGGATCGATGCCTTCCACATATATTGGACATTACCGCTCTTCGCCGAGCAAGGCTACATTCTCATCTTGCCAAACATCGCCGGTAAGCTTGAAGCTCCTCGACCCTCAGTCACTGCATCCGTCACAACAATGCTGACGCTACAGGATCGGACTGGCTACGGCCGCGAACTTCGACAAGCAGCATACGGCAACTTCGCCGGCAAAGCCTACCGCGACCTCGAATCCTGCATGGACTGGATCTCCCGATCCCTCCCCTACGTCGACATGGACCGCGCAGTCAGCCTCGGCGGCAGCTATGGAGGCTACATGAACCTCTGGCTCGCCGGTCAGCCCCTGGCCAAGCGCTTCAAAGCCCTCTCCTGCCACGCCGCCGGCGGCGTCGGCAACGTGAACTCCTACTCGTGCGACATTCCCGACGTATACCTGCGTCTGATGACGGGCGAAGGATGCGTTTCTTGGACAGGGCACGGAGTCAATAAAACCTTTCGCGCATGCGAGTGGCCCGGGTGTGGCAGGTCATGCCCATGAATGTCGGCAAGCTCTGAGGCCCACGAGATACTTTCAGCCGTATCGTGTAAATGCCACAAACCGCAGAGCGTACGTCGTCGGAGATGCCGTGAAGGTGAGGCGTATGTTCCATACACTGTTGCGTATACACATCCAGGTCGAGATTGAAGCTGTCCTCCGCGGGTACAAGCGAGAGGAAAAAGAAGCGGTTGCTCGCGCATGGCCCAAACAGCACAGTAATTCTGTGGACGAGTGCCATTTCTTGAATCATGCATGCCCTCTTACCCCAGAACTGCTCAGTCGAGCTCAATGCCCTGACCGAACGTGTAAACTTGACAAGATGCCGATTCTTCATTGGTATTTCGCAAATCTTGTCCATGGCTTCTTGGCTTCACCATCCGTCCTTCACGACTGGTATGTCAACTGCGCTCCGTGGCCTCTTCAACTCAAGCAAACCATATTAGTACGCAACTGGCTCTGCGATGTATGTCACCCATAAAATGGACGTGCTCACTGCGTTCATCTTCGCCCTTCTGGTTGACGCGAATTGCAGCAATCCAAATAATCCGCCTTGCCAGCCTTCGTCGCAGACGCCGCAACGCGTGATAGAGGTTGTCAATCACTTTGAATCCCGACCGTTCCATGAAACAAATTTCACGGTCTTCAGTATACCCTCCCAAGCGTATGAGAGGGCCTCATCGCGTACTCTGGCGACCCTTGAGCTCTGTCGCTCCCAGCTCGATAACGACTTTGTCGTTGGTGTCCCTGACTGGCTGTAGGCAAAGCAGCCGAATTTTGCGCTGCGCGGGACCCAAAGGCTGGCAGGGTACCAATCATTTCGGGTACTTACAAGAGTGGCGGCAATGATCGTAGCCATCGAACCGGTTTCTTACACTCGTTGCGAGCTACAATGCTGAACACAAAATCCAAGGCAGACGAAAAGAAAACCACTCGAGAGGCGTCACAACATCTATGAAATTGGAGCATTGGAGATGCCTTGCGGCTTTGGCTAGCTCAGCTCAATGGTCAAGATTGGAGTTAAAGCAGATAGTCCACTTAATCACGCCGATCCGGCTTGGACGCCTCTGCGGCTGATCAAACGAGGCGGTAGTAGCTTAACATCCATCACACGGGTCATATTCGTCCTTCGCTGCATATACCCTTAGTGCATTCAGGCCTGGAGAAATGAAACTCGAAGTGGACCTGGAGATAAGTAATGATCATGCAGGGATTTACCCAGGCCAAAAGACGCCGCTTGCTCATAAACCAACCGACCTCTGGTCGCTTACATAATACACCTCTCAGCGCAGCTTTTGAAATCCAAACTCATTTCACAAACACGAGAGCCTCAAGGCGAAGGCACTCGCCCAAAACACAGCCAAGTATGGACACCAAAAGCGCCTGCGCGCAAGTGCTGCGCGCCCTCATCGCAGCCATCCTATTCATCCAACTCGCCACCGCAGAGGGCAAGACAAACACGCTCTTCGTCCGCTACAACGTCCCGCCCTTCACCTCCAAATCGGCCAAAGGCCTGGCCGAGATCCGCTACACCTTCCACGACAACGGGACCAGCTCCGCCGAATTCGCAAAATGGGAGCAACCGCCCGCAGACATTGAGGACGACGTCCGCGTCGGCTTGATGGCCTTCACGGGCAAGACGGCGTACCTCGAGAACCCGATTTCCGTGTCCAAGGATCTGCTGTTTGATCCGTCGGCGGCGATGCAGGTCCACATCGACACTGAGACGAGGCAGGCGTTTAGGCTTGGGTTTGCGAAGCGAGCGGCGCCTTTGGCTGGGACCGGGGAGCGGGTTGAGGGGCGGCCGGGCGTTGAGCTGGTTTTCAATGCGCCGGGGCCGGTGCCGGCTGTGAATAAGCCGGTTGTTCTTAGTGCCGAGGGCAAGGTGCAGGAGCCGCCGCCAGAGAAGACTTTCTTACAGAAGTGAGTACTGACTAGTTGATTTACATGCATATACTGACCGAGACAGATACTGGTGGGTCCTGCTGGCGGGAATGTTCATTCTCGTGTCAGGTGGTGGCGGTGGTGACAAGTAAGCCCGTGAGGCTCTAAGTTCGATATTTTTGTACATATATACATGCCAAATGCAACTACTTCGAAACTGCAAGAACTCATCAGGACTGTTGCAGATACTTTTTCCAAGGCAGATTGCTTGACGTGAGGTTAGGCGTCGTGAAGCCAGCTCACGTTTCGCCGAAAACAAAGACACCTTTGCCGCTCCGATACCCTTCGAGGGTGCCCTGTACGGCCTGGACAAGATCCTCCTTTGGAGTTTTGTATTCCCATGCTACCTTGTCATAGGGGACATCTTTGAAAGTGCCATCTCGATACATGTCCAGCACTGCGTCGACCGTCTTCTTCTTTTCCTCCGGGTGTGCATCGCTCCATTTGCTGACCCAGAAGCCCTGGAAACTAATGTCCTTGAAGATCAGGAACCCGGCCGGGATCATCATGGGCTGTTTGCTCATGGCACCATAGGTGACCATATGTGCACCGTTGGATAGAACCTTGGCCATGGCGGTCGCACTCTTACCACCGACGCAATTGAGGCCGAGTCTTACCTCCTCGCGTCCTCCGTTTGTCCACTCCTTGACCTGTTGATTAAAGCCCTTCTCTTGCGCCTCTTCCTCCGTGACCACTTTTGTAGCACCTAGAGAGTGCAGCTCCTCCTTCAAGGCTTTCATCTGATCTTCTGGTCTCCCGCCTCGCACCACTGCAATGGAATTCCAGCCAAACTTCTTTCCCAACTGCAATGCTGCGCGGCCGACACCGCTGTTGGAGCCATTCTGAATGAACCAGTCTCCGCGATGTGCATCCAGGCCGACAAAGTCTGTGAGCATCCGCCACGCCGTGATAGGATTGACTCCGACCGTCGCTGCTTGCAGCGGCGTCAATCCCTCCTTATTGATCTTGAGCAACTTCGTCGACTCGATTTGCAGGTGTGTGCGCCACGTCCCCAGACCCGTCTGCTTGCAAATCACCCAATCTCCCTTTTGCGGACCATCAGCACCAGATCCGGCGGCCTGGACCTCGAATACGGCCTCGTTTCCCGGTACGGCCGAGGGCTCCGCCGTACCGAGCGAAGTGTCGAACTTGGGTTTGGCGGGATACACTCCCTGGATCTGGTTGATGTCGGCGGGGTTGAGCGGGGCGGCCAGGGTTCGAAGGGTGACGAGATTGCCGTGTGGAGGTGAAATTGAGTGCGTGTGGAGGTCGAGGACGTCTGATGGGTTTCCGTAGTCACGGATTACCAGGGATTTGGCTTGGGTGTAGCCGTAGGCGGAGACGCAGCGCCGCGACTCTGCCGGCCGGAAGGCATTGCAGCGAACGCGCAGTGTTGGTCTGCCGAAGGACGACGCGGGTCGTAGAATTGATACAGCTGCTCTTGAAGGCGCCATCGCTGCAGCTACACCATGAACGGACCTGTGGAATCGCTGGGCGTACCTGGGTATATGAAGCGGAGCGCGAACAAACTGAGCTTCAGGAGCTCAAACTCCGCTATACGAAGCTCTGATGTCATTGTGCCCAAACGTGCGACCAGTCACTCCGGAGCAAAGATCTTGTCAGCATCTGCGTATATCTAACTGCTCTTCTCATGCCGATATCAACGTGTCGCCAGATCATGCCCTTCTCACCCGTCCAACTTCCATGTCTCCTCTCCAGCTGAGTTTCTCAAAGTCCTTAGCCGATGGTCAGTTCTCTAAGACAGCAACCAGATCAAGCAAGGATGTGCCGGCGACAGGACGCTTGGGCTCCTTCTAACGGTGAGTGCGTCAATATCTTAGCGTCCTTGCTAGGCTGCCCAATCTCGGGAGACGCGTCTCCCTTCTCTCGATCGCCCTGTTGTATCGAGGCAAGATGACCGCACGTTGGCGGTGTCTCGTGCCAGCCAATTGCCAAATCACCTTTGCGTGCCGCTGCGAAAGTCAACTCGCGAAGATCTTGCACCCATCTGGCATCACCGTCACACTTTAGCACTGATAGTGCACACCTCTTTTCCGACCTGACCTGATACGATGCCTTATCTACTCCAGTGCTACGCCGTCGTAGCTGGCCTACTTTTTGCGTGACCTGCCCGTGTGTTTCCTTTCCTGTCTCAAATATCACACGAGCTGCCTGCCATGGAACCGCACGTCATTTCAGGCTTGAGTGGGTATCCGCCGGACGAGCGTCGCCCGTCGTCCACCAGCACGGCTGCTTCCGAACGATCTGTCAGCCCGACTGATCGGACACCATCCAAGGCACTTGACAAGGAGAAGACTGCCTCGTCGACGTTGGACCATCACCCACATCTTCAGGCAGTCCGTACGGCAGCGCATTCCGCCAGGCGCAAATTACGTCTAGACAGTATACACGCCGGTGGACCTTCGAATCGATTCAATCCAACCAATGTTCGAGTGCATATCAGGTGGAGGGGAGACAGCGAGTCATCCGATCAGTCCGATGCGCCTGGCAAACCAGAAAATGTGCACACATTGTTATGGCGTTCTCGTGATAACCGGAAACGTAGAAACTCATCAGTGGTCCCGGCCTATGTGGAGAGAAAGCCCTTCAAAACGCGCCTGGCAGCACAGGTCAAAGAGACCTGCCTGATACTACGGTCGATGTTCTTTACGTTCCCGTACTGGGACATGGCCTTCTGGAGCGGGTGGTCATACACTTGGGGATCCGTGTTGTTCGTCATGGACGGCTCTTGGGCGTTCATGGAGGTCGCCATGCCCGGGTCTGTGAGCCACGACGTTTCGAAATATGGCACTTCTGTGTGCTTCTTCATCGGTGCCGTCCTGTATCAAGTCGGCGCAACAGTAGCCTACCTGGAAGCGGTGAATGACGGCTCATTCCGAGGATCAGCCATGCGGAGATTTCTGGAGGGACATGAAAACCACGCAAAGCACCTCGTCGACGTCAAGATCCATTCGTTCCTCTCTCATTTCACCTCGCATCGCGACGACGAGGAGAAGCCGCCAATACCGCGACGCGGTGGAGTTGACATGGGCCCAGCCGATCAGAGCACCCAATATGTGTACAACACATGGCGATGGTGGCCGAGCTGGTACGTTCTGAAGACGCACCATGTATATGAGATTGGGTATCTTGCATGCGCCATTCAGCTCTTCGGAGCGACCCTGTACGGCATTTGCGGCGTTGTCAACTTGCCCGGCATTCTCAGCAGCCTGGAACCGTGGCAGAAGGAGGCGGCTTATTGGATACCTCAGATCGTCGCATCCTGCTGCTTCTTGACGGCGGGCATCATGTTCACTCTCGAGACGCAAGAAAAGTGGAACAAGCCTGAGCCAGCGACGATCGGTTGGTGGATTGGTATTTGGGCCACGATTGGGTCAATCGGGTTCTTGTAAGTTTGACCATATGATGCGTGTTCTTCATTGTACTGACCCTCAACAGGTTGATTGCATGCTTCGGTGCTGCAGAGTTTGATGTCGAATGGGGCGCGTATCAGGCCGATTTGACGAGCATATGGGGTGCTGCCGCGTACCTGATCTCAGGCTTCCTGCAGTGGTACGAAGCCACTGATAAGAGGGCAACGAACGAGTTGCTTGACGACGAAGATCAAGAGCCAGTGTTCTCGTATCCAATGGCGACATTGCGAGAAAAGGCAAAGAACAACAAAGAATGAGCTGGTCGCGATCCTCAATGTGTGACAATAGCACATTGAATCCATCACGCAAATAACGATAATGACGATGCTTTACGAAACCAAACTTGACCCGATTGTCAATATTACGCTCAAGCTCATGACTGCGAATTTGAGACGGAGGGGTTGACCCGTTGCCATCGACGAAGTGCTCTGCAATGTACTGCGACCTGTTGGCAATAGTCAAGATGCAAGCGGCCCAAACGAGAGAGCATGAACCGTGAATGCGTGTCCATAATCCGAAGTGTATGGGAAACCTCTTCAGCGGGTTCGGTATGTGTGTAGCGGGATGCAAGGACATTTAACAAGGAAACGACGCAGGCTGGCGCAAAGTGCAGCGTACGCGTCGGCTCACTGACAAACGCTTGCAACGCAGCGACCAATTTGCCACCGGGCGATGCAAACTTTCAAGATGAAGATGGGTGCTTGAAAGTGGATTAACGTGATCAGCCAAAACGACTGCCCGTCTTGGCACAGCAATCGACTTTCAGCAATAAATCAATGTCTGTAGAATGAATCAAAGACAACGAACCATTCTAGTCCAAATGCTCGGACCTAGTACCGCACAAGCCAGTGCAGAATCTTCTTGACTCCCAGATCGGGTAGAGGATATTTCCGCGCAAATCCTGCTTCGGCAGGGTAATCCCTGTCTCAGACCGCACTGGCCGACTATATTTAGTGGTTGGAGCATGACGCCAGCTCGCAGCCAGCCACGCCCGGAGTGCAGGGAGCCCGAGCTGAGGATCCATTAGCGAGAAAGCGAGACAAGAGAAAGTTGCAGGCAGGGCGATTAGTGTTCTTCGCAAAAGTACTGAATCTTGAGGTTTTGATGGCTGTGAATCCGACGGAACGCTCACTCAACGCTTCGTGGGTGGGCTTGCTGAATGCTCCGATGATGGCCTGATTGGCCAATGACGTGAGATATACTTTGGTCATCGAACCTCCAACCAGCCATCTCCAGCGCCACCACGACTGCACACAGCTACACGAGCCGAAACTTTCCACTGATGCCCGCATCTGTATTGTCTGTGTTTTTATACCTTGCGCGGCCCTCTCTGTACACCGTTTCGAGAACCTGAGCCACCAACCTCATGTGTGAGCAGAAGATCGCGTCACCATCAGGAGTTTCCGTTGCTTATCTCTCGACCCGAAGGTTTGTGATGTAGATGTGGGACATTAAAGCCCTAATCGGACAATTCGTGTCGCTGAGGCGATTACCTTTCTGTCTTTCGGGCACCACCAGCATCGTTCCTGGTTGCAGGTCACGATGCCGTGCGAGGTGCCTCAAAATAAGCTCGCACACTGTCGTGCTTTGCGATCTCTCCAAAGGTATGGCAAGCTTCGTGCTTCGTTCTCTCGTGCGTTCGGAAGACAGCACGTTTTTCTCATTTGGGAGCCTACGGCAGGTGTTCTGATGTGACACAGACAAGTCACGCAATACACCATTGGAACGGTCTCATTCCGGTCTCGGCAGGGGCTTGTAGTGCTGCCCCGGAGCCTATCGGACGGTTGTGAGATGTTGTGCGGGCATGAGGTTATCGGAGTTTACGATGGACGTGCTGAACCGACTTTGAGACATTGCGATCGTTAAATCATAATTTCATACGCCATTATTACTCGATCGAGCACGGTAAAGAAACTCAATATCTCTGCGGTTGCGACACTGTCCCCACCGCGGTTTTTCTTTTGAATGGGACGACAAGCACAGCCTACGAATGCTTCGTCTCATCGATGCTGGTCGTTATAGCTGCAGGCGGTGCGGCCACCCATATCTCCTGTATGGCCTGAGTTTCCTGAATGCAACAGCGACGGTCTGTTATTCACTGTTGAGGGGCAGAATTTGCAGACATAGTTTCTACCAAGAAACTCTACTGTTCAAAACAGTGAGCACCCTATCATCATTATGCCATCTTGAACTCGATGCTCCGATTTTTCACGCTTTGTTTCGTAGCATGTTCACCCAGCTTTTTTTTCCGTTTTCCCCTTTTTTTTCTTCGAATCAATTGCAAAGGTCGGTCGCTGGCGTCTACCAAGTCGTGTGTCGTCCGAGATGAGACTGCTCACTATATACGCTTTCGCAGGAAAGGAGAAAGGGCGAAAAAGGACCTGCATCATGTTCAATAAGTGCGTGCATACCTGCTGGTGCGGCTTCTGCAGCCACTCAGACTACTTCCAAAGGCAACCAAATTCTGCCTGGAAAAAAGAAAAAAAAAAAGCAGAAGCACGAACAAGATGACGACAAAAAATGTACAACAGCCTGGATTCCCCAGTGGTCACCCACCTGAGTACTGACGGGCCGGTCAGTAGTTTGAATAGGGCAGAGCGGACGGGATGCCTTCTTTTCTACAGCCTATGGTCGTACATGCCACTTCAGCGCGGCAGTCTTGTACATATACCTTACGAGACAAAATTAGTTGCGTCCACATCGGACACGTCGGGACAGCTGGGACGAAACGATTGCGCAAAGCCACGACAAGACAATGTCAGTCCTGCTTGGATCTGACTACAAGATGCACACTCGAGGTCAGTCGGAACTGTAGGTAGGCTGTTTTCGCCATTATCAATTTAGGGTTTGCTACCTCAATGTGTTGTGCTCTTGGGCGTTCATCAATTAACATAATCTTGGCACCCTACTGCTCTCAAACCTTTCGGATCTTTCCCCAGCTCTCCATCAGTCTCGAAGGGCGCGTCCTAGTAAGTTTCCTCCAAAAAGCAAACTCCGAAGCGGCAGGTGCTTGCTCGTTCGCAACAGTCGTCGGCTTTGCAAGACTCGAGAGCAAGTCTTTCTGTGATCATCCTGATAAGCGCCCAAGACTAGCCACATTTGAGCCCAAGGTTTCATCAGACCTCGAGCTGGTACGCACGTGTGGCTCCATGCGCGGATGAACTTATAACTTGACCTTCCCACCACGACCGATGTGTGAATATGGCGGCGAATACTCAGAGGAAGCACAAACGTGTCGACACGTAGCTGGGAAGAAGATGCATGGCAGGTCCTGTGTGGTGTAGTCCTGATGAGAGCGATCATTACTCCCGTTGCTCCTTGACGCCATCGAGGAATACGACAGTCATCATCGAATGTATCGCAATAGAACCTCAAAACATCGCTCACTTCCCCAACAACTTATTCCTCTTCTCTCGTCTCTTCACCCGCTCCACTCGCTTCTTGTGCATCTTCTCTTCCATCCGCTCATAGCGCTCTCGCTCTTCCTTTCGTGCCCGCTTCTCCTTGATGCCTTGAACCCAAGCTTCTCTCTGCGCAGCCTTTTCCTCTCTCATCTCACGCTCCAACTTCTTTACCGCTGCAGTCTCTTCTCGTAGCTTTGCGCGTTTGGCGTACGATGCGAGGCCGGCATTCTGGCGGAAGGGCTTTTTCGTCTCGTGCCAGTTCTTGCCGTTCACTCGCCGTGAGATGTTCTGAGGCTCGGCGGTCTGTGTTGGCGGGGCTTTGGCTGTGGCTGTAGCGGCTGAGGATGTGGCTGTCGTTGTCGTTGTCGACATGGTGAGAGGAGTGTCACGAAACAGCGTGGCTGGGGATCGGGGTATTGAGAAATTGCCGAAGTCAGCACCAAAGGCTGTCTTGAATTGAGGAGACGGCAAGGGTTGCGCACAAGAGTGTGATGAAAGTGCACGAGAAATTTGGATGCTGGCACTCGACTGCTCAAAGTTTGTTCGTTGTTGGCAAAGTGGAGTTTAGCTAAGGAAAGCGTTCGATCCCCACAGCAGCGCGGCTTCGTCTCCGTCTCCGATGCTTGCAGACTATAGCTCCTCGTGATACAAGCACAGCCTACTAAATAGCATACGTCAATTAACAGGTACAGTTCGGTCCAAGAATTAAGTCGCGGTGGTGATGCGGGCGGCTGCGGGGAGGGTTCAACGCAGTTTGTGGTGTGAAATTCGTCGATCCGCCCAAGAAAAAAAAAACAAAAAAACGCACCGAGGAGCGGCGTCACGGCCTCAGGCACATGGACGTCGATCCACTTGCTGCGGCTCCTCCGCCCAGCTTTCCACCTATTTGACTCAGTCGGGCCCCTCCACAAATTCGTGCCCTCGCATCTCGCACTAACACATTCCCGGCCATTATACGGAGACAGCTGCCCGCTGCTCTGTTCCTGATGGCACAATGATCCCGCGATAACAATTGAGACACGAGGCCGTTCTGTCGCCGCTGTGACTTGGACCTGGTGAGGACGGCCCTTGACGAAACCCGACCATACGAAATCACAAGCCTCAGGAAGCATCGTCTCTCTATCGCCAGCGCCGATGACAGAATCCACGCACGAAGTCTCACTGCTCGAGGCCAGCAAGCGCCATGAACTTAATACGTCACCGACATTGAACTTACCCTTCGACAATGAAGATGCCGGCACAACACAGAGGCAGACGCGATCGCAGACGCATGAGGCAGTTCTGGATGTCGCCTTTGGTTCAATAGCAGGAGTGGTCGGCAAAATCATTGAATACCCCTTCGACACCGTCAAGGTACGGTTACAGTCGGAGGCACGCTACACGGGTCCGCTGGACTGCTTTACCCAGTCGCTACGGAATGAAGGCGTTGTTGGACTCTATCGGGGCATCAGTGCGCCCATGTTCGGTGCTGCTGTCGAGACTAGCAGCCTCTTCTTCAGCTATCGAATTGCGCAGGGTGTCGTCGAACAGACCATTTACAAGGGCAAGAGCAAGGACGAATCTTTGCCTTTTTCGGTGCTCTTGCTATGTGGAGCTGCAAGCGGAGCATTTACTAGCATGCTCTTGACACCGATTGAGCTGGTCAAGTGTCAGATACAAGTTCCCACGGACGGCTTCACTGGCACAGGTGCGCAAGGAGGAACTCAGAGAAGTCCATTGAGCGTCATTGCGTCAGTCTACCGGCATGGAGGTCTCACGGCATTCTGGAGAGGGCAGATGGGTACCCTGATACGTGAGACGGGAGGGTCAGCGGCATGGTTCGGCAGCTATGAGGGTGTCAAGGCAATGTTCAGGAAACAAGCAGCCGACGCTCAGCGCATCCAGATGGGAACAGCGTTGTCTACAGCCGAGGCTGCCGCCCAGAACTTGCCGATCTGGCAGCAAATGACTGCCGGCGCGTGCGCAGGTATGGCGTACAATTTTGCATTCTTCCCAGCAGATACAATCAAAAGTCGCATGCAGACGGAGCAAATGGGCGGAGGAACTTTGAATGGCCCAAAGGTCACATTTCTCGATGTTGGCAAGACCATTTGGAAAGTACAAGGTATTCGCGGCATGTATAGAGGATGCGGCATCACTGTTGCGAGGGCAGCGCCAAGCTCAGCCTTCATCTTCTCCATTTACGAGACACTACGAACATGGTTTGGATAGAGCAAAGGCATTTCGATAGATAGCCGGCAAGCGTCATTCACGAATAAACCTTCTCATGACTTTCAAATACTCACGAATGTCCTTCGTGTGCAACCCCTTGCAGACCGTACGACGTGACCGCATCAAGTGTCAGCCTCTTTCCACACATGAAGGAGACTTGCAGCTGCGTGATTTAAAACAAGGTCAGTGTCGTCAAAGTCAATGCCTGTTTCGGACAGAGGGGCTTTTCGTAAGTGGACCCACCGAAGAAAAAAGTGTGCCGACCTAGCTTCGAAGCCAATAACGCAGGCTAAACTCGTTATGTGACAAGCCGTAGATCAGCCTCGATCAGTAAGTGTACGCCATGCGTTCACGACCAGCTTTGGGAGATGGCGCAATGGAGACATGAACTGACAAATCAGCCGGCCTCTGAACAATTATCATCTTTTCTCCGTTACATCAAAGCACTGCGACAGTAACTCGGCTTGCTATACCTGGCATCGATATTACAGGTGGCCATGAACACTTGAGCGATTTCGAACGACAGAATTTTACCGAGGCTGTTTGTATATCTTAGTGTGCGCCATCTTTTGAAATGGTGGGTCAAGATTCCCATACAGGAGAGGCGTCGGAACTGAATTGCATGCTAACTCTGGTGATAATATCCAGCCACACGCCGACACGGCTCTCTTCCCGGTAGGGATAAGCAAAGAGGAAGCTTACGAGCAAGTCGAATTACAACTAAAAGGATTATTCGAGGATCAACGAAATTGGGTGAGCACAACGAACCTTGCCAAAACCTCCTCGCAACACGTCTGAACGACAATCACTGACATTCGTATATAGATCTCGTAAGTCATTGTTCATTCAACATATCCAAAAAAACATCTGTACAGCCCGAACTCTGCTCCAAACACTCCTTCCGACATCCTTCCCAACGCCCGCAACCGACGCAAGGTCACAATCCCAAAAGCGACCGTCATTCTAACGCAGTTCGCTCACAGCAATCTCGCCAACGCGTCCTCCCTCCTCTGGGCCCTCTTCCACTCCCTCCCCTCGCCGCTCTCCTCCGTAAACTGGGCCGGCTTCTACGTCCGCTCCGACCTCTTCCCGACCCCCAAATCAAAGACTTCCGACTCATCCGGTGCGACCCTTTCGCTCCTCCTGGGCCCCTTTGCCGGCCTCCCCGCCTGCCAATCCATCCCCCTTCCCCGCCCCGGCAGCCCGTCTCGGCGCGCCCCCGGTGTGTGTGCGGCCGGATTCCTCGAGAGGAAGACGCAGGTGGTGCCCGATGTGGAGAGGCGGGAGGGGCATATTGCGTGTGATGCCAAGACGAAGAGCGAGATTGTAGTGCCGATTTTCAGGGGTGGGACGGGGGATGAGGGGGAGGGGGAGGTGGTTGGGGTGTTGGATGTTGATTGTGAGGAAGTGGAGGGGTTCGATGCGGTGGATGAGGTTGCGTTGGGGAGGATTGCGAGGTTGATTGGGGAGAGTTGTGATTGGTGAGGATGAGGTTTGTAGAGATCGATGGAGGAGGGTGGATTGTGAGGGATGGCGGGAGCGAGGCAGTGGATGTACTACCAGGGAGAGGGGGGAGGTTGAAGTGCGAGATGTAGAGAAGTGCTTCCTCACTCTGAATTTTCCAAGCTTGGAAGAGGATCACGAGATGATTCGGTGGGGGTTGGCCAGTCAGGAACGCTTGGAGATTGAAAACATTTGCCAAGGCCGTTTATTCTATATCAGTATATCTGAACGCCATCGCTAAGATGTTGAATTAACCGTGTGCCCGTAAACTTGCAACAACTTCGGGGGACAAGCCTAATGTCCGCACTTTGCAACCCAGTCCTCGTCCATTACAAGCGTCTGAAGCCGACATTACATGACTTGGAAATAGAGCACCGTAGGGCAGAAGAGACGCAACAACCAGGACTCAATCTCGACATCAAATTCGCCTCTGTCCCCCACCCACCGGATGATGACGGAATCCTTCTAGGCAAGTCCCACGAGCACGACAAGGCCAGCTAGGAAAGCCGCCTCCGAAACCAGCTTCGCATCCCGCCACGGCTTCGTGACGCCCACCTGTCCCATGTTCTGCAACGTGCCAGCTCCACTGCCGCTCCGCGACGTCGCCGCCGCTCCTCCCGACCCATGTCCGCCCGTCGGCGTAACTCCAATGACCGTCACGGCCGTAATCGTCTGCAGCATCCCATCCGGGGCCGTGAAGGTCGTCAAATACACGTCCGTGCTCAGGCTCGCACCGTCCGGCAGAGAAGTCGTCTCCGCCACAGTTCCATTCTGACGTCTGGCGAGCTCGAGGATGCGGGTTGCGAGCGGCGGAGACTCCCGGTGTACGGCCTCGATGGCGGCGAGGTCGTTCTCGTGGGTGCCGTCGTTGAAGGACGGGTGGGATTCGTGGAGGGCGGCGTGCAGGGCAACGCGGTCGGCTTGGGCGAGGAGGCTGTGAAGTTCGGAGGGCAGGGTGTGGTGGGTTGGTGTTGCGGGTTGACGGCGGGCTTCGTGGCTGTTGTGTGCTGAGCCGAGAGCGGAGGGGAGGAGCGTGGTCGAGAGGGTGAGCAAGACGGTTGAGCGAGTGAAGAGCATGATTGCTGTAGAAAGTATCTCACGAAATCTCGTTCTCTGGGTGTTGAGAGTAATCGTGTCAAGAAGAATCGTGGAATTATTAGACAAGTTGCTTTGCTCACAAAACGAGTGTGGTGGTGAAGGAAGAATCGAGCTGAGCAGTGGAAAGCAAGGTGGTTGGAGGAAGGGCAAGAAAATGGGTATTTAGCAGCAGATGCAGGGATGTGTCTGAGTACTAGCTTACTTGGTGCTTTGCTTTTCACTCGCCCGAGCTCTCTCGTTGATGACGAAGGAAACGATGCGGCAACTCCGCCTTCAGGATTCACAGCTGTTGCTTTTCTCGGGCTCTTCTTTCCCCACTCACGGCGTGAAGCGATGAATGGGCAGTGACCGGGATGTGCTTGTCGCTACACGAATAGCTCACGCCCATCTCACGCAAGCTCGATGCCAGACGGCTGGTTCTGATTGAACCCACTTCAGACGGCTGCTTCCTGTCGTCTGCTGTCTAATGGGAAAGCGGACCGTCGTCGGACTCAGACTCGCAGGCCCACGGTGTCAGCTGAACCGCTGTTTGATGCGATTAAAACACGAGCTTCCGATGGCATCGAGCATGTCTTTGCCAAGTCGGCATCCCACAGAGCACGATCCGCTGCTACGGTACACTGTCCTGAGGACTGAGATAACGGCCATTGCGACGCACTATTCGACAGATGATGAGGATGTTAGCTTTGCTACCACTCGTCGGGTGCACGTAAACCTGCAATCGAAAGTCTCTCCACTGGATAGATTGTCTAGATGGTGGGGAACGACTTCAGTCTCAGACCTTCAATTCGCCAATCCGACTCAAACGGGCCACTACTGGTCCACCAACGGCTGGCCACAAACTCAATGTCAGATCGACCAGCCGTCATATCGCTTCCTGTTAATTTCCTCTTT
>UYJD01000004.1:2009449-2020338 GCA_900618795.1 Cyanodermella asteris | reverse complement strand
AAGCACGAGCATGTCAGCGAGCGTTGGACGACATTCCCCAAGTACCCGACCGAGCGCAGGGTCTGGGAGTGGGTGTCGCAGTTCCAAGAGAAACACCTCACCAGCGCACGCTGCGCCTATTTCACCACCAAAAAGAGCAGCGAGATGACAGGCATTGACACCGAGGGCCAGCTCGATCTTCTGGTCAAGCCTCGCAGCGCACACACGTCAAACGTCCACGATTGGGCGGATGTGCGGGCTGCCGGCGAACACACCGTGTCAACAACGGAGGGCAAGTTTCTGCAGCTTGCAAGGTATGCCCGCAACGTCTTCAAGGCTCAGCCGCGTCGCCGCTTCATGCACGGCTTCACATTTCGAGGGACGTTCATGGAGCTGTATGTGTTTGACAGGTCCGGGGCGTACAGCGTCACTCCGTTTGACATTCACGCGGAACCGGAGCGCTTCATCCGGGCGCTCGCCGGCTACTGCATGATGAGCGATGAGGAGCTGGGCATGGACACATTTACCGAACGCGAGGGATTTAGGGAGTTTGTCACCGTGACGGATGAGACGACGGGGGAGGACATGCGAGTGGAGCTGGAACAAGTGCCTATTGCACGGCAGTCTGCGGTGGTTTGCCGCGGCACTACCTGCTACAGGACGATGGGCGGCATGCATGTGGCCAAGTACTCCTGGGTGGCTGCCGAGAAGTGCCTCACCGAGCCGGATTTGCTGACTGCTGCCCGTGAGAAGAATGTCAAAGGTGTCGCGCAGCTCATTGGGCGCAAAAGAGTCGCCAGCGTGGCTGAGCTCCGCGAAGATCTGGAATTTGTCAAGAGAAGGAGATTCACGAGCCGGCAGGAGCGCGCTGATGCCCTCAACAAGTCGCAGTCTTTCCAGTCCCTCCCCAAGGCGGCTTCCGGGCAGAAGAGAAAGTCGGCTTGCGCAGACGAGAGCTTTCCTGCCAAGCGGTCGCGGTCGAGCAGTCAGGCGACCCAGCTATATCGAGCGCACAGCGTCGACGATACCGAGTCGCAGAGGTCACTACTACCAGAAAGCGAGGCGCCGTTCACGAACCGCGTGCTGTCGTGTCTGGTGGTCAAGCCAGCCGGTAGGCCACTCGACAGCTTCAAGTCAATCACGGAGCTGCTCAAGGTGTTTCGTGATGCTATCAAAGCCCACAAATCGCTTTTCCTGGACGGCGGAATTCTGCATCGCGACGTTTCACAGAACAACATCATTATCACGGATCCAGCCGAGAATGGCGGCTTCTCCGGCATGCTTATCGACCTGGACCTCGCGACGCAGGTTGATGAAGACGGGAACAACGTGCGCACAAACAACCCGGGCATGACCGGCACACTCAAGTTCATGGCGATCGAGGTCGTCGAGCTGGCACTACAGGGCTCGCAGCGGGATTTGGCTCACACGTACCGGCACGATCTAGAGTCGTTCTTCTACGTCTTCCTCTCTATGTGCATCAGCTATAGTTGGAATGAAGGAAAACGCCCAAAAGACGACCCCCTTAGGCACTGGTATGTTGGTTCATACGAGAGCATCGTCAGAGCGAAAATTGGTGATATGGGAATCAACGGATTTGAGACCCTTGTTCTACCAAAGTTTTCTCCTATGTTTCAACAGATGAAGCCTCTCGCGATGACGCTCAGAGACTCAATTTTTTTGCGAGGAAGCAAGCTACAGACTGGGACACCCGCAGAAGAGCCATCAGTCCTCTACAACAAGTTGATACGTGCTTTCGAAGACGCAATACAAGACCACAAAGAACTCTAAGTATTAATTCAGTTGGGAGTCCCACCGGTGCAATCAAGCATGCGTCTCCTCAGCTGGATTGCTAGTGAATGCTCTGAGATGCGTAAATTGAACGAAGACAGGCCGCAATATGCCCGTACGTGTACGTTTTCTTGCCATGCAAAATAATTTACTACACTCTGCAGACTATGTGACCTTGCGCTTTCAATTTGAGTCTCACACTTGGATCAATGTGTGCCTCAATTTGATGCGTGTCTTCGTCGAGTGGAGTTCAAGAACCGTAACGAATTATCGGAATGTTCAGCTTAATCCTCCCAAAGTTCCTGGATGGTCCAGCAGCTGCACAACGGCATCCTCGGTCTTGTCATCGAGAGTGAAGTCACCAACGTTAATGGCTCGGTGAGCGGTCGTAATTATCCCGAGACAGCTCCACGGAGACCAGTGTTGGGCTGGCATGTTGAAATGAGGCGTGCTGATTCGGATCTGTACGTGACGGACATTGTGGAGCCGACGAAGCTGGGAGGCGAGCCAGGAAGAGTGGGAGTGGAGGAAGTCGCGGAGTCGCTACACCACCGCAAGTGCGTGCCGTACTTCCTCTGCGCTGAGATGATATTCCCCTTTGAATCCAGCTTGTTGCATTTTCCACAGGCGACCTTCAGCATGGTGAAGCAGTTGCCCGTGGAAAAAATCGGTAGGGTGCGTGACAAAAATCTCCAGGCGCTTGCTAAGATCTGGTGGGTCATGCTCTGTGGAGGAGCAAGGAACGGGACGGTGTCCGGCTCGTCAAGATAAAAACGGCCGCGGCGGAAGCATTCACGAACGACAGGAGTTGACAGAGAAGCGGAGAAGTATCATATAGCATGCGGCAGCTGGACCACAAGGCTCGCATCGAGTCTGGATCGAGCTTCTCGAATATCTCGAGCAGGATTTCTGTGGGCAAAATGTGCACGTTCATGGCACCGAGCTTTTATGAAAACGGGAAACAACTGAAAATACGCTAGATGGTCGCTACTTATCACACGGCGGCACTGCCTTGCTCCAGCCCAAGCCCTTCGCTGACGCTGCCCTGCTCATCTGGCCCCCTGCGGTGCTCGTGGAAACTCTCTTGTCCCATTTCAACTGGGAGGGGGTACGTCTGTCGCTGGCATCCGTTAGCTGACATGTGGAGTACTGGCAACAGTGGCTTTCGCAATTGTCTCCCCGCGGCCGGCCACATCGGGTCGTGCCCCCTCGCAAATGTCCGCTGCTTCATGTCCATCGACGCTGCGCCTAGGCAGCATCAGATGGTCGTAACAGAAAAAGAGGTAGAACAGAGAATTGCCCTCTTTGGCGAAAAGAAAGTGGAGTCGGGCTAGCTGTGTGATATGGCCGCAGATGTGGCCGGCGAAGCGCCCAAGCACAGTTGAATCGGCGATACGCTTGCTGCCAGATCCAGAGCGCTTGAAGATGTCGCTAATACCGTAAATACATAAAGGAGCCCCGCCATTCTGTGCTTGGGTATAGGCTACTGCCATCTACAAATTCTACCTCTCTGAACCATTTAGCTAAAGTCAATTCACAAAATGCCCAAGTACCTTACAAACGTCCAGCTTCGCTCTGCTGTTGCGGCGATAGCCAAGAAACTCGATCAGCTGGGTATCGACTATGCGGTCATGGGCGGTGCAGCCGTTTGTGTCATAGGTACCGACCCCCAGAGGGCAACCGAAGACATTGATCTGGTCGTTCAAGTGGACGAACGCAATATCACCGCCGATCAAACCACAAGCCTTCTTCTGAAGTCCTCGACTGAGTTTGCCGCTATCAGGTATGGAAACTCTGTTTGAATCCCACCGAACCACGAACCTACACAACTGACATTTTTGGCAGTCAGTATGGGCACATTATTCCAGGATACCGGCTTGCGACTGGAGGAGTCGAACAGCTTGTCGAGATAGAAATCTTTGATCATCAGTCGTGGCCTCAACGCCCTCAATACAACCTGGCCACTGCTACGAGGAGAACGATCAACCTGCAAGGGCAGCAGGTGAAGATTTTCAGCCCGGAATGGATACTCCGTGAGAAGATCTTGTCCCAACACCAGCGACAGGGCTCAGCGAAGGAGTTACAAGACATTCGAGATGCCATGCAGATGCTGATGATAGCTCAGCCAAATGCTCACGAGATGAACTTTGATGGAAATGAAGAGTTGGAAGAAGCTCTGAAGTCGTTTTTGCGCAAGAAACCGGAGGCTCAAAACTTGGCAAAGCAGAAGTTGAAATGCAACGCAGTATTCAAGTAGCGGCAGGAGGGATATCTGCATGAAATGCACACCTGCACCTTTGAGAGTCTTGCCTCGCAGGTGGACAGAGTTGTCGAACACATCGATGACATTTTGTGGTAATGCTATTAGCTGCAGTTTATACAAGTTTTGGTCGTAGATCGTGCATACAACCGCCCTCCCTTAGACCAGCGCATGGCCTCTGCTGTTGACCGGAAGCTCCTTTCCCGAGTGAATACGTTTCGAAATACGGTAATCAGGCGGACCGTACTTCGCCTCACGCTTTCGTCCAAAATTCTCACTGAACCACTCCACCGATCTGCGGTCCGTGCAGGCGTCGAGGACATCATTCTCAATCTCCAAGTACCGAAGCATTGTCGACACAGAGGTCATCAAAGACATTCCCCAATCAGAACTGCCAGGATGAGGCTCAAGTTGGGCGCATTTGATGAAGCTCTCAACCAAAGCTCTCTCCAAAGGATAGTGCATGTTGCCATATGTAACAAACTCGCTTCCGGGCGGCAAGTCGGCGCCGTTCGGCCCCAGCGGGAGGCAGGCGAATGAGTTTGGGATAAGGACGACCTGCTCTTCACGGTCGGGATAATTAAACACTGTGGCAACTCTGTCAAGGGAAGCATAGCCTGCCATGATCTGTGCCATTACACTTTCTGGGTCCGGTAAGGTTGCCAGTATGTCTGGATGGAGTCCTCGATTAGGGGCTGTGACTACGAGCCCATGGTTGACCAGTCTTTGAGCACAGGCTTCATAATGCTTGTCTTGGACCACCACAAAATGTTGCTTGTGAACCACGAGTAAGCTCATTGCCTCCAAGCGAGGGGGTTAGATTGAATTTGGACTCACCGAGACCGTGATTGGAACTCCCAAATAGTGCATGGCCATGTTGGACCATGGATATATGGGTAATGGCCAAAGGACGTCAGCCAACGCTCTGGCTTCTTGAGCGGGCTCTTTTGCCCGAGGTCGTCTGATCATGATGTCTGCTGAAACCAGGTCAATCGAATGTGCTAGAAATGTGATCCCTTGTGATGTGGTGGCGCTGTCTTTCCAAATAGATAGCAATTCTGGGTGAGCTGAAGGATATGAACATTGGGAAGGTTGTCCGCACATGTACTCTGCGAGTATGATTTGGCTGTTCTGCTGACTCAGCTCTTCAGCCGCTAGCCGCAGTCATGGTGTTGCTGCCTGTCGTTCTCGGACTCAGCACACAATCATGAATAGCATGCTTCACAAGTCGAGGTGGGGCGACGTGACACATGATGGTACTTATAGACGGTCGGACAAGGGCCCTGTCACTCACGTACCAAGCCTTCTTGACCAATGGCAGTGCAGCGGAGCAGACTCTCTACAGCTCCATCGCTGACAAAATGGTGAGGAGGCAGTGCAAGTGGCCGGAGCAATCTTGACGGGGCTAAGACAAATGGCAGGTCAGGCTGCCGGCAATAGCTCAAATCTAAAAACGGTACGGATTCCGCGTTTGGCTGGCAACGGTAGGCCACTCACTTGATCAGTTGTGCATCGAAGCTGTTGTCGGGTCTCCGACCGATCAAGTCATCAGGTCAAGCAGAATCCAGCGCTAAGCTGGCAAGGCTGAAATATCCATTGCTACGAGTGGTTGTGCGATGACCGCTGCCTTGCGCCCGATGGTCGCATGCACGCTCACGAGGCACAGCTATTCAGAGATGTGGTGTATCACCTCGATGGGAAGGTCAAGCAGATGTAGCTCGTTCTCTGTCGCCACGACGATCGGGCTATGCGCGTTGTCAACGCACAGGTTGATCTCATTTGCGAAGCCAGTTTCGGCGCTTCCAGCCTGACGCTGAAAGGATCATTGGCACACAGCGCAGCACGGTGGGAGGCGAAGGATGTGAAGGGATTGCTGTGGTCGCAGAAGCGGTCTCCAGGTGGAACCCGGCGGGAGCAGCTGTGGGCCAATCGTTTTGACATTTTCACCCCGGAGACGTGCTTGCACTTACCCCGCGAGCTGTCTCTGAGATAATTTATCTACACGTAGCCTATAGTACTCCGTTTAGCGATAAGAGACATGGCTTTCAGGTGTGCCTGTGATATCATGCCGAAGCTGTATAGTAAGACAGGCAAGCAAGAGTAGCGAGCATGTTCTGCTTACACGGCAATCGAATGCTTACTGAGCTGTCTCAATCTTTGCTTGTAGGAGACCTTGGGCCTTCGTGCGTACTTGCTGTCTAGAGCAGATAGCGGACATTAGATCTGTCTCGAATTGTCTGCCAGTTTTGACCAGATGCGTCATTTGACAAGCGAGGGTACTGTCTTCATATCACGAGGGTTGCAGCGTTTCACTACTCGATTACACCGTCACAACACTGCATTTAATGCTGTGTCTATCTTGTCAAGCGTTGCTCGAATTTCTGCTAAGGAAGCTATCTAGCTACAGGCACACCCCGTTTTGTATACAGCAATGCCAAGCATCTGTCATCGAAAGTGCTCGAGTCAGGTGAGGTGGCTCAAGGGTGGGGACCATCAAAGCCTTATACTGTCTCACGTTGATCGTTAAAGGTGATGGGGATTGGCAAAGTGGCCGTGTTGACGCTACAACAAGCATTGGTAGCGTCGTCCGATATGACTTTGACGTCCTTTTTGTGTACAGCAGCCCATTGGCAGCTCAGGGGTGCTCTTACTTATCGGTTCAAGACTCGCTTCCGCAAACCGGATCCGAAGATGCGACACCTGCCGTGCCGAATACTCCAGCGCATGCTCGATTCCGAAGTGGTGGTGGGACGATTATATGATGAGCTCGAACGGCTATTTTGGGTCCGAGGACATTGTCGAGAGCACCGGAGCTACGATTGGAACTAGTAAGCTGCTTTCGATCGTGGTTGCCTTAGTTGACAGCCGCAGGTGCCTGGTTACGATTGATCGTGAAGCGTGTCTCTAAAGATCAGCCCGGCGGCGAGCTGCGATACGCCTGGGATAAGATCAACGCCTTCGTAAGACGGATACACCAGGACAATTCTGTGACTTTACTTATTTTCGACGCGCCGACAGTCCTACAGGAATGCATACAATCCTCGCTTGAAAAGTTACGACATAGCAGCGTGCCTTGGATCCTCGCCTATCTCGTTAGGGAAATGACCAGGTGGCAAGACAGCGCCGTCACTGCAGTGCGAAACCACGTTCGGCCTCTCGAGCAGAGCAGGCTTTTACGCCCGCTTCGACCGGACTTCTATCGGCTTCATGAGCTGCTACGGCACGCGATACACGTCATTGAAACGCTTAAGGTTGGAGAAGCAGTTACATCAGATATAGTGAGCTGGAGCAATACAGCGGACGCGGCTCCTGGTGAGGATCCTACTGGCTCAACAGTGATTCTCAGGCGTTCTCGAGCTCTTCTCGTCTTCCATAGAGGCGTCTGCCGCAGCTTGCTGGCTCGAGCTGAAGCGAATCGCGAGCGACTCAGCAACGAGATCAACCTCGCGCACAATCTTGTCGCCCAGGACCAGTCACGTGCGTTAGGAGACATCGCTCTTGCGGCTAAAGCCGACAGCAGCGCAATGAAGACTATCGCGTTTATCACGGCAGCGGTCCTTCCTGCAACATTCGTGGCCACTGTGTTCAGCACGACGTTCTTTAGCTTTGGTCCTGATGCTGGTTCGTGGTCGGTATCGGATGACTTCTGAATCTACTGGGCGGTCTCTGTACCTGCTACGATATTTGCGCTGGGCTTGTGGCTGCTTTTCAGCTTGGGGCAGCGAACGGAATGGAGCCGAAATCTTCAAGGAGCAAGTGTGCCGTTGTCTACATAAGTTTCAATTGATGTTGTGTGCTATACGAATAGTCTTTGATCTGCTGTCTTTGTTACTCTCGCTATATTAGTCGTCTTCGCTTTCTTTCGTTATAGGTTGCGCCCTTCGCAAATAGTATCTCTACAATCTTGTCGTGCCCTCCAATTGAAGCAGCCTGTAGAGCATTGCCGTAGCCTCCGCCCTGCGCGTGGATATCGGCGCCCTTGGCAAGTAGCATCTCCACGATCTTGTCGTGCCCTTCAGCTGAAGCAGCCTGTAGAGCATTGCCGTAGAGTCTGCCCTGCGCGTTGACATCGGCACCCTTGGCAAGTAGCATCTCCACGATCTTGTCGTGCCCTCCAATTGAAGCAGCCTGTAGAGCATTGCCGTAGAGTCTGCCCTGCGCATTGACATCCGAGTTCAGTAGCAGGCTTTCTACCTCCGAGAAAAGGCCAGAGAATGATGCGTAGTATAGCGGAGTTGCCGGTGTGCCGAAACCGTCGTCCCTGCGCCATGGCCGGTCCATTTCATGTAAACGGAGGCAGTTGACGTAGTGTAACTTGCTCTCGTCCAATAGATGCAACGTTTTGCGTAGTAATAGGTCTGGATTCTGCCTATTCGTTGCTCCATAGAAATACCAATGCTCCGACGAATACTGTGCAAAGAGGAGCTTCTCTCTAATCACGTCTGCTGAAAAGTCTCGTTGGATCTGGACCAAGTAGCTTACACATACATCTGTCAAAGCCAGTCTTGCACTTTGTTCCTGAAAATATTCTTTGAATTCTGGAGACAGGCTATCCGAGCACAGGTACTCCTTGACCGAGAGATGCGAAAGCCGAAGAGTTGGTACGTTATCGTACTGAGATTGTAAAGAATTTGACAATTCCAAATCTGCTTTGCTCTGTTGCACAAGAACAGTCAAGCCGGGGCAATACACTGCGATGTCTTCTGGATCGAATGGATACTTGTTTTCATTCCAGGAGGGATCTGGCTCCGTCTCGATCGCAATAGCGTGGGCCAGTTCCACCACGCTTAGGGGCTTTGGCGAGAACAGTAACAATTGCAGGATCCTTAGCGCTTCGGGTAGGAGGTCCTTGGGAATCATGCCCAGCATCCTTGTATAGACCTCGGCCAAGTCCTGCGGCAACTGACGTAACTGCTGTTCTAACTGACCCTTGTTTACACACTTTCTAAGCATGTCAAGTCGACAGGCAACCAGCCGAAACCTTTCCAACAATCGTTAGTGGTATTCAGGAGCGGGGGATGTCCACACTTACATTCCGTCAGCCTCACGCCGAACAGTCGACTCAATATCGTCTTGTATCTCTGGAAACTTTTGCCATCGACGGAACGAGGGATCGCACTTCAACTGGGATCGAAGATACGAGCAGATATCTAGATCTACCTCTTTGCCACGTATATGAATCGTTTCGACGAGCTCTCCTAAGCTATCCATAGCGCTCTCGATGTCGCGCTCTGGCCGGCTCGTTGCGATGATATGAACAATTGCTTCCTGAACGGCAAGCATGTCTCGAAGCCAACCAAGGACGTTTGCAGTGCTGCGGCCAACCCGAGTCGTACTCTCATCAAGCGCATCGATCACAATCCATACCTCGCCCATGTTCTTAACTATAGTTATGACAAGCTTGCATAGCTCTTCGCAAGACGGCTGTCGCTGACCACGCTTGCAAGATGCAAACAAAGCATCCAGCATCTGGTGTCCAACTTGGAAGACAGATAACTGATCAACAAGCGACCGGACGAGATCCTCAACCGTCTGCTTTCGCTTGTCGCTAAAGTCGAAGTAGAAGTAGACAAGAGCTGATTTGCCTTTTGTTGCGTATAGGTCGTCAACTGCAACCGAGCTAAGAATTGTCTTGCCACATCCAGACCTCCCGTATAGCCATAGACATGAGCTATTCTTGGACTTCCAACGAGAGAACATCTCATGCTGAACGATCCACGATCCAGATCCGGTATGTCGCTGTTCTCCAGCCTTGATGTAGTTCGTCGAAGGATCCGGTGGCTGGAGCCATTCCTGGACGTCCCTGTTTTGCTGCCGTGTGGTTGACTTCTGCAAGAACGCATGGGTCTCATTGACTTGAGTTTTCACTGCATCAACCTTGACTTCGACTATATTCATTTATTACTAACCAGCTATAAACCCTGGAGAGTCAGAACTCACCAGAAGCAATTGCGTCAACCACCGTCTTTTCCGCTGCCAGCCGATTTGGCGCGATTTTGGCGAGAAGCTGCTTCGCATATGCAGCTGCAGTCATCGCCGCATACCCCTGCCACACTTTGTTCTTGTGCGAGTCGGAGTAATCGCATATCCCTCGGATGACCAAGCACGGAAAGTGGTTCATCAAACCCGCAGCCTCCATCTCGAAGCAAAGCACTCCTTCTTCTGCTACTAACCTGTCACGAACTATTGCGTCTTTCATCAGCTTGTTCGCCGATGCAATGAGGCCGTAATGCACAGCTGGATTGTCATCCTCTTCGCCTCTCGTTTGGCGCAGAATTGTGCTAGAGTTTTGGCAAGCGCAGTAGTCTGAGCAGCTTACTATATCATCTGGATGGACGACATGGGACCGGTATAAGTGATCGTTTTCGAAGCCTTGCGCTTGGTACTTTTGCCGGAGCCGGGGCTTCTTTGATAGCACGCTGCCGACCGCCTCGTCAAGCTGAGGTCCCTGCTCTTCATGATCGGCTCTGAGACTAGCAACTGCTGCTCGGAGCACGGTCGGCGGCTGATCGAGGAAACCTGTCGTCTGGAATTTCTTGTCCTGAATCGTCTTGCCAAAATCGTACTGGAACACCCCACCTTTACTGTCCCGTGGCGAGCTGACGATAACGTCTCCAAGGCGAATGTCCTGCCTTGCACTCGGCGCTCCACCTCCATGTCACGGACATAGGAAGGACCGCCAGTCTGGGGCTCACGAGGACCAATGAATCAAGGATTCACCAGGTACGGAGGTACCAGGAACGGAGTGGGACTCCGAGGAGAGCCCAGGAGAGCAAGGAGAGCTCTGCTCTCCTTAACTCTCCTCACTCTCCTCCATACAAACCTATGGTCTATATAGCTCGCCTCATCGGCACAGTAG
>UYJD01000004.1:1795118-2009240 GCA_900618795.1 Cyanodermella asteris | reverse complement strand
CTCCAATCCCAACCATCAGCCCAATTCTAATATTAGGAAAGCTGTGTACCATGTCTCTTGCAACGGCGGCAGCCGACGCCGTCCCGTATTCGCCGTCAGGTAGCACTGCGATCGCGACATTATGTTTGCCGACTCGTCCGAGAGCGTAGCTATTGTTGTCGTGTGTTGCGACCGACTCCGGGCCCTCGTAAACCTCATCAAGCATCGTTTTTGCGGCCACGAACTCGGTCGTAATGGCACAGATCCAACCGACGGTGTATCTGCTCGGATCAGACATGGTTGGTGGGAAGAAAAGCTGGTAATTAGTGGTGCTGTTGCGTGAAAGAAGATGCTGTTGCTGTCAGTCTTGCTCATTTATGGCATCAGTCAGCCTTGCCAAATTTCTTAGGGGTCTTCTATTCGCCGCCACAATGGTACTGCCTTGGTGTCAGCCTCACTAGAAAGTGCGCTTCATGGGCGTCTTCATAGAGCCGCCCGGTGCTCCACAGCCAATGCCCTCCCTCCACTAGAGCTTTTTGTGGCCGGTGATGGACGATGCGCCTGAGCGACGCCAAAAAGCAGTCAGCAGATTCATGGACATTCTGGGATCTATACAGATTGTTCGTGTGTATCACTATTCTTTCTTACGATGTCTCTGAGTACCGAGGGATTGTAAACAACGATACCAACAAAGAGCCCACCGCAAAGCGAGGTCGCGTGATGATTCCTAATTACGTGAGCTTCCGACCTCGCGTTCAAACGTCCGCGCAGAGCGGCGGCTCGTGCCCATGTCGGATCGACGGTGCTTAAACCAGCATGATTATCATTAGTAACATTCAGCGCGTGCATCTGGGCGGAAAATGGCTGGTGACGAGGCTTCCTACAGCGCAACATAGCCGGAGGCGAAGGATGTAAAGGCCGCCATGGGGTCGCAGAAGCGGCCCCCAGGTGAAACACCGCCAGGACCTACGAGCCAATCATTCCAGCATGTTCGCCAAGATACGTGCTATGCTCACCCGTGACCGTGCACGCCTTCTCCTTGGCGTATGTTACCGTTAAAGCGCAAGCGCCTTCTCTGCTAATGTCAGGCTTAATCAGCTTGTTGGTATGTATCGTGCACGTGATGCGTCGATCGCCGCGGTGGCCGGTCGAGAAGGGCGCTGAAAGCGGCGCCAGCGTATGCTGAAAACGGCGCCCATTTCGCCCTCACCTGTCATATCCCCGTCTGACAGCCGCCGTAGTTGCCGCCATCACGCTTGCCGATAGGCAGGAGATTGCGGCAGCACGGCAAGTGGCGTCAACCAAGGCAACTAAAACTCGGGGCTCGGCGGGCGTCCGTAGATAGTAATTAACCATAAGAGGCGTGGCCCGTAAATCCAAGCATTCATTTTGAACCCAAAACTTGCTGCGGACTCGAACCCTCTTTCGTTTCATCATTACCTCAAAATGAGCCATAAGTTAAACGACACCGCCCAGACGGGCTTCAGCAGCGCCTATGCCTATGACCAGCACCGGCCCTCTTACCCCACTGAGTCCGTGGACAACCTCCTGAAGCAGTTGAAGATTGCGGGCGTCAAGGGTGCCCGCATTCTTGACCTCGCTGCGGGGACGGGCAAGTTTACGGAGTTGCTGGCGCAGCGACCTGAGGGATTCGAGATTCTGGCGGTCGAGCCGCACGATGATATGAGAAAGACTCTAGCGGCCAAGAATTTGGCGAACGTCAAGACGCAAAAGGGATTTGCGGAGGACATCCAGGGAGTGGAAGATGACTGGGCGGATGCGGTGATCACGGCTCAGGTATGGCAGCAAGAAGATTGTCTGACGGTGGCGAATGTACTAATGGTGTATACGGGCCTTCCATTGGTTTGCAGCGATACCAGTTTTGAAGGAGATTCATCGGGTGCTGGCGCCGGGAGCTACTTTTGGCATGATCTGGAACATCGAAGACTGTAAGCTCCAGAGACTACCTACCCGCGGGGATAAGCTGAATGCTGACGGTCACAGACAATGCATCGAAAGATGCGGAGGCAACGACGGACTACGAAGCTAAGCTCAAAGATATCACATGGAGCCTCACAGACGACGCGGCGCGTTACAGAAACCTTGAATGGCGAAAGGTGTTCGATGACCAGCTCAAGTCAAATCCAGTGAGCATCCATTCTGCCGACCCCTTGTTCTCACTGCCACTCGGTGAACACGCGGACAAGTGGGAGGTCTCGTTGACCAAGGAGGGTATTTGGTCAAGATATCATACACTCAGCCATATTGCGAACCTGAAGGGTGAACAGCTTGAGGTAAGATTAACGCAATCACCTCTTGGGGGGTGCACTAACATGCCGGTAGAAAACCAAGCAGCAGGTCTTCGACATACTAGACGCTGCACCCAAGAATGACAAGGACCAGATCGCCATCCACGGAAACACCTTCACGTACTGGGCGACAGCCATTCCTTCCAACACCCTGAAAAGTGGTGGCTAGGACCAGCGCTCGGCAGAGGCATGTCGGCACCAGCAGCGCCGAAGAGTCGGATACACGTGGAAGTTGGAAGCTGGGTCGTGACGAATTTGGTGCATTTTTAGGAGTCTGCAGAGATATACATGACTGTGAAGCATTAGAAACAGTAGCTTAGATGAAGGGTAGATGCTCAACTTACCGTTGTTGCCTCTCACGAACGCATCGCCGTATGTTCGGCGCAGTTGCCCATCAACAAACTCTTGTGTCTTCTCGAGCGCAATGTTCATGTAGCCGTCTACCGATTGAAGCTCTCCTACCACTCCTGTTAGTCACTAATCATTCACAGGCTACTCAGATCCAGCCCACCTTTGTAGACGACGCCTGAGTTGAGCTTAACGGTCACCGGTGCGCCGATGATCTCACTCAAGAATCCCGACGGATCTTTGCCGTCTGCTGGCGCTCCGTTCTCCATGGTTCTTGTGCGTGTTGGAGATGAATTCCGCTTTGTCTGGAGGGCGGATCGTGAGTGAGTGATGCTGGACTAACTGTTAAGCTTTCAGCTCAGCCGAAACGTGACTTCGCGATTCTCCCGGCCGACCCTCAACTCGTTCTACAACAAACAGCCCCGCCCGTCACCCTCACTCTCAGCTCATCGCTTTGAAACCCCCTCCCCTACAATCAGTCTCCGACCTCGCCCTTCTTGCTATAGCATGCAGCTCCCCCCTGTATCACGATGACAGAAGCCCCAGCTGCCGCAAAGCCCGCCAAACGCAGCTTCTTCAACCGCCCAAAATGGGCTGCCGCCAGCAAGCAGGAAACTGCGGTCAAAGCGCTAGAGCCGGCAGCCCGCGACGATGACAACGACTTCTTCTCACGCTCGAACGAGACGTATGCTGCCATCGCTGCTGAAGAGGAGGAACGTGAGAACCGACGACGGGAGAGGCGGGCACAGAAGAAGGAGAAGTCACCTGCGCCGGCTGATGATTCGAGGCCTTCTCCCAAGCGACGGCGTATAAGCACAGAAGTGGATGACGACACTAGCGATGGAGGCGATCACTCGAGCGACATGGAGGCGATTGAAGCGGACAGGACTAAGGAGGCGGCCGCCGGTATAGAAACCGAGAAGCACGCGAAGAAGAAGGAATTCTCGGACCTGCTGGATCGGGGAAGAGGAATAGTGAAGGATGGCATGGCAATGCTTGGGATGGATGAGGAGCAGGCACGCCCTCCATCGCCAGGAGCACTACCGGCTGATGCGCCTCGGATACCGAACGACGAGGACTGCGACCGAATTCGATCGAAGAACGAGAAACTTGAACCATATGACAACCCGACTATCCGGAGGCTGGCCTTACGGAAGTGGGAACAGAAGCATAGCAGTACAAGTCAGACGCCGACACCAACAGCTTCACGGAGAGTCACAAGATCCTCAGGCCAGGCTGCTACGTCGCCGGATCAAGAATCTGGAGACTCGACACCGAGGCCGCTGCCTGCTGTCATTGATCTGGACGACGACGAGGTTCCTCAATCTGCTGCATCTGCAACGTCTTCTTACGCAACAGCTCCTATGGTCCCGTCGCAGGCCTCCGTACCCATACAAGATGATTCAGAGCCACACGACGAAATGGCCGAACTAGAACGGAAAGCTCGCGAAAATGCACGTCAAAGGCAGCTTGGACAGTCAGCGATTTCGCCCTTACCAGCTCCTGGCGGTCCAAGCCGCGAGGCTGGGGTACCCTCAGCAGCTGATGCTGGGAAAACCCGTGCAGAATCTGCGCCTGTGACGGAGCCGGTCATACAATTGCTTGTCACCTCCGACATACCAGGCACCAAAGCGCTGGTGATCAAGCGCGACATTGGGCAGCGTTTCAAGGAAGTCCGCGAGTACTGGTCCAACGCAAATAGTCTCGGACCCGAGGTGAGAGCGAGAGTGTATCTGACATGGAAGAAACGCCGTCTGTACGATGCTCAGAACTGCAAACGCCTTGGCTTCTCCGCCGGGCCCAATGGCTCCGTGGTGTATCAAGATAACGAGGACGACATGTTTGATGACTACCAAGGAAAGATCCACATAGTAGCAGTAGTCGACGGCATGTCTGGGCCCGATTCAACAGCTACAACGGCAAATGGAACAAGCACAGAACCCGCAGCAGAACCGAGCTCGGCTCATCCACCGGCTGCTGCTAACCCTCCTGAAACGGAGATGCGAATCGTCATTCGCGCCAAAGGTCTCCCCGAATGCAAGCTTATTGTGAAGCCCTCTACACAGATCCAGCGGCTGATCTATGCCTTCAAGAAGAACGGCAAGATCCCGGACGGTAAGAATGTGGCATTGATGTTTGATGGAGAGCTCCTGCAACACAATGCTACGGTAGGACAAACCGAGATTGACGACATGGACCATATTGACGCCTACGTGCGATGATTTCAGGCTATAGAGGGATCGCCATCGACCCTCTGGTCCATCCCTCGCAGCAATGATAACGAAAGCGTGCCACTTTACTGTACAAGATTTATGATACCCCTTTAGCACAAATGCGCAGCAACCTCATTTCATCTTGCCTCATTACTATTGAGTAGCCATTCACGATCAGCTTACATCCCTATTGTCATCAAAATTCCTGTAATTGCCATGACCAGCCAACTCGTCGTCCCTTGCACGACTCCTGCGTCGCCCCTCATCGTCGATGTCTGCGGCACTGTCGTAAACGTCTTCGAAACCTCGGCGAAATCGACTGAAAAAGGTAAAACTCCAACCGACTTCCAACTTGAAACGCCCGCCGAAGGGCTCAACGTGGAAGTCGTCACAGTCGTCAGATTTACCCTGGGGTTCGCAGTCACGCCTGCGAGACTCGAAGCGGAAGCCGTCACCGTCACCGAGTCATCTCTCCTCCCATTCTGATTACCCGACTGTGTAATTGAAGCTTCTAATAACAGCGCGCCCGCCTCGGCGATCTCCAGCACCTCAGCCAGGAAAGCGTCGCCCGAAGCCGCAGCTACTGCCGTTGTCTGGGCCGCGTTCTTTTGGGCGTTGCTCGTGGGTTCAGGACCCGGGAGTTCGGGTCCGATGCTGGTCACATGTCCGTTTGCGTCGGTGTACAGACTGTGGTGCGTGGGCGGCTGCGAAACGAAACCGGTAATGGCCGGAAGCGTCCCCGTGGGCACGACGACCGCGGGTATGTCGCGGGCAAGGAGGGACATGACGAAGTCCGCGAGCGGTGGCAAAGTGAACGGGAACCCGGAGTGCTGCTGGGGGTTTTTTTTTGAAAGTGTCCGAGACTGTCGAGCCGAGGGGCAAGATGTTTTTCCCACACTGATACGTTCTTGGGGTTTTTTTTCCGCCTGGCAGATTTGTTCGATTTTCAGCTTGGTCCTTGTGCGGTGGGATGCTTCCCGACTGTGATGCTTCACCCGGGGGGGGCATGTCGTCGCATATGTACCTCCTTCGGTCCTTTGCGACGTGCGGGACATGGCGAACGTGGTCGTGGATATGGGAAGAAATGGGGCCCCAGATGGCCGGGCCGGAGGCTGGATCTGATACGTCTGAAATAGCTGTTGGCTAGCTATGTATAGGGATTGATGACATGTTCTGGTGGTCAAGGCCTGGGAGTTAGCTCATCGTCGAAGCGCTGAACCTTGTCGCAGACCTTCAGGTCTGAGATGCCCGGCCGCAGCCCATTATGTCATCTGTCGGACCTGCTTGACAGGAATAGAACCAGGATCGAGGAGTTATTGGGTTTTTGATGAGTAGACTTGATAAACATGGATTAAGAGGAGACTGGCTAACTCCATACTTTGCGACTTGCACCGCGCAAGTGAAGATCGAATGAAATATTAGATGAACTTGTATGACAAGTAGAATACGACGAGGCTCTTGCAATGATGGACTGAAGCCTTACTGTAAGCGCCGTGGGGCTGGGGCAAACAGACCGTTTCAACGGCCACCATAAGAGTGGCCGTGGCCGGCGTGCCCACCCATGTTTCAGGTATCGCACATGAGACAAAACGTAGGCCGACGGGTAGAATATAGATTGCGCTGTTCGTTGGATCAGTCGATTGTCAAGTGACTGTATCCACGAAGGTGCACAAAACAGTCAAAGGACGACATACATGTCAAATAAATAACTTGATACGAATAAATCTGTGCAATTATCATATAGTGCCGCCAGCGACCTTTGCTGGAGGAATTGTCGAGCCCCGAACGCCATCCAATGCAATATCGACCATCCGAATGCTTATATACCTTCCAAAGTATACTCGCATCACCTCTTCTCAACGAGTAATACGTGCATGGCGGCATATGCCACAACAAGCACGACACCGCAGATAACACCAAGCCCGATGACATCCGGCCAGAGGGCTTGTGTGTTAAAACCGAATGAAGACAAGATGCTTGCACCGGGCACCTCGATGTCTATGCCGTACTTGTGATCAATAAGTCGCTTGTTGGCAACTTCGTTGACAAGGAGAGCTTCGTAACTGTAATGGAAGATTGAGAGCTAGAGAGAGCGTTAGCAATGTTCAGACGCCGATACTGCAGGTTACTGACCTTTTGAAGAAATTTCGCAAACGCTGGCATGGCCTCGTAATTTTTGAGGAAGCCAGCAAAGAGCAGGCTGAAGAGCATGACCAAGCTTCCCACAAGATTTGCGACACCACCATCGCGGCATAAGACACCAATAAATAGACAGATAACCGCGGCCGCGAGATTGAACAATACGAGAACAAGAACGAATATGCCAAACTCCGCACCATGCGGTGTGAGACCGGTCATTGGATAAACAATGACAGCAAGAATGATTGGAGGAAGAATGCGGAGAGGGACCAAGTCGAATATGACTTTGCTGGCGAAGTAGATGAAAGGCGAGTAATAGCCGTTGGCGCGCTCACGGATGAAGAGCAGTCTCTCACCAGCAAAGGCCGGAAGCGAAGTCAGTGAACCGAAACCCAGCAATGCCAGAAGGAAGAACAGCAACCCGAGTCGGTCCTGGAAACCTTTCAAGTCGCCCGAGAGGCCGTAGAACAAGTAGCCACACAGCACTGCGACGACAATGCTGATAGCGTAGTGACTGAGCATCAGCATGGGGTTGCGGTAAAGGTTCTTCCACGTCCTGCTCGAGACGATAACGAACTGTCCCAAGTAGCCGATGCGTTTGTAGCCTCTGACCACAGACGTCTTAGCATGACCATTGGCATGGCCATTGGTATGCTCATCCGTTGCAGCGCCATTGCCATTGCTTGCACCATTGCTCTGTGTGGCATCTCGAACAGCTTCATTGATCTCAACCTGAATGCCTTGGCCGACCTCAGATGTCTCGTAGCTCGATACAAGATAAGCCAGGTTTGTTCCAAGCTCAGGATTCTGCTCAGGCTCGTCTGCTATCTCTGGGATCTGAGGCGGAGGAGCACCTTGCGAGCGGTTCATCTTCAGCCATTGACGATTGACAGAGCTGGTATCTTCAGTGTCAACGTTTTCGTCCTCCTCGCGCGGTGCCGGGGTGGACTTGGTAGAGTCACCAGCAACTGAGGACAGTATACTGGGATTTCTGGTGAATAGCTTCCGGTCTTGCTTTTGTTTGATCGATTCCCGCCTGCTGCCTTTAGGTCGCAACGCTGGAGGTGGAGGGTCATCGACGATGGAGTCCAAGTTTGCTGTGCTTGTCGCGGCGCTAACACTTGAGGCGCTTGGAATGCTCTTGATCGCACGCACACTACTGTTGACAGACCTTGGACCACCACTGGAAGGCAAGGATGGCTCTGAGCCAGCATGCATGGTCAAATCCACGAGGTAGTCGGCGATGTTGAAGCCTGGAGGACAGGAGTAGCCAATGCTATCAAAGTAACCTTGACATCCTGCGAAGGGTCCTGAATAAACTGTCCTGCCTTTTGCCAGTAGGACCAGACTGTCGAACAGAGCCACAATATTGGAGCGGGGTTGATGAATGGTGAAGATTACGGTGCGATCGTATCTTCGAGCCAAAGTAAGAAGGCATTCGATGACATTGTAAGCATTATACGCATCCAGACCGCTGGTAGGCTCGTCGAGGAAGAGAATGCTTGGGCTTGTGGCCAATTCACAAGCGATAGCCACGCGGCGACGCTCACCTCCCGAGACACCTCGGCCACTGCCTTCTTCAGATCCAATAAGCTGGTCTCTGATGTGATAGATACCAAGTTGCTTCTCAACATCGAACACTTGCTGTGTTTTGGCGGCACGGCTCATGCTCTTAGGCAAACGTAGGTAAGCACTGATTTCAATTGTTTCATGCACTGTCAAGGTAGGTAGCATGGCATCCTCTTGGTCAACAAACCCGGCAACGCTCTTGAAATCGGCGTCAGGAACCTTCTCGCCATTGAGATAGAAGTTGCCGAAAACATTGCCGCGTTTGTTCTTTCGAGCGAGGATATCGAGGAAGGTCGTCTTGCCAGCACCTGAAGCGCCCATGATAGCAGTGACTTCTCCAGGCCTGGCAATACCCTGGACGCGCTCGAGGATCTGCTTGCCGTTCAGATTGTATGAGACGTTGTCAAATTGCAATGCCGCCGCTTGATGGCTATCGTTCAGCAGGCGAGTCGTCTCATCATCGGACTCGTCGGCCAGCGGTTCATATTTGCTGAAGGAGCGTCGTGAAAGGTACCAGAAGAGAAGGCCGATAGCAACCAGAAGCAGCGCGCAGGCAGCGATAACGACGGCTATCAGGGGCGTGTTGATCTTCGGAACTGGCTTGACGTATCCAGGAATCTCAGTGCGATACAAGCACTCGCCGGCATCGCAGTCCAAGAAAATGCTCTCGTCGCCGAATACCGACTGAATAAGCTCATCCATAGCCGGTTCCTTAAACTTACTACCGTCCTCGGGATCTTTCGACTCGGACCTGGATGCGCTGAAGGTTGCTGGCCCTTTGATCTCTCCCTCTAGGAATTCACTGATGTCAATACTTCCATCCTCGCCACACAGCATCCGCCCGGGGATGCAAGCACACTTTGCGTTCTCACAGGTGTATTTTGTCTTGTTCGACCTCTCAAGTGTTTGTGTCTCCCATGAGCAAGAATCCAAGGCACAGTAGAAAGACTCTCGCCTATCGACCCAGAACTGAAAGTTGCATGTCTCGGTCTCGGCTTCGCAAGAGAATGTGACCTCAGGAATCTTGCCGTCGAGCTGATCCAAGATGGGCTTGTTTGTGACTTTGCAAATCTGGTAATTCTGTTTGACGACCATTGGTTCCTTGTAGCAGATGCCACCCGATCGAACGCCGTTCTCATCTGGAGGCATCAAGGCGTTGCAGACATCGTCCTTCTCACACACGTTGCAATTGATACCGCTCCAGCCATCGGCACAGTCGCATGTCTCGCCCTCAGGCGGAGGCCTCCTCTTGTCACCGTCGACCAGGGAGCCGCACAGCGGCTCAGAGCAGTCGTCGCCTCCGAATCCATGGGGGCAAATACACTTGCCGTTGGCCGGGTTACAGTCTGCGAACTGGGTGCACTTGTCGTCAAGGTTGCAGTTGAAACAGGAGGGACATTTGGGACAGTCGTCGGGCCTGTTCTTGAAAGCATCAAAACCGGTCAGGACGAGCTGGTTGGGAGTGGTGTAGTTGTGTTGAGCAGTGGAGGCGGAGATGACAGCCAGGAAGCTCAGAGCCCCCAGCCATGCCCGTAGGTTGCGCATTACAGCGACAAGGAAGATGCAAGGGATGGGTCCATGTGCGACAAAGGTGTAGGAAGATGCAGAAGCAAAGCCCAGGGCGGGGCTCGAATCTGGGGAGAGCTGCAGAGTAGGTGAGGTGGAGAAGAGGGACTCTGGACGACAAGAGCTGCCTGCGGCTGTTTCGCAAGCTACGTAGATACGTGCCTACGCTACGAGCGGTTCCACAAGCGTTTGACGCTGGTCGCATGACGACCCATGGCCAGCCACCACGAGCTTCTCCCACGCTCGCCTCATTTTCCACCAATGACACGGACATGAGGACTTTCCGCAAACTCGTCACTGCCATGGTCCCAAACATATCCCAAGTCCGACCAGGAGCTGCCGTGTCTATCGTCTTGAAACAAGATCAGCGTACCGGAAGGGAGGTCCAGGGCGCTGTCAAGGATGTCCTCACAAGCGGTAATCATCCGCGAGGCATTAAAGTACGGCTTTCGGACGGCAGGATAGGACGCGTACAGCGCATGGTCACTGGCGATATTGCAGCAGCAAGCCAAGAGGAGCTCCAGACGGATTTACAGAATCAAGATATTGCACGCGGCTCACCCAAGGGCCGTTTCTCGGCCCCATATCGCTCGCATAGGTTAAACAGTCGCTACACAGATATCCGGCAGGACGAGGAACCCGAGGAGCCACCGGCTGAGCTGGATCTGATGTCGTTTGTGAAGGAAGCCAAGCCAAAGAAGAAGAAGAATCAATCTAAGGCTAATCAGTCGCCGGCGAGTACAGCATCGCAAGAAACGACAGCAACTGCGTCCTGTCCCGTTTGTGGAGAGTTTGAGGGTGATGAGGCCGCTGTCGCCCATCATGTGGAGCAGCACTTTGCAAATGGCTAAATCAATAGCATTTCACGTCATTCCTGAAGCTTCCTCCCTCGGCTCGTCCATTGCGTCTCGTACCTTGGGCCGCCTCAATCTCGCGATTCTGATGTGACTGTATCGTCCATACGAGCGTCGCGTCACTGTGAACATCTGCTCTTCCGATAAGGAGTACATCCCGTACAGCGGCGCAACTAGCTGTGAAGCGAACGAAAAAATCACAGCCGGCCATGGCCTGCTAGGAAGCTTGCGGCTTGTCCGAACGCTGGACCTCTGGTCGAAAGGTATAAAGGAAGCAGATTCATTGGGCTTGGATCCGGTCGACCAATAAGGCATTAAGCTTCATGTCTCCGAGACGCTTGGTGAAGCGCGACCGCGAATGTTGATGATAAACCAGATCCACTGTGCATAAGTTGTCAAATCGATTGTGATACCAGGTTTCCGATCCAAGTCCGTGATGGACGGTTGCCGGTCTATCAAAACCAGTAGTAGAATGCCCATTCCCTGCCCAAAACGCCGAACCATGCGTTGTAATAACTCGTCGGCTCCAGATCCACAGAGTATTGTACAGTTCAGATATCGTTCCACCTCATTTCCCTTGTCTCTGCTTGTGCTTCGGATTCTTGTCGCAGATGATATAGACGGCGCCCTTCCTTCGCACGCTCTGATGTATTTGGGTTAGACACGCTGCATATCCGCAAATGGAGACTAAACACACCTTGCATCCATCGCAAAGCTTCTTGACGCTGCTTCGAACTTTCATGCCACGGATCTGACCCTGTAATGACTGTGCTGATCCTGCTGAGGCGATCTGGAGGGCTGGTCGTCGGAAAGCGATGCTCTGGAGTGGTCGTTCAAGAAGGTGCGAGCGGGCTAGGCATGCGCCCAGCGTCCAACTGCGGAGAATCATGCTGGCACGCATCCTGGGGCTTCTGCAATCGACGACGGTGAGTTGAGAGGGATGATGAGCTCGAGGATCTCTTCGATAATCAGTTGCGGAGCGTCGAGGTCCTCCGCAACGATGACAAAATTAGTGGCTGTGATATGCGGATAATGTTTAGGCGCCCACTAATCGAATATGTAAGCGACTTCGAGCTAAAGCTAAGCGAGGCCGCAACTTGCTCGAACGCCAAAAAGTTTCGGATCGTGAAGCCGCGTTTGCTCCTTTCCAGGCTCGAGGTGATCAAATATTCAGGGCTGCAATGCATGCTCACGCCATTGCTCGATTAAGGCAGCCAGCGCTGCGTGCGCTTGGCCGACACTCTCTTACCTGTCGTTCGTTCTCATCGCAGTCATTCCGCATCGCCTCCGCCCTTCCCAAACTATCTTCCTCTCAGAGCCTGTCTCCATCCCAGCAGTGGCAATCAAGGAGATGGGCATCCAGTGCGGCTACTGCGGTGCTGGAGAAAGCCGCAGCTGATCCAGAGGAGCTTGCGCAGTCAACTATCATCGAAAACTTGTCACCACAGGAAGCAGCTAGACTGTCGCGGGTTCGAAATATTGGTATTGCGGCACACATCGATTCGGGAAAGACAACGGCCACGGAACGCGTTCTGTTCTACACTGGGCGCATCAAAGACATCCACGAGGTCAGGGGAAAAGATGCGGTCGGAGCAAAGATGGACTCCATGGACCTGGAGAGGGAAAAGGGTATCACCATCCAGTCTGCCGCCACCTTCTGCAACTGGCAAAAGCAAGAGAATGGAAAGGAAGAGGAATACCACATCAACCTGATCGATACTCCTGGCCATATTGACTTTACAATTGAGGTCGAGCGTGCCCTGCGAGTTCTCGATGGAGCTGTCATGATCCTGTGCGCCGTGTCCGGCGTGCAATCGCAAACTATCACGGTCGACAGGCAGATGAAGCGATACAACGTTCCCAGATTATCCTTCATCAACAAAATGGACAGAATGGGGGCCAATCCATTCAAGGCCATTGACCAGATCAACCAGAAGCTGAAATTTCCGGCCGCAGCCATCCAGGTGCCCATCGGGTCAGAGGATGCGTTCCAAGGCGTCGTCGACCTAATTCGCATGAAGGCCATCTACAACGACGGACCAAAGGGCGAGATCATTCGAGAGACTGATGAAATTCCAGCCGAGGTGAAACAAATCGCGGAGGAGAGACGCGCAAAGCTCATCGAGACCCTGGCCGATGTCGACGATGAGATTGCAGAGATCTTCCTCGACGAACGAACGCCAACTCAGGAACAGATCAAAGCCGCCATTCGGCGAGCGACCATCTCACTAAAGTTTACCCCGGTAATGATGGGCTCCGCCTTGGCTGACAAGTCAGTTCAGCCCATGCTCGACGCTGTCTGTGACTATCTTCCCAACCCATCCGAGATCGAGAACCTCGCACTTGATGCGAAGAGGGGCGAAGCTAAGGTCAAGCTGGTTCCGTACAATTCCCTTCCCTTCGTTGGCCTAGCCTTCAAGCTAGAAGAAAGCAACTTCGGCCAGTTGACCTACATCCGAGTTTACCAAGGTTCTTTGAAGAAAGGTTCTTACGTCTACAACGCCAAGCACAACAAAAAGATCAAGGTTCCTCGAATCGTCCGAATGCACTCCAATGAGATGGAGGAAGTGCAAGAAATTGGGGCTGGTGAAATTTGCGCGGTGTTTGGTGTTGACTGTGCATCGGGAGACACTTTCACTGATGGCGCGCTTGGTTACACCATGACGTCCATGTTTGTTCCCGAGCCTGTCATATCGTTATCAATCAAGCCCAAGCATCAGAAGGATGGCGGCAATTTCTCCAAGGCCATGAACAGGTTTACACGAGAGGACCCCACATTCCGCACGCACGTCGATACTGAGTCTCAGGAGACAATCATCAGTGGTATGGGCGAACTGCATTTGGACATCTATGTCGAACGTATGCGTCGTGAATACAATGTCGACTGTGTGACCGGTCAGCCCCAGGTTGCATACCGCGAGACTCTGCAAACGAGGGTCGAATTCGACCACCTGCTAAAGAAACAGACCGGTGGTGCTGGTGATTACGCTCGTGTCATGGGCTACATGGAGCCGACCGGTAATTTGACAGAGAACCACTTCTCGGAGGAAGTTGTCGGAGGCGCCATCGACGAGAAGTTCTTGTTCGCTTGTGAGAAGGGTTTCAATGCGTCTTGCGAGAAGGGTCCGCTGCTTGGCCACAAGGTCTTGGGCACTCGCATGGTCATCAACGATGGAGCTACCCACATGACGGATTCTTCCGAAATGGCTTTCAAGAACGCCACCCAGCAGGCTTTCCGCAAGACTTTCGTCAAGTGCAAACCTCAGGTCCTCGAACCTCTGATGAAGATCACGATCACTGCCCCGAACGAGTTCCAAGGTAACATTGTCGGCATCCTCAACAAGCGAAATGCTACCATCAACGATACCGAAATCGGTCCCGACGATTTTGTTCTCCACGCCGACTGCTCGCTCAACAGCATGTTCAGCTTCTCCAGTATTCTGCGAGCTGCCACCCAGGGTAAGGGTGAATTCAATATGGAGTTCAGCCACTATTCGCCAGCTCCACCCCAACTGCAGAAAGAACTTATCGCTGCTCACGAAAAGGCTCAAGCCGACCGACACAAGAAATAAAGGAAAGGAAATTTGTTTGAATATCATCGAATTCTTGTAAACTGCTATAGGGTAAATCCGGATCTTCCCCACTATTGAAGCTACCGGAGTTGGAATGAGTCTTGCATTTCCAAGGCGTTGGACAGATTCAAAAAGAGTGGTGAGACAGAGAAGCGCTTTCTAGACGATATGCGATCAAGCATTCCTGGAGTGTGAATCTACAACGCTCCGAATAGATTTTCGCAGATGTATGAATATATACGATAATGGAGCAGAATTTACATGTCAAATTTGAAATATCAGAGAATTGTTGAGATTTACTTACCCTTTTAAATTTTCGCGGACGACATTTTACTTATCAGCAGTTACTTACCTCGTCGCTTTCCATCAAACTTACCTTTGTCCTTGGCCATTTTAATCAACCAAGCATAAAGCTTACGAGGCCGGGAACTTTACTAGAAGACCGACGACGGCCCTGGTCAGCGTTCGCGCGCGACGGTCTTTCAGTCTCAACCGGAGCCCGCCCGACAACCGAAGATCTACGACCCGAAGGTGCAGCAGCCGACGAATCAAGCCGAACATGCACGGGGCCCGCACCATACTCGACACCAGACCGACCGGCAACCGAAGACCTACGACCCGATGGCGGCGCAGCACCCGAAGGTCCAAGCCGAATGTTGATGGCGGCCGGACCGTTGACTACGATACCGGAACGGCCGACGACTGAGGATCTTCGAGCCGGAGGCGCGGTGCCTGCTGGGCCGAGATCGAGGTCGTCGAGGCGGGCCATGGTTTGTCTGAGTTGCTGGGTTGCGGTGTCGAAGGCGGGCATCTCGAAGATTGGTCCGGTGCCCGTTTGGTTGTGGTGCGAGTGGCTGGGAGCTCGAGAACGACTGGGAGCTCGAGAGTGGTTCGGAGAATGAGAGTGACTCGTGCTCGAAGCTCGATAATGGCTCGTACTCGGAGCTCGAGAGAGGCCGCCTCTGCTCTCTCTGGGAGCAATCTCCACGATCCTATGGCTATCAGTTGCTCGCGAAGAAGCTCGCGGACGGCGAGCGGACGCTTGTTCTTCAACATACCTGGAAGCGTTACCGGCGCGGGAGGAAGCTCGAGGTCGCTGTGCCTCGGGCATCTGTCCACGCATGAATCGACCTCTGGTGCTGTCCTGCGGCGCAATCTCCACGGCATTGTAAGCGCGCGTCTCGAGGCGCTGTGATCCGGGCATCTGTCCGCGCATGAACCGGCCCCTGGTGCTGTCCTGAGGGGCGATCTCCACGACGTTGTTGTATTCGCCCCTCTGAATGCGCTGCCAATGCAAAAGTGCATCTTCCCCTTCGCCGGTACCCAAAGGAATAGTGCACCCTGCCCGGACGCTGTCGGAAACGTGGAAGGGGTCTTCCGGGGACTCGCCTCGACGGGGAGGTCGGGCGGTGTCGAGTTCTGCCGGCTCGGATTGGTAGTTGGACGTAGGGATCTGAGGAGGCTGGATGGGGGAGGGCTTGTGTGCGCTGGTGGAGTCGCGTCTTGACATGCCCCTGTGCGGCTGCTGCGATGGCTGCTGGTGGGAAGCCTCGACGGGCGCGTGCGATCTAGTAGACTCGCGTCTGCTAGGGCGTCTGCTCGGCTTCTCCGTCTCCTGCTGGGGGCTTCTCGACTTTGCCTTTGGCACGATATCAATCGGCACGAATCCCTGGTTCGAAGGTGGGCGGCCATCGTCGTCGAAAGCGTTCCGCCCTTGGACTCGGTCGAGCAGGTCGTGCGCGGAAGGGCGTCTCCGCCAATCCAGGGCGAAGATATCCATCCAGTCGCGGGTCATGGGGTGGTCGATGCGGCGCAGAGCCCGGAAGTTGGATTCACCCGTCTCATCGCGCTGACTCAACCTCACGATTTCGGCGCTGAAGCAGATGGAAGCGAAAAGCGACCAGACGTCGCTCGTGGCGGTGGCAGGTCCGTCGAGCGCCATCTCCGGGGGCCTGAAGCTCATCGCGCCGGCCCGGCCGTCCTCCTTGCCGATTCTGGCGCACAAGCCAAAGTCGCCGAGGACGAAGACCCGTCGCTTGCCGTGGCTGCCGACGCCGTAAAAGATGTTGCCCGGGTGAATGTCGCGATGGGCGAGGCCCTCGGACGCGAGGAAGTCGACCGCTCTCAGAAGGTGTCTGAAGGCGGTGAAAAGCACGTCCGGCGTGGTCTCCCTCTTCCTCATCAGGTCGCCCAGCGATCCGTTCAGGCAGTTGGTCACGATGGCGCGGCGTTCGCCGTCTTCGCCGTTGAGCGCCGTCAAATTCAGCAGCTTCAGACAGTTCGGCGCGTCCCTGACCCTCTTCAGAACCTGGTACTCGCGCTCAAAGTCGGCAACGTCTCGGGCGATCCGGCGTCTCAGGTCGCTGCTCGGCTCGCCGGGCTGCCTGTCGGTCTTGTTGATTTTGATGGCAACAAGCTCGCCGGTCTTTTTGTAGGTGGCCTTGTAGACGGCGCCGAAGGAGCCTTCGCCAAGGAAGCCCTTGAAGGAGTACTTGGGGAGGTCGGCGAAGAATTCGGGGCCGCGCTCCTGAAACCTGGTGCAGAAAAAATCCATTACTGGTTCAGTTTTGCCAGAAAACTGTTACAGGGATTTTGAGGAAAGAGATTATAATGCGGTAAGAATGAGGTTGAGAGTTTCGGTGTTGAGAGTTCAAATCGGTGTAACGCGATGTGAGTCCGAAGTCTGTCGATCAAGGGAATTGAAGAATCTACATGACATCTTAAGCACCGGCAGCAGTTTAGAACAATGGCTTTAAATGAGTTGTCGCCTTTGAGAAGCTCGTCGTGCAACGCCGCAACACAATGATGCTAGAATGCATTGAACAAAGGAAAACCTCGAGATCTTGTCGAGTACTCGTGGGCTTGAGACTGTTGTAGCGATTTCATTGTCTGTTGCTGACAACCATGCACTACTCTAAGTTGCTCGATCGAAGGAACAGACCACAACCTTTGACAAAGCAGTAATGCTCTGCTTGCAGACATATTTCATTAATCTACCTTGGTAGAACATGTTTGACAGATAGCTGTGCTCGGTCCAGGATTTGGACATTGTAGGATTGCAGGAAGAGTGTACAGCAATTGCCGAATGCGTTTGTATCAAAAATGAGACGAGGGAGGGTACATGGCACGTGAACTCACTAGTGGGGAAAAATGCTTTGTCTTGGTTCCTGCGGGTCGAACAGTAATCAGCTGCCGTCGCGAGCCGCGCGACGCTTGCGTGTTAAGTAGTGCAGCTTGCCACTCCTTGTCTAAGCTGTCGACCTAGTCTGATCTGCAACACCAAGGCGCATAAAATTCTTCGCACGCATCACGAGTCCGAGGTTCGTCTTTCAGCCACGTTAGCAGTATGCGAGTTCACAGCCGCTTGTTGGTCCAGACGATACATCAACATTGGGACCCCTTCTATCTCCCAGATCTGTTCGATGTGATCATTCATGAAGCCTTCCAAAGGACCTTCCACTCGATCGATCATCCACAACAATGCCGACGCACTAAGCCTGTGACTGACATCCAATGCGCCACAGCCTCTCCAGTACCAGAATTTCCGCTCATAAACCCAAATGTCCTCAGCGTGCTTGATAGCGCGATTGTAAGCGCCGGTCGCCACCTCCACGTCCATATCGGCATGGCCGTCGGGATTCAACAGATGTAGGATGATGCACCACAGTGAAAAGACGTCAGACTTAGGGCTGTGTTTGCGCTCATACACGACCTCGGGGGCGGTGTACTTTGGTCGGCCAACATAAATGTTCGGCTCGTCCAAGACCGAGGAAAAGGCGAAGTCAGTCAATTTGAATGTGTACTTGTCGGCCGAATGCTTCTTGATGACAATATTGTCGGCCTTCAGGTCGTTATGAGACCTCAGGTGCCCTTCGAGATAGGCAAGTGCCTCCACCATTTGACGGAACACTTGGAACGCGATGAGCTCAGGGAAATCTTGTCCATGCATGCAGTAGTAGTTCTTCATGTCGTGAAGATCACCGTCTGGTAGATACTCCATTGCGTAACTCATCGAGTGGAGGCTGGGGTTCTCGACAAATAGTCCAATCTCCATTGGAGAGACAATGTTCGGGTGGGTTATCTGACAAATCACGAAGTACTCGCGCCTGAAACGTTGCAGGTGAGATTCGAGAGACTTTTGCTGTCGCTTGGTATACCGTTCCCAGTCCCCATGGTGTTTATAGGTCTTGAAAGCCAGAACTCGCCCTCGCTTGTTTGTGATTTTGTGAACAACGCCATATGTTCCTTGGCCAATCCGCCCGCGGATAGTCCATCCTTTCATATGTTCCAAATTTAGCAGGGCAGCATGATCATGATCATCAAGATGGAGTTCACGCGTGTGGACGAGAGCCTTTGCGTGATCTGATGCTGATCTGATCTTGGCACGCAGCCATGTCAGGCCCACCATGCTTGCTAGGTCAGGAGATGCTGAGGTTGAGGAAACGTCTGAAGGAAATTATGATCCGGCCACAGAAATGAGCTTAACGTTGCGAATACTGCACGAAGAAGTAGCCAAAAGCGTGCAGAGACGCCCTTCGTACCCAGAACCAAACAGTTATAAGCATAAGCATGCTATTGTCGAGGCTCGCGTGACGCAGCTGGTGGGCAAGTGAAGCCTATGCACAATGCGTGACGACTGCGGGTGTTGTAAACATTTTCCTCCGATTGCGGATAGCGCGAGGGCATTGTATGGACACAGAAGGCACATAAGCAGGAGTGAGTGACGGGCTCAGCAACAGTGGATCAACCAGTCATGCGTGGAGCCCCTTTCCCTGCTGCCAGCAGTGAACTTGGAGAGGACATTTCGAGCAAAGACATAATGCCGTCTTTTAAGCACCCATAAACGCTTGTTGTTTTGACTCATTTGCCTCACTTGCTACGACAATATTGACGCGGCTAGATGAGGCTGAGCGTCGGTCCAACGATATCTTTTGGGGCGTTTAACCGATGATTTTTTAGAAACTCCCTCATGCCGCCTTAGCTTTCGGCAGAGCCCGAAGCTGTCTGATCACCTTCGTCGCCGTCGTGAGCAAAGGGACGCTGATGGGCGCCAATAGCGGCAAATAAACAGCAACTTTATGCTCGTCAGGGAAGTAGACTTGGCCTACCATACTCTTTTCAAAGAATGATTTTTCAGCCAGAGAATCAGCAGTTCGCGCGTGTCTCAAGGCATCACCAAATCTCCCTTGTTTGAGAGCATCGCAAGTACTTCGAAGATGACTCAAGGTCTGATCCACGGTCGCTGCAACATTTTCTGGGATCGGGATTTGGTTGAGACGTTCAGTGAGACGTGCCATTGAGCCCAATGTGGAAGACGCAGAAAGCAATAAGCTGGCAGCACGGACCCGGGCCATACTGCTGATCTGCAATTCCAGTGACGGAGGAGAATCAGGAGCTCCAAGAAGAGCTAGGAGCTGACGGGAAAATGTAAGCATGGCTGGGCGCATCTGGTCTGCAGACAGTATTTCTGGAACGGTCGATGCGTCAGAAACCTGGTTCAGAATGTGCACGCCACCCCATTGAGGAACTAGCCAGCTGTTTGCATTTGTCTCCTTAACAACGAGCGGCGTGGTTTTCTCGTCTGGAACGTATAATACAAAATTCAATGTCAGACCAGGGCCGATGGAAGGTGATAATGGCCATTCCGCAGCATTGATGAAGCTGGACAAAGATTCCTGAGGAAGGGTCCAGATCTTTTGTCCCTCGTCATATTCCGGCGATGGAAATGAAGGCGCAAATTCGGCGAAGAGCTGAACTTGGGTATCAACAGTAAAGTTGCTGATGCTAAAAGACGAGAGAAGAGGTTGAATGTATTGCTGAACAGCATCTTCGATGTCCCAGGCACTCGGCCGGGACGAAGGCGTGAAAAGAGAAATGGTTATGTGGTAGGTGGGAGAGTATTTGACAGAGCGCTTCTGACGCCGTTGCAAGGTCGAGGACAGATCTGGTGTCAAAACCTTGAACAGCTCTTTGCCCTGCTCTTCATGCTGAGGCGACGGTGAGGAAATAAGGGTCCATCCGATGCTTGCACGCTCCTCGGCAAACATGTCCTGCAGGGTGCTAGCTACTGTATTCACCAACGGTGGCGTACTTGTCGAACTTGATACAGCCTGGCTAGGGTTGTAGAAGACGTCCAGTATGGAGGAGTGTGGTCGTAGCTCGCTTCTAATCGACTCCTCTTCTTTGCTGGGAACCATGTTCAAAGTCAGCGCCGGGAGCTGTCCTCCCTCTTTTTCCGGCGAATGCCCATTGGTCAGTCTGAGAGTATGTACTGAGAAGCCGTAGCTATCCGTTGCGTGCTGGAGCATCTGAACCAGGTGGTCGGCCTCACTGGCGGGAAGTGTGTTCGCTTCGACGGCGATGTGCAGTGGGAAGGAAGGGTTGCAAGCCTGTGAATGTCAATACTTCAGACCATTGATCATGCTAGTCGCTATTGGACATACTTTGCCATCTGCCCAATCGAGCATGTCCTGCAATGGTAGCGCGGCGCGGTGAATCGAAGTCGTCCATAACCAGATGGGCAGGCCTACGAAAAGAGCAACTGCCCAGAAGGAGAAGACCATCCAACCACGTGTTTGAACAGCTTCTCTCTTCTCAGGCGGAGGCGCCTTGGCAGCGTTAACGGCTTCTGCCTCAGGCATCTTGGTGTGGTAGGCAAATGAGCGTGGTGGCCGTGAGGATGGCTGCGGAGCTGTGAGCTCGCGATGCGGCCAGCGTGATGTCGACTCAGTGTCTTGGCAAGGAGCTCCATTTGGAGAAACTTCAAAACGGACCACCAGCCCAGCTCGTTCCTTACATGTAGTTCAATACAGGGTCGCTCAATATCTTTTGTGCGTGGATTTAATAGAGATACCTGTTCGCAATTGAACAGAATCTCGTAATGCTGAAGAGAGCTGCCAATGCATGTGAACCACAGTGTAAGTTGGCTAACTTCCAATTGTCTACTAAACTAATCTGCGACTTATCTCACAATCTAGTCCTATATGGCACAGATTCCCGAGCGAGGCGTGCTAGTCACATACAGCATTGTGGTGCATGAAATCTTCGACCGTATCTCGAAGCATATGACAATTTGTCTGCAATCGGAAAGTAGCTGGGTCGTCTGCAAGGATACTTAGGCTGATGGAACGTGGGGCGCAGCGGAGTTGACCCGCAAGCTCAGGAACGTGCTTTGAGCTCAACCGACTTTAACATCCCCTATCCAAAGTCGCAACCTTCTCTCATAACCCCTCACGCATCTCAACGACTCGCCATAGCTTCCTCATAAAGACAATCGCCCAAGATGCGTTTCACCACCCTCATAACCCTCCTCGCCCCCCTCACCGCCGTCCTCTCCGCAGAGCTCGGCATCGAAAAGACCCTCACCCACAAATGCGAGCGGCCCACCGCCAAGGGAGACACCGTCTCGATGCACTACGTCGGCACCCTGGCCAGCGACGGCTCCGAATTCGACCAGTCGTACAAGCGCGGCCAGCCGCTCACCTTCAAGGTCGGCAGCGGCCAGGTCATCAAGGGCTGGGACCAGGGCCTGCTCGACATGTGCCCGGGCGACAAGCGGACGCTCACGATCCCGCCGGAGCTCGGCTACGGCGACAGGGGCGTCGGCCCGATTCCGGGTGGCGCCACGTTGGTCTTCAAGACGGAGTTGGTGGGCATTCAGGGCGTGGAGGAGGAGGAGAGGGTTGTTGTCGACAAGGCGAGTGAGCCGGAGCCGAGTGTGGAGGATACGCCGAAGGTGGAGGAGGCGGGCAATGAGGAGGCTAAGGAGACGGCCAAGGGCGAGCTGTGAGGAGGTGGTGATATAGTTATTGGAACGATACTGTGGCCATGTCGGAAACAGATGCAGCCATGATGAAAAGATACAATACCTATCAACATGATATCCGGTTTGAAGAACACAAGCCTTCGCCCTCACCTTCGCTCGGTCATCTATTCGCTAGCCGCAAGGCAAGTCAGCTGTTACAGCAGTCCGACAGGTATTTCAATTTTAGACTTCTCGAGTCAACATAGGTAAGTCTCTGAAGCGAAGGTGCCTAAAGTGAGTCGAAAAATTCGTTTCTTTCACTTGGGCACTTCGTATTTCTTTTTACTATGTTTTACAAGCTTTCATTCTCGCGTCCGAAGCCACATATACCCGGTCGAGGCGTTTCACATTCATGCCAAGCCCTGGGTCAGCACCGCTAGATGTGTCTGCCTTGAGCGGGTCCCACCACGACACAAGGATCTCAACAGCTGAAGAATGAATGCCTAGGCGGCTGAAGTATAAAAGTGAGTCCTTTCGTCCATATTTATGGTTCACCCCACTACACAACTCAGCCCTTGTAAGCCCCCACCACCACAATGCCATCCCCACCGGCCCAAGAATCAGAGCAATCCAACTCAGACCTATCCCCAGCCGACTTCGCCTCCCTACGTCGTCACGTCGTGTACGGCCGCCCAGGAAAACTCCTCCCCAAAAAGCGAGTCGAGGTCGGTGATCGCAAACTGGGACCCTTTTCAAAACCCCAAAACACCGCATGGAACGTGCCTCTCGAATTCGGTCATATCCGCCGACTTCTCCTCGGTTTCGAGCCACGGAGTATGGATGATTAATGGTTTGTATACTCGACCGGCCCGGATGCCTCGGATGACGCGCAAGGTGGGGACGAGTACGGGCATACGACGGTCAGTATGCACCGGAGTTGGACGGGGTATCTGAATTTGAGGGTGGAGTTGGTGGTAGATGATCCTGTGGCGATGTTGAGAGCGCTTGAGAGACCAGACGAGGGCGAGATCCGAGCGGACGAAGCTGAAAGGAAGGGCAAAGTTGCGGGGCGGATCACGGGCTTGACGTGGGAGGCGGATGAGGAACGAGTCCGGTGGGGAGACGATCAGCCGTCGGACTGGGTCAGAGGCCTCTGTTCGAATCTCTTCGGATTCGCGCTGGCTGAAGACGAGCCCGTAGCTGCTGTGGGAAAGGGCGCAACGAAGAATAAATAGGCTGCGCAAAGTGAATGCCCGGACATTGTTTTCGATCTCGATTTGTGCAAAGGATTTCGCGACAAGGCAGGGAACACAGCATTGATTTGCCGCCTTATGAGCCCCTTCATGTCGATACTATCGGGCTCGACTTGACGACCAAAGGCGCATACCGCAATACGAACTTTCCCACATCCTGAAAGAAGCCCTCCTCTTTTAACTCACCCACCGGCCTCGCCATCTGCATCGTCAGAAACTTATCCGCAATGATGCTTCGCAGAATCAAAGCTTGTGCAATCCTGCCGATGCTAGCTCGAAGACCATCGAACAAGGTTTCCTCTTCTCCCGCCAAAGTATTTTCAGCCTTTCCTTGCGCAAGCGTGCGAGTCACTTGCTCAGCGAACCCGAAAATCATATTTGGCTTACCGATCACGATCTTGACAGTAGTCCCGAAGACGTCGCCGACCACGGGCACCTGCTTGACTTTATCGGCTGCCGAGTTGGCTGTATCATCCCAGGCATTGCCCAACTTCTTGATGCCCTTGTTGGCTTCCGAAGCTGCGTCTCCGACGAAGTCTGTGACGGCTTTCGTACCGTCCCGGATGAAGTCGAGGAAACCCTCTTCCTGTCCTGAAAGTGCTGATTGCGCTGATTGTGCTTGCATCGCACGCTGGAGTTCCTGGACAAACGCGACCTGGTCGTGTATGGAAGCATTATCAAGGTCTCGATTTTCGAGAAAATCGAAAAATCCTTCGGCCACGGGCCTGTAAAGCCCCACGTCCATTTGGCTTCGAGTTTTGAGATGCTCGGCGGCTACAGCAGCGACCCGCCGAAGCGTGGCGTCTGATCGATCTGCAGGGACGTCGTTGTCCTTTATGAATTGGTCGTAGTGGCTTTTGGAAAGGTCCTTCTTGAATTGGGAGTGGGCCTCCTGGAACTCCGAGTGGGCCTTCTTGGTTGCCTCGCCCACTTTCTTTGTCGTGTTCCACATGTCCCCGAAAAAGCTTTCCTCGTTCTGACTGTGCGCCTCGGCTGTAGTAAGAACGGCGTTCGCTAGGATAGCTCGTTGCTGAACGGCGCCGTCGACATCCTCTGCGTCTGCTTCGTTGTCGTTCTTGAGTCCACTTGCTATTATGCTGGGTATGGTGATGTCAAGAGATTGTGCAAAGCCAGGACCAAGCACCTGTCTGTATCTCTTCACCACGTCGAGAATCTCTTTCGCGCCGTCAAAAGTCCACGATTCAAGTCTGCCGTCGGTTGGGCTTGTGGGTGCAAGTATGTTGTCTCCGAGCTTGGTAATTTCCCTGACTTGAGGGCCTGTCGCTGCATCACTCTGTGAGATGTGTTCAGCTCCGACCGGTATGAGGTTGATCTGGCCAGAGTTTGCCAGTGGTAGCTCGAGCGCGGCGAGGTAATCCTGGACTGGATTGCCGTATCGACCAAGAACAGAAGCGGTGTTGAAATCTCCGCCGTGCACGTGGGTTGCGATTGCGACAAGATCTGAGCCTCGAAGAACTGGTCCACCGGAATTACCTGCACGCCTCCTGTTAGTAGGTTTTTCTACCTCGTCATCGTCATATACGTGGTGTGGAGAGAGCTTACCGCCATTCGAGTCAATGTAGTGCTGAAGCATAGTGTCCTTCTGTGCTGTCAGGTCGTACTCCGTCTCCTCGAACAATTCGTACATCCGCCCACCCTTCTCGCCGGTCTGCTCATCAACCTTGTCGGCAGGATAGCCGACGACTCCAAGCTTCAGCTTGTCTTTGGGTGGCGTTTCGATGTACTGGAATGGAGTGATACTATTGAATGGCTGGTCAAGCTGAACAAGGGCAAAATCGTGAGCCATGGAGCCTCGATTGGACAACCATTGGGACGTTGTGACAACTCGCTTCGCCTTACGAAACTCGACTGTCGGATCAGTAATCTTGGAAGCTCCGTTGTAGCCGGCATAGACCTTGATTTCGCGGGCTCTTCCGGCGTTGGATTTCCAGGAGAAAACATTATGGCCTGCTGTCACGAGAATGTCTGGTCGGATGAGCCAGCCCGTCCCGTGAGCAAACTTGTCGTCCCCGAGATTCTCGTACTTGATGAACAGCTTCAGTATAGCTGGTTCCAAATTAGCATCGTTCAAGTCTGGAAGGTATTGATGCCCGCACATCTAAATTTGCCGTTGGGTGCAAAGTGGATTGGGTCGACGAGCGTCCGATCGTCACCTTCTATGACCGATTCGCTGGACGGATTCTTGTGTGGCACGAATACCACGTTATCGGTTTGTGGTGCCTCCTTCTTGGTTGCGTCGAGGTCCCAGACACCGGCGATGGTCGTCGTGATCTTGTTGAGGCTAGCATTGATAGTCAGTGCTTGGGCATTGACTGTCTCCGCCTTGATTGCTACGCAGTCCATACTTGGACTCGGCCCTGTAGTTATGGTCATTGTCGACGGCGAAAGACAAAAGATATCCGAAGCTATTAGATATGCAACGAAAGACAGAAGGAGCTCAAGTTCAAGGATGGTGGGGGGCAAAACGGTATAGGTCCAGTGGCATATATGTACATTGGGAGCCGTACAGCTGCATTTTGCTAGGCTCGCTTAGTTCCGGTCCACGTCCGTGGTGATGAGCATGGCTGCTTTCAGCGCTGTTGTTAGGCAAGCTAGTTCGGCACTCAAGGCGCCGGGCCGAAACACTTCATACCAATACGGGTTTGACGTCGTCGGGTGACCCTATAACCATCAGCCTCTCGGGTATACATGCTAGAAGTCGCGAAGCATGGGATCTAGGTCGTATGCATGGCCCTGGAGGCCAGACCGTTGTGGAGGTGATGGTGAAAGTCAGCCAGCCACGAAATCCAGCCTCGTCTCGGCCCGACGCGCATTGGGACTAGCGAGTTGTACCCTGACCAGCCGTAACGACGGAGACAGTTCGCCTCTTGACGAATACAAGCTACTGCGGCCGTACTTATCCACTGGTAGAGAGGTCGCCGCAAAACGTAGTCACGATCAGTTCTCCTCGCCAAATTAGAATCTTGCTGATTTGATGACAGGATGAGTGTGTGTTTCGGTTCGATTTTTACATCGAACCTTTCATCTCTCCTTGGGGACACGAGCCATGTATAGTACCCTGAACGAAGGTTAATTCTGAAGACAGATGAGATTATCAATAGAAGTGTCTAGTGGTAAGTGTCTGAGGCCAAAATAGGTTCAGATCGTGCCTCATGCATGGGATTTGTACGAATTCGATGTCTCGGTCCCCCACTGTACTGCTGTACTGCTGTACTCTACAGCCCGAACCCCGCCGGGGCCCGTGCTAATTCTGGGTATAAGGCCCCCCAATCAGTGGCGCGATGACGCGCGACGGCGGAGTTTCCACCCCGAACATTCGTTGGACCCTCAGATGTTCCTTCGCTAGCTCTCACTTTTATCTCTCTTCGTACCCGTGAGCTCGCCTCTCTTTCGTTCCCATGCGCAAACCCGAGCATCGTTTTTGGGGAGCTATAGCCGATCACTGACAGCGACCTTGGTTCTTGACCAGCCAAGGAGATGCGCATGAGGACCCCTGCTCACAGATATATCCGTCACTGAACGGCGCCTTCACCACCATGAGCACCTTTTGCTACCAGGCCGTTTTGCCGGGTAAGTCCACAGACCAAAGTAGTATATCTCTAGCTAAACGGCCACAGACGGTGTTCCTACCAAATTCTGCGACTTGCTTAACGCTACACCCGCAGCACAAGACTCCACCCCAAAAACCCAAGGAGCCTGCGGAAAGGAGGACGCAGCCAGAACTCTAGAGGCAGCATGGGCAGATGGCATTCCCCTAGCGAGATGGGTCGTGAATTTGGGCCAGTTTCCCGGCCCGCTGGCACCAGTCGACGCTGCTGTCAACCCAGCGAAACGAGCTTTGGAAGATGCGCAACTTGGTCCTAGTCCAAAGAAAATACGGCTGGAAACGGGTGCCAGTGCACCATCGAGCACGTTGCAGAACTCGAGCAATTTGTTCAGACCACATCCATTCGCCGGGCGTGTCCTCGTCAAGCGCGGACCGCCAAGCGACGATGGTGCAGAACCGGAACCTGGTCATTTCGTGTTGCGAATCGAAAGGTCATCAAAATCTACCGAGCAGCTCAAGTTTGTGCTGCAACTGTCCAGAGACGAGGAGGAAATGTTTGTCAACGCTTTCACGCTATTGGATGTTTCCGAAACCAGCCGTGCTAGGACATTCGCATCTATTGGCTGGAACGACAACAGTTCTTCGATGAAGCTTGTCCTTGAGTTCTGTTGGAAGAATGCCAAAAACCTCACAGACACTTTTGTTGCGACGAGGACGCCGGAGAAACTTCGCGCTTCCAAACTTTTGCTGGCCAGACTTCTCCCGGAAACCCGCAAAGGCATCAATGCAGCAGGGCCTCGCTTATTTTACGATTCAGTGCACGTACCTGAAGTAGCCCCTGACGGTTCGAAAAGTATATTGCAAGTGCCTGGCTTACAAACGGGTCTTTATCCTTTTCAGTCGCGATCAGTTGAGTGGATGATAAAACGCGAAGCGAGGACTTTGCCGAAAACATCAGGTGGCGCAGATCCGTTTCTGAATGGGTTTCGCGAGATTCAGGACGCCAACGGAAACCTGTACAGCTTCAATTCCTGGCTGCAGCTGGCCACCACTCACCGAAACGTCACTCGTGATCCAGTCGCTCATCTACGAGGCGGCATTCTTGCGGAGGAGATGGGCCTGGGAAAAACGGTTGAATTGATCTCACTGATCCAGCTCTGTAAAAGAGACAAAACAGACTTGGGCTTTCGTGATGGTCTGCATCGGACCGGCGCTACACTGGTAGTCGCACCGAGGACGATTATCACTCAGTGGCAAACAGAGATCGCGACACACTGTCCCAGCCTCAACGTTATGGTATACGACAATTCGAAGTCATCCAAGCCCTCTCGGAATAAGGTCTCCGATGAGGAGCAGATTGAGAGAATTGCGTCCTATGATGTCGTTCTGTGCGACTACTTGTATCTGCAATGCGAGCTCCATCTGGCGATTGAACCGCCGGCGCGCAGCCGCAGGGCCGAAAGGCAATATGAGCGACCCAAAAGTTTGCTCACCCAAATAGATTGGTGGCGAGTTGTTCTCGATGAGGCACAGACTATTGAGGCCACGACGGCTGCTGCCGCCAAAGTTGTTCAAATCCCACGACAAAATGCATGGGCTGTGACGGGAACACCATTGAAAAGAGATCCCAAAGATCTGTTCGGGCTGTTCCTGTTTCTAGGTCTCGAGCCGTACGCGTTTTCGGCTGCCTTGTTCGATAGCATGATCAACAACTTCAGCTTCATCTTCGAGGACTTGATAAGCCGAGTTGCTCTGCGGCATACCAAGGATCTTGTCAAGGCTGAGCTACAACTCCCTGCGCAGAAGCGTGTCGTCCTGAGCGTGCCGTTTACGGTCATTGAAGAGTCAAATTATAATGATTTGTTCGAGACAATGGCAAACGAGTGCGGAGTCAATCTGGACGGCAGCCCTGCTGAAGCAAGCTGGGATCCAAATGATCCAAAAGTGGTATCCTCGATGCGCGAATGGCTGGTACGACTTCGCAAGATTTGTCTGCATCCGGAGGTCGGTGCGCGTTCTAAGCTGGGGCGAAGCGGACGGGAGGCGCCTCTACGCACTGTTGAGGAGGTCCTCGCGGTGATGCTCGATTCGAATGACGGCAACTTGAGAACCGAGGAGCGGTCACGCTTGCAGTCCATGCTCTTACGGGGCCAAATCCTAGAACAAGCGAAGCAGCCCACGGACTCACTCGCCCTGTGGCTAATGGTTCTGGATGAAGTCAAACCCATGGTGGCGAGTGACCGGAGAGCCTTGAGCGCTGAACTGATAGGAAGCAAGTCAGCAGATTCTGCGGGCAATACTGACGAGAATGACGGCGACGAAACAAATACACGAATATCGAGTCTACGGAACAGACTTCGTGTTGTGCTTGAACTGCAACACTCAGCAATCTTTTTCGTTGCAAATGCCTACTACCAATTAAAACCCGACGAAAGCCTTACAGAGCCTGGTTATGATCGGTTCAAGGAACTGGAGGAGAAGGAAACCAAAAGCTATGAAGACGCCAAAGTACTCCGACGCGAGCTGCTTTCTTCGCCCTCGGAACATGTTCGCACCGTGCTCGAAAAGGTTCGGTCGAAGATCAAACTGGATGGCCTGGTCAAGCTCAAGGGTCTGAAAGAACTTCCTCACGTTGGTGGAATCGAAGTGGTGAAGCATACACAGGCTATCGAAGACATAGCGGACACGCTCAATCAAGAAGCCGAGCTTCTGGATGAGCTGAGAGAGAATCTTTGCAAGGCCATCATGGCGCCATTGGTTGACCAAGAAGACACCGAGCTCACCGGTGAGGAATATGAGCAGAGCACCCAGGCGGAAGACAACATCCACGCATACATGGAGGCTCTGCGCCTCCTCGTTGCCGACCGTGCGCAACTTATCACGGGGCAACGCAACATGAACGTCAGGCGCGAAGCCGCTCAATTGTACAAACGGGCTCTTGGTGGGGAAGGTCACACACCTCAACTGATGAAAGAACTGCTGTCTCGGGTCAACAAAATCCGCCCGCCAGAGACAGGGCTTGATCAGGAACTCGAGATCGTGCTCTCCAGGTCCATGCTGCAACTGAGACAGCTTTATGACATGCTCGACGGACGGGCTGGGAGGAGCGCGGAAGTGGCAGGCATTGATTTGATTTTGCGCAAAATCAGGCCCCAATACGCTGCCGAGGTTGAGACTATTGCTGCGCTTGAGAAAGAACTGGAAATGTTCTCTGACGCAGTCAACGCCCGCGTTGAATACTACCGACAGCTGCAGATGATCTCGGATGCGGTAGCACCTTTTCAACCCGAACTGACGGAGTCACAGCGCGATATACGTCTCCGAAACATGTGGCAGGCAGAGGTGAAGATTTCTTCCAGAATCTCTCGCCTCCGAAGCCGTGGGAATTTCCTCCAGCACCTGAAATCCAATCCTAATGCGGATTCAGAGGAGCGAATTTGTCCTATCTGCACAGATTCGTACGAGAATGGAATACTGACTTCCTGCGGGCACAGGTACTGTAAGGATTGCATACAGTTCTGGTGGAGTTCTCATCGCGCTTGCCCTCAATGCAAGCAGCCCTTGAGCAAAGGTGACCTCCATTCTATAACATACAAACCATTGCAGCTGTCCGTTCAGGAAGATGTCCAAACAAGAAGTCCCAGCGCCGACGCGATCACCGGTACCCAGGAAGAGCTTGGCGAGTCAGGAATCTATGTTGGAATAGATGCAAGATCGCTCGATGAGATCAAGAGCATCGATTTGCCAAAATCTTATGGAACCAAGATTGACATGTTGGCAAGACATATCATCTGGCTGCGTGAGAAAGAGCCCGGAGCGAAGTCTGTGATCTTTAGTCAGTTTTCAGAGTTCTTCACCGTTCTGCAGGATGCATTCGATAGATTCAAGATCGGATGGGCATCTTTGAATACGACAACGACAAAATCAGCCGAGGCTGTCCGTCTCTTTAAGACAGAGCGAAAGGTCGAGGTGCTTTTCCTGCATGCCAGGGCGCAAGCAGCCGGGTTGAACCTGATCAATGCGACGCACGTTTTCCTTTGCGAGCCACTACTCAATACGGCGTTGGAGCTGCAGGCTATCGCTCGTGTGCATCGCATCGGACAGCACCACGTCACGACAATCTGGCAGTACCTGGTCGAAAATACGGTGGAGAAGGCAATTTACGATATTTCGGTCGACCGGCGACTTGCTCACATGCAGTCATCGCCACGACAGACAAAGAAGGATAAACGAAGGTCCATGCAAACTTCATCTGCCAAAACGGCCGACTCGAGCAGTCTCGAAGACGACATAGACGCAGCAAACTCGTTACAGATCGAAGCACCTGTGGCGGACTTGCTGGCTAAGGGTCGCGAGGGCGAACAGGTGGCGAAGGAGGATCTCTGGCCGTGTCTGTTCAAATATCGACCGGCGACCCAGACGGCGATTAACGATGACACAGCGGGGCGTGCTGTAACGGCTTATATGGCGGGACAAGCTGCTGAGGATAGACGGCAGGAGGCGATGGAGCAGTCGGGCTCATCGAGTGTCTGAGTTTGTTTTCACGAAGGTCATGTGTTGTCGGCGTTGCAGGACACGGTAATGATTGAGATACCCCCGACCAGCGTTTGTTGCTGAAGTTGCTTGTCATGTCCGCGAAGTACATGAATTTGAGGAACTCGATTCGCTGAACTTCAGCTTAATGGTCAACGAAATTGGGACTGTGAATCTCTTGTTCCAACTTCAATCAATCCAAATACTGTTCACAGCTTGCTATCTCAAGTCGTAGAAGTACAATCAACCCCCAAGTCATCACGACAATTCCAAGACCACACGACCCTGAAGCTTGCCCTGTTCCATGTCACTGAAGATGTCCTGAAGATCCTCCATCTTTCTAGTCACGTAGCTGGTATGCACTACACCTCTAGCAGCCCACTCCAAGCACTCCATAGCCTCCTGCCTATTCCCCACAGCCGTACTCGTAATCGTCAACAACTTGCCCACCATCGCCTGCGGATGGCTGTTGGCAATCGGCACGCTATCACCCTCCGGCATCCCCACGCAGACCAGGTGTCCACCATACCCCAACATCAGCATACCCTGCGCATACGCGCGATTGTTCGCCGTACACACAATCACCGCCTTCGCGCCAATCCCGCCCGTCAACCCCTTGACCGCCTCCGCAATCTCCTCGTCCTTGGTGTAATCGAAGATGTTGAGAAAATGCTCGCACCCGCTCTTCATGGCCAGATCCCGCTTTTCTCCCGCATCCACCCCGATGACGCGGAAGCCGAAGCCGTTCTTCGCCAGCTGGCTCGCAATGTGGCCCAAGCCGCCGCCCGCACCGGAGATGACGACCCACTGCCCGGCGCGCGCGTTGCTCCTCCGCAACGCCGCGTAGGTGGTCACGCCGGCACACAACATCGGCGCCGCATCGGCGCTGCTCAACCCCTCGGGGATCGGCGTCACGTAATCCGCGGGGCCCAACACGTACTGCTGGTACGTGCCCGGCGTATAGTAGCCGCTGACCTTTTGATTGAAACACACCCCGTCCATGCCCTCCCTGCACGGGGCGCAGTTGTTGCAGATTTCCGAGATCCATTTGATGCCGACGCGGTCGCCGATGGAGAGTTGGAAGCGTTCGGCTCCGGGGCCGAGGGCGACGACGTGGCCGACGCCCTCGTGGCCGCCGACCTGGCCCGGTTGCGTGGGGAAGGGGAGGCTGCGCCACGAGTTGGTCATGACGCCAAAGTCGCTGTGGCAGACGCCCGAGTGGGTCAGGTTTACGAGGACTTGGCCGGGGCCGGGGCGGGGCGTGTCGACTTGGATTATCTTGACCGAGTTTGTGCCCGGGTTGTCGTAGATGCAGGCTTTGTGCTGTTTGGGGATTTCGGGGGTCGTCATGGTTGCGGTTTGGAGTTGAGAGGGAGAAAGATAGAGAAGGATGAGAGGATGAATACACAGACGGAGATATTCGGTAAGTGAGTTGGGGGGTGACTGAGGGGAGAATGAAAGCGTTGTTTCGAAATCAGTTCAGGTATGTAGTATGAAGAAAGGGAGAAAGAGGAAAAGAGACCGAGAAACGAATTGTATAGACCGATGGATGGACGGCAGCCTTGTAGAGCAGCTGCCAATGACCAGTATGACGGTCTCGACGACCTATTGCCCGCCTTTGGCAAACCTACCGAGCTCTTCACCTCCCCTATCGCCAATGAGGAGCTGATGAGGGTAACGTGGGGCAAAAAGTAAGGAAGACCACGCCGTAGAGCGCAGCAGGATGCATTGAGGGGCAATCGATTCAGCAAGTCCGAGACTTTCTTAGCTTGTGATACAGCGGCGCGGCCGAATGAACGACAGTTAAGGTCCTTCAGACAGGCCTCGAATCGGCAGGGTTTGACGTATTACTGGAGACTGCGGGGTTGCCGTCAGCATGACTCGTGTAGTCGTGGGACGACAAGTGGCTCGCTGCGGCGCAAAATGCCATCCTGACGATTTCCCATGTTCAAGGAATTGTGGGGGAAGATGCGGCTCCCCGCTGGTCACAAAGTCCGAGCTGTTGTGAGACATGACGCGTGGTCGAAAAGAAATCACAACAACACGGCAGTATGAGTCGAGGTTGTATCAAAATGACAGAAAACTGGACAGGGACGACGCGTGAATATATACTGTTGCGGCTTTCTGCCCACGCTCCAAGAGCACGTCATGAGCTGGGATAGCACCGAACAAAGATGGGACCAATCATGTCGGAGTAAATGTGCTCAGACCAGCAGCAGTGATCCTTGTCCCCTGGTACGGACTACTGGTTGGCCAGATGGCTCGGGTTCTGTGGTCTGAAGCTCATGACACGATGCTTTCGAAGCCCGCGAGAGCTTGAGTCATGAATACGCTTTTCGCCGGGGCGAGATAGATAGCCCATATGTATCTTGGCAGATAGTATTGGGAAGATTATGCACCATTTGAAAGTGCATTGTTGGTCTATTTACACAGCAGGCAGAACATCACCTCAAGTGGAGACCCAATTGCAAGCTTCCCAGCTCCGCACCGGCCGGTGTACCCCAGGCCTGCACAGGTGCGGGTCCGAGCATGGAGACAGGCGTCTGCATGATACTCAAAGCGAGCCGACAGAAGTCGTTGCGCACGCAGTTTTAGAACTCAATTCAACGCTACCTCCGTACGTCCTCCTATAGATACATGAGTGGGTGTAATTAGAGCTACCTATCTAGCTACTTGTGTCGGTAGCCTTCCCGGTACCTTTGATAGTGCTGATAGACTTACTTAGGCAGATAGGTGATGAAGTACTCCGTCAGGACTTCTGTCAGCCCGCCTTGTACTTCCATTCATAGAAGGGCTAGCAGTAGGCTGCAAATATGTTCCATGACCTGAACCGGGGGGGGGGGGATAAAATTCAATAACATGCTGCTCGACTTACCAGTATGGCCAAAGCTCTTGGAATCCGATTCAGCCTGATATGCTTGTCGGTCATATGCCAGTTCGGCCGGGTTTTTGCCGCCTTCCGCTATAATACTCACTCTCCTCTGTTCTTTACGTTCAAGCAATCGTTTGCTCAAGAAGTACTGGCCGATACCAAACAATGATGAGTGCGGCGAGAGACCCGCTGACTGCACGTGCGACGGCATCGACGTCCAGGTTGGGCCCGGTACTGGTCGCCGCGGAAGTGCTCGGGGCGAAGAGGAGGAGCTCGTAGGTGAGTCTGAATGGTTGGAAGAAGCGGGCGTTGTGGGCGTATTGCCAGGTTGTCCCAGGAACTGCTCCGTTTGCGATCCAAACTGCATTGAGCAAAACAGTCGTCGCCAGATCCATGTCCATCCATTGGGGATCCGCAGCAGTAGAAGCCATCGGAGCATTTGCTGACTGGCCCATTCCACTTGTACATCTGGTCTTGTTCCCATCTGCGTGCAGCTCTGTCATAAACGCGCTTCCTCACGGGACTAGGTTCTGGGCCGAAGAATCCATCAGATCATCTCGCTTATCGGGATCAATACCTGCGCAGACATGCAAACAGCCTGAACTTGTCCACCTCTTGTCCGAGTATGAACACTCTCCAGAGTGTAGTGTCTTCATTCTGGCAGAGCCAGTCGCCATCCGATGGGCCAGCTTAAACGCATTTGTCGGCACCGAACGCTCCGACCGTGCCTGAAGCGTAGCAGCACATTGAGTGCTGCGAAGTCCTGTTCGTCGGACATTGAAATATTATCGCCGTTCTGTTGTCGGCACGGTGCCCTGGAGGTCATGACAAGTTGCGGCAAGGCTCGGGGTGATATTCAGCATCGATGGCGTTATCACCAAGAAATATTGGAATCTGCCAAACACGATTGTCATTGCCGCACCTCGTGAGTCAGTGTGATTGATGTTGCCATTATTTCGATTCGTTGATATGTAAATTAACGTGCGAAAACGGGCAAAGATTTTGAACGCTCGATCAAGGGAAAGACTGGGATGCGAAATTCAAAACATCGAGGACTGGCCTCTTTGCAAGCTAAGCAGACAACAATCAAGAAACGAAATAGCGGATGACGGCAGGCATGGTGAAGAAGGGGAAAAGCAGCACAAAGCTGTACAACCAAAAACTTACCGCTGCGGCTATGACCCTAGCAGTATCTATAATACAAGCCGAGCCAATCAAACTTCAGGTCTGCAACATATCAGCATGGTCCACGAGGCTTCCTCGCAGTCGGGCGTGCTGGAGAGTGGTCGATGCAACGCCGGCAGCTCCAACAGTCCACGGTACGCCAACGACAAACGGTTTAGACACGACTTTCAGCCTCAGCTCACCGTTAAGTAGTCAGTTCCGAGATCGTCTCTATAGCTGTCATTGGGGAATAGAAGCGTAAAGCCCAGTCTTGCCTATAATAACAGGGAACGGTGCCATCGGCGTTATCGAGGCCGAGTTTCCACACAGAAGGCGGCACAGTCACATCGGTTATGCCACCCCGATCTAGCCAATCAACCAACGTTGTTGCTTCGCCGCAGTGCTGTTCATCAGCGCACGTGATACTGAGGTTTCTGTAGAATCGTGATATAGAATCCAGGAAAGCCTGGAGGTCGCAACTGCGGACAGGCGGAAGCTGGTTTACACGTGGCTGCAACTGGTCCGAGGGCCGTGGCTTGTACATATGCCACGGCAAGGTGAAGATACTCGGGCCGTGGCGATGAACATATGCCGACGGATCAGCGCTTTCGATGCTTGTGAAAGCAGGCAAGATGCTCAGATTGTCACAGGGTGATGGAGCACGAAGCACGGTAAGCTCACATCTCCGCTTGCTGGCCGCTCAAAGTTCTGTGGGCAGCTCGAGGCTGAACGGCTGAAGATGGCTTCCAACGGCGTCGGGCTATGGAGGGGCGGAGGATCCTTCGCCGCGTGAAACTTTGGACATTTGGATGGTGGCTTTTCTGTCAACAAACGCCTCGTCTTCTCGACTAGTCTTCAGATGCTGGGGGTCGTTATCGAGTGGTCGAGATCAGCCACTCACGCAAGATCAAGCAACGTCTCCGCAGCACAGCAACCTTCACGCTAAGCGATCCGTTGTGACCGGATCAGCGCCACTAGCGTTCATTCAGCCTAAAACTGCTCCAGACGCTGGGCCGGAAGTGCTGAACCAGATCCATCTCTGCTGGGACGAGGATGCACTGGCCAACGTGCACGCTGGGTCGTCGACAGCCCGTCGTTGCCCTATGCGGAATGCCGTACCAGCACTCCACCCACCACCCTGGCATTTTGCGAATGCGGAAAAGCTTGCGGCCGCGTTTGGTACCTGGTGTAGTGTTTGGGACACGCTTGTGATGATGAATCCTTCCCACCGAGCGGCGCGCTGGCGAAGGGTTCAAGCCACGATGGAACGCTTCTCGAAGAATTCCCGAGCAAGCGTGCTGGGCGTGCCAGTTGCAGCAGGGAAACTCTGTCCCCGCGAGCATGCTCATCGTTATTATTGAAGCGCATCGTGTGCCTCATGGCTCCGAGTTTGTTGAGCAGTCCCTGGATCGGTGCTGCGGTCGCCCAGCTACGTCCAGTCAATGCCGGACCAGCAGTATGGATCCGAGTCTTGGACACGAGTCATTCTGAAGACACGCCTATCTTGCGTTGGGACTATCCAACTTGGCCATGAGTGCCGCCATCACTGTACGCAGTCGTGCTCCATCTCAAGACATCCGCCATCTAGACGCTCCCGACGGCCATTGGTACGATTGACGACTGACGACTGACGACCGCGACACGGGCACGGGCCGCTCGAAGAGACTGAGACCAGGCGTCCACGACTGACAAGGTGTTGCAGAGGCACTTGATTATTTCTCGCAACCCATCGCAACCACAGGGAATCTCATGTTATCGTGCCGGTGAGGCTAGGTCGAAATGCCGACACGAAAATATCATCACAAGAGCACGACGGGCTGTGCCGAGTGCAAGGCCGCCAGAGTCAAGGTATGTGGAAACAATCTTCGCGCAGCGTGGCTGCACGCATCGTCCTTCGTACTCAGTCGCCCCGATAGTGCGATGAAACCAAGCCTGAATGCACCAGATGCTCCCGACAGGGTCGATCGTGCTCTTATGCACGGCAGAACAGCGTGCCCTCGCCGGCAAGCTCGTCTGGCGGGGTGCCAGGAAACCCGGACGACGCCGTGCCCATATCTCAGTATCTCCAGGATCTCGAGCTGATGCATCATTATTCCACTCATGCGTGTATATCGCTGAGCCAAGAAGCGTCAATCAGACGCTTGTGGCAGCACACGGTCGTCAAACTGGCCATGAAGCACCGATTCCTTCTTCGCACCATCTTTGCGTTTTCAGCACTCCATTTATCGACCACTTTGCCCGCAGTTGCGGACCAACGAGATGCCCCCAGTCCAGGGCAATCGCATTCCTCCTACTCGGGCGCATCGCCGGATCCAGCGTCCGCCTCACTTCCAACTCCGACATCCAGTGCCCCTCTCGCAAGCCCTCCCCTCACAATCCCACCCAATCCGGCCGCCACGTCCCTCGATGCCTCTACACCAACACGCTTGAAATGGTACGAGAGAGCGGTGGCCGACTACGGCAGTGCTCTCACGTTAGCACGACCCGAGCTGGAGAACATCAACGAAAAGAATTGCAATGCAGCACTCATATTTTCATCGCTCATTGCCATCATCCGACTGGCAATGCCGCGAGTCACTGGTGACTACGGGCCCGATGGAGTACTCGGATACGTCCTCGAGACCTTTTCGCTCTTGCGTGGCAAGGCCGCCATCAGTGATGCTGCCATGCCGTGGATCCTGCGCGGGCCGCTGAAATCCGCCATTGCGGATCGTGAACTCACACAACCGCGTGAGATCCCGCCCGCGATCCTGGAGGTCTTGGAGAACTTGGAGGATATTGCAAAAGCAGAGACGGAGATAGCTGCCATGGGTGGTGGTGACGGCTCAGATCCCGAGGTCAAGCTGAACGGATACATGTTCGCCATTGCCGGCCTCAAAGCCTACTTTGCATGCCAGCCTGGCGATGCCGCGTCTGTCAGGATTTCTGCAGCGTGGTCGGTCCGCCTGGCGCCGTCGTTCATGGCGGATCTGAAAAATCATGAGCCCCTGGCCTTGGCAGTGCTGGCATACTATGCTGTCATGTTGGACGACCAGCGAGAGCACTGGTGGGTCGGTGACACCGGGAAACAGCTGTTTTATCGGATTGCCTCCGTGCTCGGAGGCGACTGGGCATCGATCTTGTTTCCGGCAAGAGAACACATGGAGCTCGACGTTGATTATTGGGCACAGATCATGACTCTGCGGCTGTTTGACAGCGCCGACGAAGATGCTGGAAGCCCGTTCGTCGGCTTCGTCAACCCACAGAGCCTGCCGCAGGGCGACAAAAGTACAGCCATGGAAGGAGTCTCGGGCGTCGGACCTGTATCGGGACCTCTCACTCCACAGTACAGCCAGAACTCTCCGTTCATGCCTGACGAAGAGGCCCCTGGAGCGCCTGTGATTCAGAAGAGTCCGTTCGGTGTCAGGTTGCAGACGGGTGAGCTGCCTGGACAGAACCAGACCACCAAAGGACCAACTCCATGAACTCGAACAATTTGGTGCAAAGGGAAAACGACTGCACGACATGGTGTCTATCTAGCTCTCTCACGGCCTCGGGAGCGACCGAAGCATTCTCGAGCCATGAGCATAGTAAGCATCGCATGTTTTCTGTCGGCAGCAAAGACTCGGTCTACGTACGGCCACGCATTGTTCTGCGCTCTGAGTCTAGGAACGAAAGCACTACCCGCCCGTGTCTAGCGAGGCCCGGCCAAAGGTGCCCTGCCGCAACGATCGACGAAGATCTGAGAACAAACATGGTAGTCATGAGATCCTGAGGCTCTGGCTGCGTGGCCCTGGATGGAGCCCCTCCCGCAGGATTGAGTTTCTGTGCTCCACCTCTCCGAGCGACATTCCAAAGCTAAATGACGTCAGAGGGCCAGCTGGAAGAGGCCGTCACAGTATCGAGGCCATCTATGCCTCTTACAGTCTCGTCGAACGAATTCAGTACCTTCAATCAGCAGCCGTGATACTCTGAGCGAGCTAAAGATCTGGAAAACCGGCGCTTCAAAATGCTCGTCATCCACCATCTCCAAGTCAGCCAATCAGAGCGCATTGTATGGCTCGCCGAAGAGTTGGGCATACCCTACAAGCTTGTGATCCACGTTCGGGATCCGATGCTTTCACCAGAGTCGCTCAAAAGCGTGCCTGGTAATGAGACAGGCAAGGCACTGTTCATCGAAGACACCGACACCGGTGTCAAGTTGTCGGAAAGTGCGGCAATCATGGAATATCTCATACAGACTTACGGCAAAGGCCAGTTCGCTGCAAAGCCAGGCGACAAAAACTACGCCGAGTACCTGCACTGGTTTCACTACTCGAATGGCACTCTGCAGCCGAGCATGCTGACCGGCATGTTTCTCAACGGATCGGCCGCGCCGCAGGATGATGCGATGAGGAACTTTGCAGCCGATCGACTGAACGCCTCGTTCAAGTTGCTCGACGAGCGTTTGAGGGACAATGACTATCTGGCGGGGGAAGAGTTCACGGCTGCAGATATCATGACCACTTACAGTCTGACGACGCAGAGATATTTCGGCCCACAGGAGGACCTCAGCAAATACACCAATGTGCTTAGGTGGCTCAAGCAGGTGACCGATAGGAAGGCATTCCAGACGGCAATGAACAAAGCAGACCCGTTGTTGAAGCCCTGGATTGAGGGACCGCCGCCCGAGAACCTCATGGCTGCAGGTGGAGTGAAGAGCGATATTTGGAAGAAGAAGAAGTGAAGACCACATTGACGAAGTCTGGGGTACGATTTACCCCATGGTGTGCTTAGCTCGAGATGTGTGCAAAGATGGTTGTTTCCCTGTATTCTCTTCCAGCGCCGTCACCGTGTTCACGGGCGTCTGTTTACTCGAGGTGAAACAACGAGGTTTGCGTCGACGACTGTCCCTGTTGCACCGGTACCTGCCAAGGGCGGTTACCAGGAGGGTTCGTTGCCCCCATGCGGTAGTGAGTTGTTTGCGTTTGTGCAAGTGCTGCAACAGCCGACGATGCAGGACCGGCGATCGGCGGCTCTCAACTGACGCCTGCTGTCCTGTGCGTAGCCGGATGGGTGGCTGTGCTGCAAGCTGGTTGCTGGCGATTCGCCCAAGTTGGCAAGGTGGGAGATGAAGTGAGGCTCGAAGGAGGAAAAGAGCTGCAAGACGCACTGACCAGCTGCAGTGACGCAACGACGTCATAGGCGTTTTGCGCTGCAACTCGATCTCCTCTCGTCTGTTCTGTTCTACTACTCTGCTCTGTGCTCTCTCGCCTTGATCCATGCAACCCTGCTGCCACTCAGCGTCGCTTCTCCACGCACAGGCATCCAGATCGTCCCGCCCTCTGCTCATCTTCCTTCGTGCCGTCATAGTTGGCCCGAGTAGCCTGGCCTGGCCCATATCCTCCTGCATGTGCGCCCGTTTTTCGACCTCTGTATAGCTTCACAGCAGCTCCGTTGAAGCGACCATAATAACATATACGGCCGACCGTGGTGACTCTGACTTCACCACAATGGCTGCTCATAATCCTACCACCTCGAAGCATCTCGAGGACCAGGGTGAGTCGCGACCGTCCAGGCTTCGGCCGTGTTTGTTTTCATTGCTAATCCGTCCCCAGCTGCGGCGGCTGCTCTATATGTCACCGAGCCTCAGAAGCAGGTCCGCGACAGCCGAAAAGATGCAAACTACCCACTTGACGCCAATGGAAAGCTCACTTCTGCCGGCGCTGCTGCTTCTCTCAAGCGAGCCGACGCCAGGGACCTCCCATCCTTTCCCTCTGCCGGTCTCGCTCAGACTGCGGCTGGTGGAGCTGCAGGGCTCGCCGTGCAGAACACAAAGTCGCCGGAATGGTGGAAGCCCGAGGCCAGCGCTGGCGCAAGCAAGGCCGCTCTCATTGCAAACGATTACAAGATGAAGCCTTTGTGGCAACCTGAAGCAAGCGCTGCTGGAAGCAAGGCTGCCCTCCTCGCTCACAAAAAGGGTCACGGTTTGAACCTCTGGGAGCCGAGCGCCTCTGACAAGGCTCTGATCGCGGCGACTGGTGCTGCTGCAGGGCAGAAGGGCGTCCAACACGGCAAAGCGCCTGCGACCGAGACCGGTCTTGCGGATCGCTATCCCGACGAGCGGAACGCTGCCAAGAACGCCTTGAAGGCTGCCACTTCAGTACACACTGTCCAGAGCAGGCAGAACGACCTGCCGGGCTACTCGGACGAGGAAGCTGCAAAGATCCGGAGTCAAGCAACGGTAAAGGGCATGGCCGGCGAGCTGTTTGGCTCGAATCCGCTCATCGGCCCCGAACTCCAGGAGCGTGAACACGAGGCTGCCCTACGTGCTTCTGCTGTCAAAATGGCGCAAGGCATGTACGGGAAGCGGGACCAGGCGTACCGCGATAAACTGGCCGCCCATGCCGGCAGCCGTGCTGCTCACGCACGAGGCTTGGATGACGACTCCGACGATGAAGCCACGCCAATGTCCTTCATGGGTCTGCAAGAAGCTGCCCAGAAGCTTGCCAACGAGCGACTGTCTAAGATGAACGACCCTGATGCAGCTTTTCGAGAACACTACGGCACCAACTCGCCGCCTTCAAAGTCCCGTCTGTCCATGTTTGGCGGAGGCAGTCTGCGCAGAAAGGACAGTGACGAGGACATGGCGGATGAGAAGCGGTCGCGCAAGATCAGGGGCGAGATGAATCTGTTCCAGGACAAATTGAAAGAGATCGATGCTCGCAAGCGCAAGGATGATAGGTCCGCGCTCCTTGCTGCCGCTCAGCGCAATGTGAAGGCATTGTCTGCCGAGATGGACGAAGACGTCTTCCAGCGTACCGGCAAAATGAGCCCTGCGATGAGGGCCGACTGGGAAGCACAAGCTCGCGCCCGCGCTCAGGCTCAAAGCGAAGAGCGAAATGCGAACTTTGGCAAGGTCAAGCTTGGCGGAGGCAAATACATGGACCAGACCGAGATCGAAGCCATCGCTCAGAACAGGCTGCAACCGACTCTAGACGCCATCACCGCCAAGGCTGAGCACGACCGAGAAGTCGACGAGCAGAACAGACTCGAGGAAGAGGAGCGCAAGCGCATCGAGCGCGAGCAGAAGGAGCAGGAAAGATACACCAACATGAAGATCAAAGAGGAGTGGAAGAAATTCAAGGCCGAGGAGAAGGCCGAAGAGCAAGCCCACAAACAGGAACAGAAGGCAGTTGAGAGTGAGCAGAAGCAAGCCCAGCAGGATGCCAAGATGCAGGAGAAGTTCGAACACCAAAAGGAGAGGGGTATGTAAATTTTGGAGATTCTGGGAGATGTATGGCTAACGCCAGCGCAGAAGCCGAGCGCGAAGCCCGAGAGGCAGAGAAAGAAAAGGAACGCCAGCAGAAGGAAGAATGGAAGGCATTCAAAGGTCAGTTGCCGCTTAACTCGCCGCCACAATCAGGATATATGCTGATTTCATACAGAAAAGGAGAAAGAGGAAGAGAGGGCTCGCAAAGAAGAGAATCGCACGTCCAAGGGCAGCCGACTCGGCAGCATCTTCAGACGCAAGTCGAAGAAGGAGACGGAGCCTGGCGAGAAAGACTCGCGGCCTACTTCTACTGTCGTTCCAGCTGGTACCGGCGAGACAACCACGACGGTCACCACTGGCGAAACTCCTGCCACAGCGTCGGCGAAGCGTGACTCGGTCCACCACGAGGAGCCCCATCACAACCCCCTGATGCCCCTCCAAGCGACGCCGGAGGCCAAGGCAGCCAACCAGCAGAAGCCGGGAGGAGACATCCTTTCCGTCTTCAAGCGCAAGAAGGCAGACCATGACGTGAGTATACCAATGTCTGCATCTCTCTTGAAGCAAGAAGCGGCTGACATGCTTGCAAGGAGAAGAAGAGGCTTTCCAATACCGAAGCTACCACAGCCGGCGCAGCTACGGGTGTAGCTACCGGAGCCCTGGCTGCCGAAAGCAGTCATGTCAGCAAGGAAGCCGTCGCCCCTGAGCACAGCAAAGCTGACAAGGTCGAGACATCAAAGGTCGCTGACGTTCCGACGACTACTGAGCCTGCTACTGCGACCACCGCGCCTGTTGTCCAAGCTCTCCCGGAGCCTGTGACCTCAGCATCTGTCTCTCAACCCGCCGGCATGCTTGACGATCCTCAAATCGCGGCTCTCACATCGAAGACGAACGAGGGCGAGAAGGCGGCCGGTATTGGTGGCGATGTTGTGCCAGCAAGCTCGACGGCTGCCACTGTTACTGCTGCCAACGTTCCCGGCTCGGAGAAGTCCGCCGTTCACGATGCTGGCCATGACGGTGCCTCAGCACCTGCTGTGGCACCTGGCGCGACGACCGAGACCGAGCAGGAGTCCCTTCCCACTCAACACCAGACGGCCACGGAAACCGCCGAGCGAGCCATCGCTGCCCCTGTGGTCGCTGAGGCCATACCGGTTCAGCATGAGACTGTCAAGACTACGAATGCTCCAGCCGAGACAGTCACTGACGACACAGACCCAATCAGCCCCATGAGTGAGGATTACGCGACTCCGCCAGCCACCGCTCCTATTGGACCGCAATCAGCTGGCCCCTTCGCTGTCGGCTCCGACAAGGCAACATCTGGAGCCGCTGCTCCGATTGCCGTCGGCTCTGACAAGCCTGTCACCTCGGAGGTCATCCCAACTATTGTCGACAAGCTCGATCCTCGTGCTAATGTTGGCAAACCCGGCTTTTCGGGTAGCGAGAAAGTCGCAGCAGTCTTTTCGGACATGAGAGGTACTGACCATGCCGGCGCTGATAAGTCTCTAACCGCCGGCGATTCTAAGCCAGCTACAAGCGCACCTCCAGCGGCAGCCCCAAGCACACAGCAAACATCAGCAAAGGCAACTCCTGCTGAGGCCACACACGAGGGTGGCAAGGTTGCCGCTCCCGTTTCCGAGCGTATCGCTGTTCCAGCTGAAGCCATCGCCGCCGCCGAAGAATCCACAGACAAGGGAGGTAAGCACGGCACTCCTCGCCAGGCGGAGAAGTCAAAGCAGAACCGACTCTCTGGTTTCTTCAAGAACAAGCTCGGCATCAAAGTCAAGGAACACAAGGGCTCCGACGGCGTCTCGGTGACTCCAACCACCCAATATACCACGCTGGGCAAATACGTCGACCCCGACGACAGACACAGCAACAAAACCCCAGCAGCCATCCCTGCCAACGTCTCCGCTCTCGAGAATGCCGAGGGCTCAAGCTCCGCCTCCGGCAGCAAGTCTGCCACTACCGGTAGTGCTGCCGCCGCCGGCCCCTCAAATTCCTCCACAGGTACTGCCTCCCAATCCCGGTTCGAAAACCCGGCGGCTTCAATGGATCCTGCCGCGGGTCCCGATATCGGCTCGACGAAGACCGTTCCCCGTGCGCCCACGCCACCTGCTAACATCATCCTAGGACACGCTGACGCGAGCTCCATTGCCGTAGACCCGGCATTCCAGCAAGAGGAATCCAGCACCCGAGGCCGCGTCGTCGGCAAGGGGCAGAGTGAGGAGAGCGACGAGGCGCGGGATACCGTGTCCGAGGCTCTGCCACTGCCAAAGGCCCCCGGTATGCAGAGGGCGAGCGAGAGCCCTGCTCGTGAAACGAGATTCAAGGAGGAGCTGTTCGGCTGATTCGGAGAAGAGAAAGAAACGCTGTACGGAATGAGGTAATTTGAAAGGACTAATACTGTGAAGAGAAAGATTGATTGACAGCGAGGCATGGACATGATATCCCCAATGTATATATGCGATATGTTTTACTTTGTTGGATGGCATAGCAGATTGAAAGTTGTTGCGAGTGGAGAAGCCCGTCACTTAGGATAACTAAGCTAATTCACGAGGATCGAAGAGTGCTTCTTGAACGTTGGTTGTCTTATTTGTGACTTGTTTTCATTCGCTACACGCTAGACTAGTTTATGCGTGGGCATCAATCTCGTGAGGTATTGTTTTGGGTATTTTTCTTCTCTTCGCCTTTTCTCATGCAACGATTGCGGCGATCGTGTCAAACGCAGTTGATTCGGACGGCCAGTGACGCCCCTCCAGGCATGTACAACAACACGCGCGCGCAGCTCAGTCATCCATGTCCTCGCCCTTCTCCTCGGCCTCTAGCACGGCGTTGCTGATATCGTTCAGCGTCCGCATAATCTGTCTCGCCTCGGAGCGGCCCATCACAATATTGCGCACGCTCCCGAGCACGCCACGTAGGTTCGCCAGAATGTTCTGCGCAGTCTTTGACAACGGTGATCCGGACGGCTCCACGTGAGTGCGCTCACGAGTTTGCGTGGTGCTCTTTCTCTTCTTGGGTGGTGGAGTCGCCATCTCGAGAGAATCGATGAGTTGGGATGATGGGCTGTTGACCGAAGTCTGTGTGCTGTCCTCAGCATCGACCTGCTGGCTGTCGGCAACTTGATCCTCCTTTTCCATGGCGTGCGAGATTTCTTTGTGTTGTCTCTTGCGGGTCTTCTTCTCTGGGAGCTCAGTGTATGATTCCTTGCTGGAGCCACCACGGCTACCAAGGCGACGGCGCTGCTGGCTGTCCTTATCCTTGTCACTGTCCATGGTCAAAGAAGAGTCGACGCCGATAATTTGTGCCGCAGGCTCCGTGCCGGGGGATCTCAGTGCAGCTCGTAGGCTGTCAGCCCCAGCGCTTGCGATTCTGGACGACCTACCCCTGGCCCGAGACTGTGATGGGGGCTGGGCGTTCACGGCAGGAGATGGAGGTATCGCTATACCGATAACACGCCTGGAGTTACTTGCTTCAAGCACAGCCCGGCTCTGTTCGCGTGACTTCGGATCGCTCAAGACAGTAATGGTATCTTCAATATCGTCGTCGTCGTCGTCGATAACGTTGAATGTGGTCGGAACATTGGGCTCATGTCTTGCTGCTGACGCACGGATATTTGCATCTGCCTTTGGCCTACCAGGACCGCGCGGTGACTGCGTGCTCTGCTGGGAGACTTTATCCTGAGAGCTCGACGGCAGGTCGATATTCTTGCGTGGACGCCCTGGTCGTCGGCTTTTTTGTTCAATCACACTCCCGTGGGAGCTGGTCACCTCTACTGGACTTTTGCGTGGGCGACCACGAGATCGCTTCTGCTGAGGCTGGCCAGCTTGATTGTCAATACCCTCCTGCTTGCGTTTGCTGAGTTTGGATGGTGTTGGCCTCTGGTCAGCAGCGTCGAGATCGACAATTTGAGGCGCTTCGACGTATATGGCAGCGACGACTTCCCTTACGACCGGAGCAGCTGTTTCAGGACCTGAATACTCCTCTTCGATAATTTGCGGCCGGCCCCGCGTTCCAGACGACGGACTGTGATGAGTACCTGGAGCTTTCGTGGCGACAGCGATCTGCAGGCTTTCCTCGTCGCGAATGATGATAGGAAAGTGTTTAGACGCCACGTCCCGACTAGTCGAAGCGATGCTCCTCGCCTTCTTCTGTCTTCTGGACCGAGAGACCTGTCGAGGGGGACTTTGGACCGGGTCGGATCGCATACCGGCCAAGCGGGTTTCTGGCATTGTAGGAGACGATCCTGGAACACCATAGATACCACAAGTGGCGGACGCCGAGCCAGGTCTACCCCGGGTCGCAGGCGTGGGAGACGAGTCCATGTGTTGGAATTCGTCAGACGTTGGCAGGGCATCCATAGCTGCATCATCAATGACATCGGAGGGCAGTTCGGCCTCGCGAATGCCTACAATGTCTGGAAGATCGGCATCCACCGTGAGCTCAGGTGGGCTCGAAGGCATGTCTACTTCTGCGGCGACGATATCCATAGGGGCAGCAGATGATTGTGTGATAGCCAAATCGGCCTTCGCAACCTGGATTACGTCGTCTCGGCCTGCGGTTGTACCACGCTTCGAAGGTGTGGGAATTGGATCTGGAGCAATTGGCGAATTTCGGATCTCGCGATCTGGTGAGAGACGGCCTGCATCATTTCTGGTAGTCTGAAGGACGCGACGCAGCGCTATTTTTAGTGTAGGCGACGGTTCAAGGTCAGTCTGCCCAGCGAAGCAATCTTCCCACAATTGGATATAGTTGGACGTGACCTCAGGACTTCGCGAGGCATCGAAGCCAACAAGCAGGATATTCTCGACAAGATGCATATATCTGTTTGGCTTGGTCTTCCAAGCAGTCCTGATCTTGTCTGATAGAGCTATTAAACAAGCAGAGGAAAGTACGTTATCATGGCTTCCGAGAATCCAAGTGCCGAAGTTTGTCTTTGTTGTTTGTAGCAAATGCCAGAAGGAGTTCGCTGGGCAATTGGCGATAAAGGAAGTTACAGCTTGGGTCATGTGAGCTGTATAGTCGCGTCGTGAGTCCATGTCGACAGCCTTGGAAAAGAGCTGCATGATGTTGTGGTATAGCTTGCCGGGCTTCTTTTGCGAAGCAGCATGTGAGGTGCCCCATAGACTCTTTTGAGCCTGCTGATACACATCATTCTCTTCGTGCCATTGAACGCTGATCAGAACACGGGATACTATTGCCAGACTCCTGTCCCGCCCATGTCGCGCCTCGCCTGATTTGGCGACCAGCTTCTGATTGATGCCATGGGCAAGAGGCTCCAGAACGCCTTCTATGACAGCAAGGCGAGTAGATTCTGGCAATACGACTCGTGCTTGAGCCAAAAGCAGCTCAAAAGCGCGTGCCCATTGCTGCTCCTCGACCGCCTCGTGATCGACACCATTGACCAGGATCGTGACGGCTTGTTGGAAGTCAGCACCGAAAGTCTGCGAATTCGGCGAAGACTGCTGCGACGAGTAGCCGGAAAAAGTGTCGATGAATTTGCTGCAGACGTGGTGCCATAAGGTAGCTTTCAGGCAGCTCGTATGACGCTCATCGACTTCGCTATGGTGGTTACCGTCGCAAAGAGCTTCTTGAGAGAGCTCTGCCAGAGCTTGCAGTCGCTTGCCTTTGTTTGGGGTCAACTCAAGTCTGCGATCCACAAGCAGGCTGATCAGTGCCTGGAAGGATTCTGGGACCTCGCCGACGAGCACGCAATTTGACATCATCATCGAGAGCACAAGATCCAAGGCAGATGATTTCTCATCAGATGCATCGTTGGGTTGCGGTGGTTCAGTCGAACGTACAATGTTGTCTTCGTCTACCCACAGACCCTTTTTGTTGCACGGTGTGGGTCCGAACGTTGTCAGCGTAATAATTAGAAGGCGACAGATGTGTGCGAGCGTGGCAGGCGATTGGTGGCCTGTGGTCGAGTCTGCCAGCAATTGAGAAGCATGTTTGATGATGTTCGTTAATAGTGAAGCCAGTGCGCTCATGGTTGCAGCAGAGGGCAGGACCTCATGACTTCGCAGATCCTTGATCGACTTGTTCAACGTCCTCCATGTTGTGTAAATGAAGTCCTTCTCTTCGACTGCCACTACAGCAATATGGCTGTCTAAAACATCAAACACTAATGGAAGGTTGCAATCTATCCACTTGGCGTCCAGTCGGGGGATGTCTTCCGGCGAGATCGAAGCCTGTTGCAAGGCCTTCTTCTCGTCCCACACAGCCTGCGTGTCTGCTCCAAGGAGAGCGGAAAGCACCTTCAATACAAACTCAGGACGAACATGGTTCATCGGTTCGTTTCGTCTCATATGCTTGACGACCTTGTTATTCCAGACACGAGTGATGATCTCGAAACTTGCCTTTGGCCACATTGCATAGTACAGGAACGTACAGTAGGTCGCCTCGACGTCTGAACGGGCTTTGTCTCCATCGTCCCGCTGGAAGAGCTTCTCAAAGACACGTCCCAGAAGATCCATATTCTCGCTTCGTTTGTGCATGTCGGCATGAAGCGTGAAGATGAGATCTTGCCATGCAACGACAGCACGTGTCTTCGTAGCTAAAGAGACTTTGTTGAGACAATACTGAAGAATTTCGAGAAACATGTTTTTATGAGGCGACGACGTGATCACGGATCGACGGCGTTGTAGGAACAAGATAAGGATCGACCATATCTGAGGAACGAGTTCAGACCGTGCTTTGTCTCTGGCCGAGCGCCTTAGTTTTGCTGCCAGAACATCGGCGTAGAGCTTCGGCTCGACGTTCGCGTCTGGCGCTGCGTCGGCTTGCTCGTTCTCTCCTCGCTCTCGAGTTGGAATGGGTAAGTTCAGAAGTCTTTCAAGCTCCTTGGAAACCTCAGGATGGCGGCCCAGATTGACAGCAAGCCCTCGCCCAATGCCCAGGGCTTTCGTCGCAATATCCAGCCTGTCGGAGAGTAACGATTCGAGAATTGGTCCCAGCCATAGAGAAGCGTTGTGAGCCATCGGCTGACTGCATTGTGTGGCAATTGCTTTGTAGACGTCGAGACGAAGGATCCTAACCTGGTTGCCCGATATCCGCGAATCGATTGTCTGCAATGCTTTGAGTGATTTTCTGACACTTGTTGGAGACAGATACTTTAAGAGATTTGCGTGTGATGTGAGGAGGCTGAGTGTATGGTTTGTAATAATCTTCGAAGCTGCTGTGTCCTCTAGTGTGTTGACGCACCACTGGAGAAGGGTTGATTTCGCGTTTTCCGACAGCAATGGTGGGTTGCGCCATACGCAAATCGTAGCCAGCTTGATGGCCTCGAGGGTGAGCTGACCATCACGGTGATCGCCTCCATTGCGATTCTTCAGATCACGTAGCACGTATTCCATGAACGTTGGTACACGTCTGACGAACTCGTCGAGCTTGGGGAGGTCATCGTACTTCTTCATCGCCAACGTCATATTCTGGTATGCATCCAGGCACACACTTTTATCCGAGCTCTCGAGCTGCTTGCACGACTCGTCCAACATCTTGACTTTCTCCGACTTCCAACTGAGCGGGCTGCTGATGTCTAGGTTGATGTTGAAGTCGTCCGAAGTGAGGGTGATATCGGACAGCAGACCATGCTGCTGTCTGACCTTTAGGATTGATTTCCCCGGCTTTCGAGCTCTTCTTGTGTTCCTGCTGGGTGGACTGTGGTGAGATGGGGTGGTTCTCAAGTGAAGTTCAGTGAGGGTGGGCGATGAGGAGGGCGGATTGGACGAAACGGGCGTGAGGTCGAAGTTGACGCGCTTTCGCTTTTTCGAGACGAGGGTTGGAAGTTCTGACGAGAAGTAGTCCGGTGTAGAGACGCAAGGGGTGGTGGGAGTGCTGAGTGACGAAGACGACTGGTTTCTTGCAGTGAGCGGAAGGATATCACTACTCAAGTCCTTGGGTGGAGTCGGCGGGCGTTCAGCATAGAGAGCAGACAGACGATTCGGGCCCATTGTCTCAGCAGCAGCAGTTTGCAGAAGCTCTCCCACGCGAAGAAGCAAGAAGCGCTGTGCAAAGAAGACGAATTGAGCACCAGAACGCCGACGCTGAAAGAGCTCCCGATGCCTGGATCGGGAAGAGTGGAAGCAGGCTGGAGGTATAGCATATTCCCGCCGCACGTCGTCGCCTGTCGCGCTCTCCGGCCCGAGCTGGCGACGTTGACGCGTTTAGTGGCTCGGGATGGCTGGGCCAACGAGACGCCCCCATTGCCCCCACTGAGCCTCAGCAGCCACACCTGAAACGCGACTTCACGTGCTTCACGCTTCTTCTTCTTCTTCACCACCAACTTCTTCAGAGAAAGTCCGGCTCACCAGAACCCCTGCTGTATCGTAACCCTAGATATTTAGATACTTTGACGACTCACTGTCAAGCATGACCTGTTCCGTTTTCACAATTCCACCATGAGCGAAAAGAATACATCCAAATCGTCTGTCACATCGGGCGCCACAAGCTGGTTTTGGGCTCCCATTCCTATAATATCAGCGAGTATTGCATTGCGGGTCGTCTTGCTGGTCTACGGCCTTCTCCAAGACGCCTATGCTCCAGTTCGCTATACCGATATCGACTACTTTGTCTTCACCGACGCCGCTCGATATGTGGCACAGGGACACTCCCCCTACCACCGCGAGACATATCGCTATACACCACTTCTAGCATGGATCCTCCTTCCCACCACGTGGCCCGGAACATTCTGGTTCTCCTCCGGCAAGATCTTGTTCAGCACAGCCGATATTGTCGCGGGATGGCTCCTCGTCCAGGTCCTCAGAAGCCCTGCTGGCGGCAGCATGGAGACACCGCGAGCCCTGAAATTCGCCAGCATCTGGCTCCTCAACCCCATGGTCGCGACCATCAGCACGAGAGGCAGCTCTGAAGGTCTCCTCGGCGTCATGGTTGTTGCGCTGCTGTGGGCGGTCGTCAACAACCACTCTGCTCTAGCTGGTATGCTACTCGGTCTCGGCGTACACTTCAAAATTTACCCCTTCATCTACGCCCCAAGCCTGCTCCTCTACTTCGCTTTCCCACCCGGTTCGCGGTTATCCATACTTTCTTCCAGTCCTCTCGCGACCCTCCAACGAGTATTGACCAGAGACTGCCTCCAGCTCGCCATACTAGCTCTAGGCACTTTCATCTCCCTCAACGCAATCATGTACTCCATCTACGGGCAACCCTTCCTCGAACACACCTTCTTCTACCACGTCACGCGCATCGACCACCGACACAACTTCTCGCCTTACAACACTCTACTCTACCTGTCCGCAGCCCAATCGTCTGATCCCACCGTCCCACCCACATCATCCTTCGCCCTCGAATCCCTCGCTTTCATCCCGCAACTTGCACTCAGCTCGTTCCTACTTCCCTTGATTCTTACCCACAATGATCTGGCGGGCACCATGCTTGCCCAGACTTGGGCCTTTGTGTCCTTGAACAAGGTTTGCACCAGCCAGTACTTCCTCTGGTATATGGCGTTACTGCCGCTGTACATGCCATACTCGAGTCTGCTCGCACAGCCTAAAGTCGGGCTTGTGGCGTTGGTGCTTTGGGTGGGGGCGCAAGCCGCGTGGCTGCAGCAGGGCTTCCAGCTGGAGTTCAACGGGCTCAGTACATTTGTGCCGGGGTTGTGGTTGAGCGGGTTGGGGTTCTATGCAGTGAACATGTGCATATTAGGGGTGATCGTTGGTGATGTTGGGACCCAAGCGTGAGAATTACGCAAAATAAGTGATAAAACTTGGGTAGAATTGCTCGATGTTCATTGATCAGTAACATCGAGATCGTTTGATCAGTAACAGCGACATCTGTAGCCACGGCAGACTAGTGCGTGAAACTAATAAGTTCCCCTGGGCTGTACAATTGCGGCGTATTCTACTTGCATCTGACTAATTTCAATTTCGGGTTTGCCATTGGACACGGAACCGGTATGTCTTCTGAGTAATCCGGCCAGCTCCCGGATGACTGCGAGGTGTGTCCTCTTGGCCACAGATACTCCATAAGGCTGACCCAGCCGAGCTGCTCGTGCTTATGCATGTAGACACGAGCTTTAGAGTTTGTCGGTCAGAACTCAAAACCACGAGCACCTTTCTGTCTACTCACGCTCTTCATCTATGCCGATTGGGCGATTGAAAATATCCGTGCAAGCTCCATGGCCTCAGCCATTAGCCGAAAATGTCTTGACCAGCGAGCGGACTGGTCTCGACCTTTTCGGACCTGTAGAGATGCGTTGCGAGCGGACCCCAGCATCGGATATTCGACCTCCCAGTCTCTGATATAAATACAGCAAAATCGCACCGCTTGCCATCAAGTTCACCACCGCATTCACAAGCAACCGCCGAGTCCAAACCTCACAATGCAGTTTCAGACCCTCACCATATCCCTGGCCTTCGCCGCCATGGCCGCTGCCCAAAGCGGTAGTTCCACCGCCCACACCATCGAATACTGGACCGGCCTCGGATGCACGGGCAACGCTTTTCTCCACTCAACCAACGATTCAAGCAACAATTGCCAACCGCTGGAGAAGGGCATTCGCAGTGCCAACCAAGTCGCTCCTTGGACCGGCCACACTTGTGACTTGTGGAGTGCCTGATGTAGCGAGCAGATGAAGTGCTGACTGCTTCGAGTCACTCTGTATACGGATGTCAACTGTAATAGTGCTCCGTTCACGCCGAGTAGCGGTGCTTGCACGAACAACACTTATGCTGCTTACCGCATTCGCGCGAATTGAGGTGAATACGTCGGGACAGAGGAAGGAAGGGGAAGTTAGTGGAAGTGGAGTCAAAGCTGGGGAGATGCAAGCATGATCGGGAGTGAGAAGGACTGGTCTGCATGCAAATACATTCATTTGAGATCAAATAAAACAAAGGTACCAACAGCTGATAAATGAGCGAGGAGTGCAACATCGTAGATGGCAATAGTCATGGAACATTCTACCGGCCATTCGTAGTCTCATCTTTGGTCTACGTCGGAGACAAGTTAGTAGCCAAAACATGCATCGTAAAGTTTGGCGAATTTTGCTTCATCCGCGTGTCTTTAATCCAAAGCAGGCTTGCCACTCGATTCAAGGGAATACAATGCAAGTCAAACGAAAACGAAATCAGCATGAAAGCCCGAGACGCCTGCATGTATTAAAGTACAAGAGGCATGTATTGTCGTTGGTTCGTTCAGTAAGGCTGCTGCAGCTGAGAAGTAGCTCGACAGCTCCGCCGAAGCTCAGAAAAGGCCTGCGAAGTTGAAGCCGCAGTCGGGAGCTCGGACCGTGATTTCATTCAATGTTTGGAATCGAATCATAGACTCAATTCAAAGCACCCCAAGATCGCCTCGAGCACCGAACAATAAGCGCGTCGCTATTGCGTAAACATCTACACCCGAAACAGATCCCCTGCCGGTCCTCCGCGCGACAGGCAGTCTCTCCACGCGATACCACAATGCTCACGCTCGTCGTCGTGCCGCCAGCTCTGGGTCTCCCGTCACTCGACCCAGAATGCCTTGCCGCGATATCATATCTGACAAGAGCAGTTCCAGTCACAGAATGGGAAGTGGTTGCGGATACACAAGGCACTCTTGCCGGGCGAACCGGTACGTGGCAAGGCCTGCCAGCTCTCTGGAACAACGACATTTTGGTCAGCGGGTATGAACGAATTGTCGAGTATTTGGAGGAGGTCTCGGACGGGACCTGGACCTTAGACAGACATCTCTCGAGTCAGGAGAAGTCACAACAATACGGGTATGTGATCGTTCCAAGCTGGAAGGTGGCCTGAGACTAACGTCCCGAAGAGCTCTATGCACCATATCGACACGACTACGACCTCTAATATCCTTACTCCTTTGGGCGTCACCTGAGAACTATGTGCAAGTCACGCGCCCTGCATTAGCCACGATGCTGTCTTTCCCTACCTCGTGGATCCTTCCCGTCCATTACCGCGAATACCAGCAGTCGATCGCTTCGAGTCTAGGTGTCTCGTCCGCTCAACTGTCCGCAGCAGCACAATCACTACACAAAAAGCAGGCTACAACGGCGTCGCAAGAAAGCGCAGCTCGAGTCGAGCCTTTGGACGATGCGGATATAGTCAGGCCCAAGCCGATGACCGAATATATACCCTTCTTTGGATCTACCTCGGCAGCACTTTCGGTACATCGCGAACTACGGCAGCTGGTCAAGGACATCCTCTCTATATACGGTTCATACGCGACGGAAGAGCCTGTGTTATTGCAAGACGATGCTGGCCGGCCCACTTCACTTGGATGCGCAGTGTATGCTCATCTGGCTGTGGCAATTGCGGCTGCAAAGCGAAGGAGTCCTCACCCTTTCGTGACCAGTGTATTACATCGAGAGTTCATCAAGCTGGAAGACCTCGTCGAAGGCTGGATGGACACCGAATGGGGCTTTGAATTTGGAAGTTCGACGTCGGAACATGCGAAGAGGCGGCGTGCGGAGATGAACAAAAAGAAGAGAGAAAGTCTTCCCTGGAGGAAGGAAGTCAACAGCATCACACACGGCGCTCGAGGATTTGCCGCGAACTGGCTACGAGCGGCCAGATGGGTCAACTCGTGGTCTCCTTTGAGTGCTTTGGACATCCGAGAGCCACTATGCTACGACGAGTCAGGCGCAGTGGTGTTCACATCCAACAAAGGCACGGCAAGAGGACGTGGGATGGGTCACCAGACAGATATGCTGGTCGGAGTCACAGTGGCGGCTTCTGCAGTGATCTTGGGCTATCAAGCATGGCGAGAAGGCTTCTAGTCATGACGAAAATATTTCAGCATTGCATAGCGCGGCGTCGATTGGTCAAATCCCACCATTAGTCTCAGTTTAAGGCATAAATCTCCGCTTTCGAAGTCAAGAAATCGATGATTCAGGGCCTCATCAAATGAAAGGCTTGTCAAGCACAAAGTCAGGCCTCCTCTTCAACCAATCGTCAGCATTCACATAGTCCCAAGCCCAAACCGACGTCAATTTGACATCGAACTTGCTTGCGTGTTTCTCGACCGACTCTTTCATCTTCAATTGCACCGGATCATCGGCGCCCACTTGAGTGTTCGGCACCATGTTGTGCCTCTCATCGCCTTCCCTGGCCTTCTTCGCCTGCAACTCGGCCGACCGCGCTGCCGCTATGCGCGTAATATCCTGGTCGAAAGGCCCCGTATTCGAAAAGTGCTGTATCAACGAGCATCTCATCCACCTCAGACAAAACACCTTCTTGAAAGCCTTCTCGATCGCTTCCTTGCTGCCGTCAAACTTGATCTCTTGCAGCGCATAACGCAGCGCCTCGGCATCTTCCATGGAGACCGCTGCGCCCATGGCTTGAAAGGGCAGCATCGGGTGTGCGGCATCTCCGAGAATGATCGCGCGTCCCCGGCTCCAGGTCCCGAGAGGAAGCTGGTTGCGTAGCTGCCAGAGACCGCAGGTCTTCACACAGTCGACGATTGATCGGAAGGGCTCAGCGGCCGTCGAGGCCATCTCGCGAAGATGATCGATGGAGCCGGCTGCAGCCCAGTCCTCGCCGGTGGCCTCATCGCCAGGCAATCGAGTGTCGGGGAAGAGAAACAAACCGTTGACCGTGCCGTCCAGGTGGCAGCGATAACAGATCAGGCGCATAGCGGCTTCGGGTAAGTCGAACACATTGATCCTCTGAGCCTCGGGTCCGATGAAGACGTCAATCTCGGTCCGCCTCTCAGCAGGCAGATGAGCCCAGTCCTCAGGTTCCAGTGTGAACCTGTAAACCGAGAGCCCCGACGGCGACACAATCGAATTCGGCACAATGACTTTCCTGACCACCGATCTCACGCCCTCGCATCCCACGATCAGGTCACCTCTCCAGACTGCCCCGTCCTCGGTCCTCACCGTCCCCTCCTCCACATCGATCTCCACAACCCGACTCCCCAGAACCAATTCCGCCGGCTTTCCTTTCCCAGGCCCTTCCGGCTCTGTCGCTTTCCTGCGCAGCGCATCGACCAGCGCGCCCCGATGTGCGGTATACCACTCCGTGGACGGATCCACTTGTTTCACTAGCTTGCCAGTCTTCCAGTCGTAGGCTGAGATGGTTTTGCAACAGACGGCGCAGACGTCGTCGTGGAGCGAGATTCCGAGTGAATCGCGAAGGATGTTGGCTGCGCAGGTGAAGAGCCCCAGACCCCCGGCTCGGACATTGAGGTCATCGAGCGAAGACGCAGAGTCGAGGAGGGTGACCTGCGCGACGTGCGGACGGAAGGCGATGGCTACGGATAAGCCGGTTATACCGGCGCCGACGCAGACGACTCGCAGACCTGGTGGAGATTCCATGTGGAATGAATGTGTGTTGGAACAACGAATCTCAGTCGTCGTTCGATGTTTTGTCAAAATCTCGATTGATAAATCACGTCGATACACCGGTTGCGATGGCTTGCGAGCACAGTACAAAAGGAATGACTTTCAGACTCTCTGACCGCTGAGCGATTATATGACGGTACAGGATCGAGATGACCTCTATCGCGGCCGGAATACGGCAGCAGGTCGGTCAAAAGGCCAGCTGGGAACAAAAAAGATAAACCAGCTATCGCTTCTTCGAAATCTTCATGTAGCGGGGAAAATAAATCTTAAATCAACAGCCAAAAGAAACGACGGCAAGGAGATTGTTCATTGCCCCGTGGTCGCACAGGAGACCAGGGGCAGGGATACTAGGTAGTGCGACAAAGGGCTCCGACCAGGTTGCACATGTTGCGAAACGATTCGAGATCGGCCGGCATAGACCGTGTTAATCAATGAATGTACAAGCCAAAAAAAAAAAAAAAGAGATTGTTCGTCCGCGCAAACTTTCGCTGTTTTTGATGCTACGGGAAGACGCTCTGATGATCGGGAAGCCATACAGAATCAGTTTGGAAAAGTGTCGAAGTTGAACTAAGTGCCCGGTTGGTTGATCTTTCGTGTGTGACGCCACTTTTCAGGTCGACGGCGTCAAGCACCCTCATTTCACAACACGCTTCAACATTGACACACACACAAACACACACACACACACATTCAACGAGTCGAAAGACCCGATCAAAGTAAGCAACCACACAATTTCCATCAGAACCGGAAGATCACAATGAACGCGGTCTAGATCGTCGATCGCAGCCGAGCTCATTCAATCGGTCAGTGGTAGGCAAAAGAGAGTCAAAAAAAAAAGCTCCCGACCCCGACGACCGCCCCTCCGCAGCCCCGGACACTGGACACGCGAACTACCCTGCGACGCGAGATGACCATAGCCCCACGAGCCACTGTGACTCGATTCGATCCGTAAAACCTATAACAAGAGGCTTGGAAGTTTGACCTTTGGAATTGCGCATATCCCACCCGGCCTCGGCCCCGCCAACCTCCCGAATAATTCGACTATTTTGCACACCGAGTACGTTGTGCGTGTCCCGCGTCGCTAATACCGGCTGATTATGCCCACGTTGCAGGATAGGACGTTATCTGAAATACTTGCTGCTGACGTGAGGATTCCTTCATCATGTACTTCCCATAAGCGAACACAAGATTCTCGCTCCACCATTTCAGCTCACAGAACCTTACAACCTCTCCGCAAAGTTCCTTCCAGACTTGCACAAGTTTAGCCATTCCGACGTGACGTGAAGTCGAGGACCAGGAGAGCATAAACGGGTACCTTCTCTCCTCACCACTACGAAATGAAAGTAAACATTCTTTGAGCTAATGAAGATCAATCGTGAATGGACCCTAGAGAGCAGAAAATACTACCTGTGCTGGAATCCTCCGAGGTGCCCTAATACGAACACTACCGAAACCCGTCCTCCAGCGTCTCCACGCAGCTCACGGTAGACGCCAGAGGCCTTGTCGCAAAATGGCAGAGCTCGCGATTGTGTTTTGTGCACCGACGGTACGAGTCCGTCTCCTCGATCGGGCGAAGATGCAGTCGCAGCAAAACCCAAACGCCGAGTCCAACAGGACCTCGACTTTGGCTCGCATCCAGCTCGGAAGAGATCCTGGACAGTTTGATCAAGTACCATGGCATCCGTCGGCAGCTACAAGGTCTCGAGTTCTCACCGACTCAGCGACCTTTGGTTGTCCGGCACGTGAACCGAAAACCAAGCTCTCAATGCCCCAGCTGTTAGTGTTTCCAGTAACTTCATCAACTCGTCAATCCTCCATCGTCCAGTAACCTCTGATAACGCCATATACCGAAGTCGTCAGAGAAGAGAAGCCTCAAGCAGCAGCAAGTTAACCCGAGGTTTGACACGTCGCCACTTATCCACAGGTACCGGTACCTTGGCTTTTTTCCGTTGGATTTCTTCACTGCCTTCATTCCGGGCATCAATTTCGTCAAGACTCTCGAACTGGAATTGTTTCAAATCCGCTTTTCGTTTGCTAGTCTTCGGATCAAAGGTCCTGGGAATCGGATCGACATGACCGCTTGATCAGGCAGGAGCCGGGGTGAACACGCGATTAATTCGCTGAAAGCATGCAAAGAAAAATATTACGAGTATCCTGCCGTTGTCCGCGTGCATCAGAGTATATAGCGTAGATCTCACGCAAGTCTCTCATCAACAGGGATGTGAGTTCCAATCACGAATCACTTGGATTCGACGGTGCTTCCAAGCCCCTGTCAACTTGCGAGACATGCATACTTTTCATAGACAGCGGCATCGACAACAATGCGATGGCGTCCGATCGATCGCTCCAGAATATGTACGGCTCGCAGACATGACATCTTCGGAAGATACACGCATTGTTGGAATTGCATCTCTTCGCGGGATGTGGCGACGGAAGAGAGATGGCAACATGAAACAAGCCACCTACCAGGGTGAGGAATGCAGCCGTATGCACAACACCATCAAACTCAAGATCCATCACGGCCTATCAAAGCTCGAACGTCTTCTCGGGTCGATACGCCAAATAACAAGGATCAAGAAAGCAAAAGTCAGCACGCAAGCGTCCTCGAGCCCAGCCACCCCGGACCGAGTTCCTCAAGCAGCGAGATGGATGTGCTGTCGCTGGCCACGAAGAGCTCAGCGTCGAGCTTGAGCACTGACCAAGCCTCGAATCCTCAAGACCAGAGCATGTCTTCCTTGCTGCTTGCTTCGCGATGTCGGTGGTGCCGGCATTGGACGAGGTGTGATTGACACCGAGGTCAGGCGATGGCTTCGCTGTCAATACCACGCCTCAAGCTTGCAATGATGTTAGCTGAACGATGGCGCGCCAGCCAATCGGCGGTCACCACTGCAGATCACCTCACACACACACAATGCTCGCGCCCTTTCGACGGGCGTTTAAAGGGTCTCGAGACCAGGGTCAGGGTTCCAGAAGTAATAAAATATCCAAAGGCTTCAACCATGAAGAAAAACATCGCCATCCAAGCAAAAAGAGATGAGGACGTCTCGTTATTTCTGAACATGTCGAGATGATGCTGTCGCGCGTTTTGTGCGCGAATTCGGGACCCAGACAGTGCCAAAGATTGACGGCAAAGTATAGATAGCTCCCGCCTGCGCGTCCGCCCGGACACAAGATTGGCCTTGACCGGGGTACTTCCAAGTTCGGGGCAGACGGGGGATTAGCCGTCTCTCATTTGGCATAGATTAGCTGTGAGCACGCGAGCCGCGACGCCGCCATCTCGTCTAATCGTCTTCCTTCAAGATACGGCATCTTCTAGACGCTTACATACTCCCCTTCCTGGAGCAGTCGTGTAGGGGGGACGATAGGACTGAGGACAGACTCTCAAAGGGATGTTTGTGGCAGTCATAAGTTGGGCTATGTGTGATGGCATTAGACTGGCACTGATTCATGATGTCGTGCATACGTGCATGCAAGCAAATCAGGCATGGCAGCGCAGGTCCAAGACTGCCAACTTTTGTCAGCTGGCTGGCCGGCCTTATTGGCGTTTCTCCACCTCGGACCTGCTGGCGGGATTTCAAGGAAAGCCTGTCCGGGCGGTGATGCCAGATCCGCTGCTCAGTCCTGTTTTGGAGCTTGCAGGTCGGAGCGCTTTCGTCATGACTGCCTTTTGACGGCGAGAAACACTGGATAGCTTTGTTGGCGCCGAGACAGCTCGGTACACTCTATAAGCGAATCGAGAAGCAGACGCCGGTCGGCGCTTTCTGTATTTAGGCACGCTCGTATCGTGCTGCACCCAATTTTGCATGAATCGCACGTGTGATAGCGGACCTTCAGCCAGCCAAATGGACAGTCCAGTAACAGGCTCACGAATATTGTGTGACTTGCCGCGCAGTCGGACTATGCTTGTGAACGGCCCATCTCGGATCCTAGTTTTAGGATAGAGTACTATCCTCACGCTTCAGCTTCAAAAAGGGGCTCTCCAACATCTCGGTCAAAGCAGCGCCCAGGGTCCATAGCGAAACCCCGACTCGAGATCAAGATCTGCCAGAGGCGCACCGCCTACGACACCACAAACTTCGAGAAAAGCGCTGTAGTGGTGTGCAGTAATGCGGTAGCATGTGCCCTCGTCCGTCCGATCACGACCCGAAGAGCTCTCCAGGGCACAAGTAAGAAGTAAGCCAATTTCAACCTTCGGGGCCTCGACGGCGGCCACTCCGCCCAGGCCCGGCCAGGAAGTCAGGTCCAGGCAAACCGCAGTGGCCAGTTAGAGGCCGTCATCGCGGGAGTGACACGCCTGAAACGCGTTCAGACGCGTGCGTCCAAGGCCGTTCCCCGAGGACTTGGTTTGGGCGGGGCGGGGGGCGCCCTGGTTGGAATGGGACTGGTGCCGAGCTACCAATGGAGCTTCAGAGCTGGCTTTTGCGTGGCCCCGGACGAGATTCCTGAGGTTGTAGTCTTTGGAATCGCTGTCTCATGCGAGGAAACACGCTCGCTTAGCACGGCTGTCGGCAGGTTGTAGGGGCTGAAGCATTTTGAAGGGAGGGAGGGAAAGTTTTGGTGTGTCTGAAATGGCGCCTTTAGTAGTGCTGGGCATGCGAGTGCTCGTGTGACTGACACGTTGCGGCTGTACACGATATTGCTGACCTTGATATAGTCTTCTGTTGGTCGGATGATGGACTTGAGCGAGTGCTGTTCTGCAGGGCAAGTAGGTAGGTAAGTAGTGAAGGGAGAAGATTGCTGTTTCCTCTTTGCGCTTTCCGCGGTCCAGCTTGGCAGGCACAGAGTATCTTCAGCACAGCCCTCGCTCCACCATTATACTCACAACATCACACCATCAGAGTCGAGAGGCGGCCAATACGACCACATCCGGCCACCCACGTCGCAGCCATCCCTTCACAAGTTTGAAGCTTTCGAAAAGACCCCTCTTGAAGGGCTGAAAGCCCCTCACTACCAACCCGCCGAGTGCATCAGCACGGGACAACGTTCAGACGCCCATCCGTCCATCTACAAGCGCCGGTCAGACCTGTCAGACTCGCATAGCCGTGAATGCCGGTGAGCTCCGTAGTCCTTCATACACTATTGTCCTTCGCGGGTTTTGGGCTGCGGCAAAGGAACTCAGTTTCCAATTCTAGAGTCGGCCGCGGGTAATGATGGCGAGCGACAGGTCAATCACGTCGGTGCAGAAGCAATCTTGAGAGCTCATTCGCGTGAACTCGGAGCACTAACCGCAGGCAACGCGACTGGTCCGCGTCAGATGACGACTTGTAATGACGACTGGCGTGCTCAGCAATCGACATGGCGAGATGGTGGGCACGTCCCCGCTCCAGCTGGAGTCGCTAGACACGAAAGGGGACTTTGTCGGCGTAGGGCTAGATTATTGAAAGGCTTCAATTAATAGGCAGGTGGTGGCAGCCAATCGACCAGGCCGAAGCTGTTCAGTAAGAGTCTACCAGCTTGGCGTCCGATCTTGTGGAGGCGGAGTCAACCAATACAAGGCGAGAATTGCACATAATTGCCGCTTGACGACGATACCCCACAAGCGAACTTCAGCCCTGCGGACAAGTATGTCGTAAGCAAGGCCTCGAATGCCCTCAGATAGACCAGTCACATCGTCATGACACTTGCGAACTTCATGTGCCCGAAAACCATGTCGAGCCGACCGAAGACCTTCCCGTCTGAGAATCTGAGGTCGTTCAAACTCAATTGAAATGGTCCGGCTCCTAGTGACAGGTCTTGTTTGCTGCACCTCGGTCGCCTCCTGTCAGGTCAGGAAATTGATACAGTTGGCTCCACCTGTTACAGTAAACATTGGCGGAGCTCACGCTCGGGGGGAGGGGTTACTGGCAGTCTAGCGCCCAGGCACAGTAGCTTGCTTCGCCTGGCACAATCGGCACCACGGTGTTGGAGACTGGAAGCTTTTCTGGCAATTGAGTCTGACATTTCCCTGAGACAGCAGACGCGCAAATTGTAGACAGTGCCCGGATCGAGGTGACAGCTTCAAATTCAGTTTGAATGCATGAATGGATTCGATTGGCATCTCGATGGCGTCCAGAACGATCGATGCCAGGTAGATCGGTAGCCAGTGCATAAAAACTCATTGATTTGGTGAGTCCGTGGGCTTGCACGACGTGACTAGATTTGAGAGACGAACCTGAGCACTACTTGTGTCAATAATCAGCAGTAGAGCAATGTCGTCGTCTTGTCGAATGCATTCAAGCTTGACATGGACAGCTGGGTGTCACTTTAGTGCGAGCTTGGCTGCTTGGGGCTGGCCTTGTCAACCACCGTGGGCACTGGACCCGCGAAGTGAGGGAGGGGACGGTGTCTCGATGGCTCAGACATGCCACTTTCGAAGGGATTTTTTTTCTTTGTCGTCTTGGAAGCGGAACGCGAGCATGACTGCAACTCCCGTCGCTCGCGAAGGCGGTCAAAGCCAGGACTGTCACTTGCGCCGTCATCAGCCTGTGTTGTCGGGGCTGTCGTCCTTTTACCGACCTCGCCGACAAGAATTCGTGTCATGTCCAGGCTGACGCGCAATAACCGCTAGAATGCCCTGCAGTGGGACTCACGCGACAACCACTCAGAGACGCGAGACAGCAGAGACGAGCATGGATAATGCTTATTTTATGCATGAGCGATGACATCAAAAGAAATCAAAAAAATTAAAAAATCGAAGCGAGGTGACAGCATCACAGAGCAGGAAGCCAGTCGCCGGCAACACGGCCAGGTTTCAGTGAGACAGGTCAGAGTGAGGCAATTTGAGCAGACGGCGAATGGACCAGTGTCGAAGCGCTGTTTCAGAGAGCATGGTTACTCCGAGACGGGCATCTTACAGCAGCGCTCGCAGAGGATAAGCTCTTTCAGGTTGCTTGGCTAATGAAGGTGAAAATTGCTAGACTGGTGCCCCACGCCGTCTCCACAAAACAGGACGGTCAAAGATGTGGAGCTGAGGTGTGAATAGCTCGCAACCAGCAACCAGGAGACGTGGCCGCAGACGCAAAAGGATCAAGTGCTTCGCCATGACCAGTCGAAAAGTCTTGCATGGTAGACAGCACACGACAAGTGGTCTACACGGTGATAGCCATGCAAGTAGCACGACTCCGAGCTGGCCGATTAGCCGTTCCGGGAGCTTCCCTGCAGCGATCGCGGACGGCAGAGTCTGACGACAAGTATTTTCCCGAGGGCGGCACACCAGGGCGGAGTCGGCACAGCTCCCGCTCGTGCCCAGCGGAGCGCCGCGGCCGGCGGAACGTGGCAGCGAGCATGGGAACAGCCGCACAGTCACATGAGGAACTTCGAACTTCTCATTTGCCGGAACGCCCAGTCGACGGCTTCCGTCCAGTCAGAGGCGCCTGTCACCTCCCATGCACGCTTTTAGCGCTGTGCCGGTCTGCGGTTCGCCAAGTTTGCTGCTGCTCTTTTGGATGCGACTTGCGAGCGAGATCGCGAGCACGCTGGCGCGTTCGAGACATGGCTTGATTGTCACGATTGGCAAGCTGCCGAGTGGCCCTTGCTCTTGATTCTTATCAGCATATAGTGTAGATAGTTGATCGGGAGATGCTCGATTCTGCTCCGGGGCAATGCAATGCGAGGCTCGCTTTCGACGCTTTTTGTACGAGTTTCATGGTCGCCGTGTGTTACGCATCGGCATCCTGCCATCAAGGTTGTCAGAATGGCAAGAGCCTAAGCAGAAAATCAGACGTGCTCGTCTCCGCAATGCTTCATGTAACCAGGATGCGCGAACCATGAGCTCTCGCGTGAAACATCGCGTTTTGCATCTCAATAATTGCCAAATAGCCTCGCGTGCTGTTTCTTGCCGGCTTCTCCACGCTTGCGCCCTGCTAGCCTGGCCCGAAGGATCTCATAGAGTGGGTTGGCCCCTGACCAAAGGCAAGTGTGTCGGATTATTGTCGGCCAAGATTTTCGAAACGCCCTTGCTTCACGGACAAGAGAAACATCATCCCCGACAGCGCCATCGGCGGTTTGAGCATGTGGATGTGAGACACGCATCTTGCCTGTCATTTCTTGCCTGCAAGATGCACGCTCGCATGAGCGATAGTGCGGCAACCTGTCAAATGGTGCAGCACAGTGACGACTCGTCTTCACTGTAGATCTGGCCTGAGATGTTTCATGGTGGACCGCCGAGTCTACGGATGGGCGAACGCGCTCGCTTGTACCTGCATGTGGCAGATTTGCAATTCTACCAGAGTTCAGGCGGCGGCTCGCTGTGCAGATAGACAGCGGCTCGACGTTTACGGTAGAACTGGGTTGACTGATAAACCAACCGTTGGTCTTCATGCGTGGCTACCTCAGACGCTGTCGCCGGAGCGAGGAGACTCAAACCGCTGGAGTGACCAGGTTGGCTCGGGCAGGGCGGCTGTATGAGTGGTGCAAGGTCATCCAGGCTGACGAAGAGGGTAATTGTCGACGATGCAAAGACCACCTGAATGCTGCAGTGACACGTTGAACAGCCGTCATTTCGCTGCATGCGAAGGCGAAAGAAGGAAGAGTCTTCTACACCGCATCATGGTTGAAAGGTACCAACCTCCTCGAAAATTTTGACGAGCTCGAAGCAAGGCGTGCGGTGTTCTTGCCGGTCCAGTTAGCGGTATCCATAAGGAAGCAGTACCATGCTGGTAGAGCTCCATCGCTTGCAGGAAATCACAAAGTCATCGTCATAGAGCAGCCTGGGTACCATACTAGCATGTGTTGTTCCTCCATACGGCGGCTTCTCAAAGGAACCGAGAGGCAGATGAGTGAACACACGACTTTCCTATAACGCGAGGTAGTCTCCGAACCGCGTTTTGGATAAACGCGCTGTTCCAAGGACTCAATTGCGGTGCTGCAACTTTAGGCTCCGCCTTGGTCGTACGTCTAGCCGTACCGGGCCAGGAAGGTTGATCGATCGAGATTGCAGAACTCCAGCGTTGCGCTGTGGAAAAGTCTGCGATGCAGCCAGGCGACATTCAGCGAGCGCAGGACCAAGCAGGTTGCTTCGATCTTAAATTGTTACCGTGCTTTGACGCCCATCTCCAACGTTGACGCGACTCCGGTCTAGTGTTCATTACTGCTTGGAGGCTGCCTTGAACTGTATGTACGGCCAGCCTCCGCTCCGGCAAAACAGGAGCCATGTCGACATGTTTCTTGGCTCAAATTAGGCCCGCACTTATGCCTTCACGTGTATGCAATACATGTCTCGCCGTACTGCAGCAGAAGGAGTGTTGCTATGTACTCGCGCAATTCTATGCATCTGCCGAATCCATCTCAGCATAATTTGAGAAATCTCAGGAGACGGTGGCCAGCTGAAAAAAGCAACGCAGCCCCTTTAGGCAATATGATAATTCAGGGCCTGGCAGCCGGGCCCTGAGAGAGGCGGTTGCAGAAGCGCGTAGATGCAGAGTCGGCCTGGGTCAGGACATGGCCGTAGCCTTCGCTGGGTCTGTTGGCGGTGTCAAGACTTGCATGGTGGATGCTTGTCTTGGGCGCCATGCCAATAATCACGGTCGAGACGCGTTCAGCAGGAGTCCGAGGCTGGCAGACGTGTTCAATGTTCAGCGGCATTTAGTGGATGGCTGCACAGCTGCGCGGCCGAAGATCAGCGAGTCAGCACCACTCAGCGAGCGCCTCGTACAAATCGTGCATGAGCGACCTTTCCCATGCTGGCAGCAAACGAGATTTGCCATGACGCCCGGCGCCCAGTCGACGGTCGACACACCAATGGACGATCCTACTGTTTCGTAAAGGCTGGACAGGCACTAGAAAGCATGTGCGGGCCATGACGCCGACCGGAACTGGCCAGTCAGTCGTAGAGCACGCGACGAGAATCATGGCAAGCATCATGCTGCGTCTATTACTCCGTGGAGACTCATCAGACTCGCTCCCGAGATGAGCCTGCATAGACTGGGATCTGTAGCTCAGGGCCGGTTGGTCCTTGACTCAGGTCGTACATGACAAAGACGGACAGTTGTGTTTGGGTGTCTGAGCTGCCTCACATGTTTTGAGTTGCTGGCGACCTCCAATCCGGTGACACAGCCGTGATTGTGAGACGGCAATGCTGCAGCGTCGCTTTGACCCGCTCAGCGCCAATCCCGGAGCCCCAGCAGCAGACAGACACCCGGCGGCGGGCAGGCAGGAGTTGTGACAACCGGACAACGGCGCACCAGCAGCATGTCTGTGGAGTTCTGAGTCTCGTCGATAGTCCTGGGGCAGGCCATGGCAGGAAAATCTCAGTATACACGCACGTGTAGAGCGTTGGCGGAGTGTCAATCTCAGCGCTGGTGGAGCCGGGAGAATAATGAGGTCCCAAATTTTTGACGCCGGTTTGGTGTCAGCAGTTACCGGAAAGGCGTCGAGCAACGCATAATCCCCAGGGACGTCAACACGACCAGGATAGCGGTGCTGCTGCTATCTGCTGGAGACGAGATTATAGGGGAGCTTTGGCTAATCGGCCTTGGCTGGATGGCCGTGCGGACCGGGGTAGGTCTGGCTGGCGGGCTGAAGACTGGGCAGCTGGCTGGTGACAACTGAGCCTGGCTGGCACTTGACAGGCGACTCTGGGGGCCGAGCGGGACGTCGGCACGACAGCAGCAGCAGCAGCAGCTCATCATACTCCTGTCAACGCTTCACCGTGAGCCGGGCTGGAGCAGTAGAACGTATAGTCGCGTCGAAGCAGCGAGCTGACCTTGCTGGCATCGCGAGCGGCGATTGGGCAGAGCGTCGCCGCGCTGTGGGCGCCCATCCCCGTTCCGCAAGTCGGTACTTCCAACAGTCGCACGCCGTTTCTGAGAGGCCAGCAGCATGCAGCTCACGCTAGCCTGCGTCGCTCTGTCTTGTCGTCGTCTTTCGCAGCCAGCCAGAGCCCTCAGAGAGGAGCCAGTCCGTCCATCCTGCCCGCAGAGGCCTCCTGGCGACTGGCTACCTTTACATCGACCTCGCCCGTCCTGTTTCTCGCTCGGCCATCACCACTCCTCTCCTCCTCTTCACCCACGACAACGCCCTCCTCTCCCCATTCCCTCATTACCACCAGTGTTCCTCTCGTCTGTCTCCTGTCTGCTGCACAGGAGCTTCGAGTCGGAACGTAGGGAATCCGTGGCTGCTCCCATGAACGCCAGGGCACCTCTCCGCCAGTCGATCGAGCTCCAGTCGTGAGGACGCAACACCACAGCGTCCGTTCCTCCCACGGCAATTGGGCTGTCTCCTCTCCTCTCACGTCTCCTCCGAGTCGTCCTTTTCCCCGTCCTTGTCGTCGAAACAGTCGCTCTTTAAAACACCGGCCGAATTGTGAATTGTGCCTGGGCCCTGTGTGATTCTTCAGTCCGAGTCATTGAAGAGCCTTGCGGCCCTTCGACCCTCTTGTGCCTCAGTCGTTAACTCAATTGGGGCCTGGTTGTCGATACATTCGCTGGTCGATTGTTGGACACCCGTTTGGAAGATAGTTGGTAAGTGGACCTGGTGCTGTGAATAATTCGCATGGCGTGTTCGGACCAACCGGGGTCTTCCGAGAAAGACGAGGGAGTCACAATAGGCCTGACGCAGGCTCTATACGGATGTTGGGCTGTCATTTAGACCATTGGTGGCAGACTCGTGAGCTTCCTGCCGTCGCCCTGCGTCCTCGGAGCGGGCCTAGTCACCCAGCGGCAATCATGGGCATCAGCACGTCGTCGGAGTCGAGGCAGAGGATCGTGAATGGCTGCAACTCGAGGTCAGGCAAGCATGGCTGGGCATTCAAGAGCAACTTGCTGTCCCGAACCGGGGTTGGCGTTGTCTCTTGACTACTGCTGTGCTCGGCTGCAAAAGTGTGATTTAAACGGCCTGCCTGCCCGCCTCAGCTCACAGTGAATCCAAAAGAGCTGCACACATTCCAGACACAGCAGCCACCACTTTCCAATTTCACACCTGCAAACCCAATTCCACACCTCTTCAGAGGCAGGCAATTGTCACCTTCACATACGCACTGGCCTAGGGCAGAGGTCCGAGCACGCGACCTGGCACACTCGCATTCGCCAGTCCCTATCCCGACTCAATCTTCAACTCAACCCTCCGGCCCCAGTGAGCCATCCACCGTCTCCACATCACCCTGGATCAACTCTGCCACGCTCTTTGCCACGCTTGAAAGATTTCGTTCTGACCATTATTGTCACAGATACTCTCTCCTGTCTTCTCCAAGATTTTGAACCAGCCCTGACGACTTCATCGTTGTCAACCTGTCGACAGAATCTTCTATCGTTTTTAGACACCTACCCTCAAGGGCCGTCAATTCTGCGTGCTTGAGCAGACGTTGCGGCCTCCTAGCTGGCGAGACTCACTCCGGATTACAGCTCTAGTGATCTTCGCTACCGCCGGCTCCACCTTTTGGATCGCCCAGCAGCCACATTCTTGAACAGGGCCCCAGAAAGGTATAGTGCAGCCTCCGTTTCATGATCGAGTCTTACAACTCAATCTCCTCCTTCATCTATATCGTTTTGTGCTAATCGTTTTGGCATTCCAGCTCTCTTTCTAGGTCCTGCTCGACGTTGAGTTCTGGCTAATAACTATTGAGCCATCGAACTCGTTCACTCTTTTGTCGACCACCCAACTTGACTACGATCTTTAATTTTAGTTTACTATTGATCTTCTGTGGATCACTTGTGCCATTCGTTGCACAAGATTACACTCTCTTCGATACCCAAGACAGTTTCGGTCAAGAACTTCGCCCAAACACCAATATGGCTCACCAATGGGGCCATTGCTCCTCCTCCTTCACCGAAGGTGACGACATGGACCATCAAAAACAGCTGGGTCGACGCAGGCAGATGCAGATCGAAGCACAGAGGAAGCGTCACTGTCAGGACATTATTGCAAACAACATGTCCGAGAAGGATAAGGATCAGTATGGCGAAGACATCTTGATTTGGTTGCACGATCTCGAGTTCAGAACTCTCCCCGACGCCTGGAGCATCGACATGCAGACCGAGATCAAGTGGCACATGCGTCCCTACCTTTTGGACTTTTTGCTTGAAGTTCACCAGTCGATGAGCCTCCTACCTGAGACACTCTTTCTGGCAGTCAACATTCTCGACAGGTATTGCTCTCGCCGTGTCGTCTTCAAGAAGCACTACCAGCTCGTGGGTTGCACCGCTCTCCTGATTGCGTCAAAGTATGGCGAGGCCAGTAAGCGTGTCCCTCACATCCGCGAACTTCAAAGCATGTGCTGCGACCAGTACGATGAAGACATGTTCATCCAGATGGAACGCCACGTCCTCACCAACCTCGACTGGCTAGTTGGCAGTCCTACTGTCGACGAATTCCTGAGCTATGCCATGGAAGGCACGCTCTTCGACTCGGAAGTCAAGCACATGGCCCTTTACGTATCCACAATGGCTTTGATGCATCGGGACTTCGTGTCTGTCCGCCCTTCTGAACTGGCCAAGGCCTCGTTGGACCTATCTCGCGCGATCACGGGCAAGCAGGACAATGCTCAGGGCCAGGCCCCTTGGACTTTCCATTACGATGGTCGCATCATCCAAGCTCTCCTCGATATCTTGCCTGGCCCTAGCAAGGTCATGAAGAATGTGTTTCGACACCCCAACATGGATTGTGTGGCATCAGTTTTGGATAACTGGCTACTCAGGGCACAGCAGGATGAACACGCTGCTGGACCAGGCACTCCGCCAAGACAACCCGCTGAGGAATTCGCCCAAGACAGCGTATCGTACAACACTCCACAGAAGAACCCATACGGACCAGCCATGATGATCACGCCGCCCCTGACTCCCGAGAATGAGCAATTCCACGCCGCACAGCAAAAGGCTTACAACATGCAAATGGGCATTCCCGTCATCCAAGTCATAGCACCTCCCACACCTACTCCTAGCTCGGCCTCCTACTGCCACACCTCGCCATATATGCAGCCGATGCAGCCAGGCATGCCGGCACAGTACTATGACCCGAATGTCATGGTCATGTAGTCCACCGAATCTACAGGATGAACCCTTCACACCCCAGATTGGGCAAGGCCTTTGCCTTGCCTTTCGGATAGCAAACAATACATCACGATGATACCCCGACGAGCAAACAACTTGTTGTGTATAACCACAATTTCCAACACCTGTCATACTTTGTCTTTTACTTGCATGCTGAGCGTTCGAGCAACAAAATACTTCCTTTGATTGTCATCTGCCACCCGCGAAAGAATGGGTGGCTTCGGTTTTCGGTTAATATTTGCTGCACCTACAGACTGTCACACTACGGACACCAAAAAGGGAGGATGGGTCGAGTAAAAGGGACGGCGAAATGGCTCGAGGCTCTTGTATTGCTGTATCGGCGACGGATTCAAGATCTGAAGAAGATCTGTCTTGCTGTGGAGTGCTCAGAGCATCGAGTGAGTGGACTCGGAACGTGGAGAGCGAGCGCATTCAGATGCAATGGGACGGGGTAATGGAGGATTGCGACGATTGCTGTCCGCCGAATATACGCGAAGGCGAGGCCTTGCTTGAGATGGAGCGGCAGACTGCAGCGGTGAATCATCCATAAAACGGAGAGATGATCGATTTGCGGTGGTGGACGATGTGGGCTCGGCAACCATGCCTCCCAAAATCAGAGATACCAAATTGCTTGGATCTCGACTGTCTCATAGAGTCAGTGCCATGTGTATTCTAGCTGCGCTGAATCAGATGGCTGTTCACCAATCAAACCTCCCTTGTTCTCAGCGATGTGACACGCAGATTCCAGTAGATACTCACATGGGGCTGGGCTGCTGTATGCGTCGTAGACGTGATGGGCTTGGCGTGACTGAGGCGCTTTCTACCCGTATCTGACGGCGCCCAAGCGACACAAATTTAAACCCCTTGGTAGTCCATCAGGATGAGCACGTTCCTCGGGCTCTGTAGTTCCAGCCCCTAACAAGGGACCTAAATTCCGAGTCGAACGATAGCAGATGCCTTGCTGACAATATGCTTGCTGTGAGACCAGAGCTTGAGAGCTGTCGTAGCAATCATGATGTCCAAGCCGTTAACTGAATTTGTACATTAGATAACATTTGACGCAAAATAAATTCTTCCTGGCCGTGCACAGAGATCCAGCCGAGCTAGGCTCAAAGTAGGCTGATCACGATTGCTCCAGAGTAGAAGAGCCAGCGTCGGAAATACATATGTACATGTAAGCTGCGCGTTCATCGAACGAGATGCTGGTCAAGGAAGAAAGCAGTAGGATTTATGAGGAACCCTCTACATGCATTACATCGACCAATACCTCCATAGATACCTTCATAACGGCGAGAATACAGATCGCTAATCTGACGCGCAAAGCCGTTTTCTTAAGTAGTCTTCCAGGTACATCGGATATTGCGCAAGTGTCTGCAGGAAGACGTTGGTCTCCTCGGCTTTTGTCCGTTCGGCGGACAGCGCAGATCATCTCGAGGTTCAGCAGCTTTCGGAGTTTCGCCCGTCGAACTTGGAATTTTGTGACTTTCCGAGCTTTCCTTTCTTTCCGCGGGACATTTATCGAGCTTCAATCGACGATCCAAAGATCTGCAGAGACCCTACAGTTCTGCAAGAATCGCACAGTAAAGATGAGAAGTCATCAAGTCTAACATTCTTTCTTTACCCCGACGCCAGTTGGGTCGTGCCCCTGCAGACGCTCGTTGTTCTTCTCACTGTTCGCGCTCCGCAAACCTGCACAGCGGCTCGACGTGCACACCTAGCTGCGAGTTCAACCGCGCACCATGGACGTCCATCGCATAAGATTCGTCCCATTCCCAGCTCATGAGATCAACGCTCTTGCCTTCTCTCACCGTTCCAATATCAACGAGCCCACACCGCCGCAGCTGCGACTTGCCCTCGGGCGTGCGAACGGTGACATCGAGATCTGGAATCCACAAAGTCGGTCCGGTGCCGCCAGTACTGCGAACAATTCAACCTCAAGACAATCATTAGCTACATCAAATGTGTCGGGCAGCGGAGCCACATGGTCACAGGAGACTATTCTGCGCGGCGGCAAAGATCGGACGATAGAGGGGCTGGCATGGACGCAGGATTTCGAGGGAGAGACCCTCGAGGGCAGGAAAACCGCTGGGAAACTGCGATTGTTCAGCATCGGATATTCGACGCACGTTACCGAGTGGGACCTGGCCACCGGACAGCCATTGAGACACACAGCTGCAGGCCAGTCGGAGGTGTGGTGTATGGCAGCGCAGCCGAGATGGGGCCCCTCGGAAGGACAGAAGAAGGGCAGCAAGAGCTCAGAGGAGCCTTTGGATCCCAGACATGAGCAGCTGTTGGCGCTTGGATGCGGCGATGGTAGCATTGCGCTGCTCTCCACTGCAGAAGGGGAGTTGACTTACATGAAGACTTTGCAGCGGAGTAGTGGTAAGAAGCCAAGGGTTATGAGCCTCGCTTGGTATGGCAGAGACAAAATCGTGGCCGGATACTCGGACAGCATGATTAGAGTATATGAAGTTGCCGGACGGGGCCGGATGATCAAACAAATGTCGCTTGGGACCGCCGGCAAAGGTGGGCCATCAGAGACGCTTGTCTGGACCGTCAAGGTGTTACGCGACGATACAATCGTATCTGGTGACTCTGCCGGCGAGATCAAGATTTGGGATGCCAAAAACTTCACCCTTCTCCAGAGGCTCAAGAGCCATTTGGCAGACGTCCTGTCGCTCGCAACAAGTCACGACAGCACGCTATTACTTAGCGGGGGAATGGACCGCAGAACGACATTATACCAGAGGGTTACGCCAGAGACAAAGGGCGGTAAAGGTCGATGGTCGGCTGTTTCCCACCAACGAAATCACGAGAGCGATGTCAAGGCAATGGCGACCTTCGAAAGTAAGCAGATGTCCGTGGTCATATCGGGGGTTCTCGACGCTGCGCCAATCATTAACCCGCTTCGAACATTTGGCCAAGAAAACCACCGCACGCTCCCAGCATTCCCAAGCTCGTCTTCAGTCTGCAGTGCGCCAAAGTCGCGTTTAATGCTCAGCTGGTGGGAACGTGAGGTCAGCGTCTGGTACATTCCGCCTCGAGACCAAGCAGAAGACGATTCCGAGGAGCCTGAAGAAGGCGAACCATCACGGCAAAAGCTTGTGGCACGGATCGCGATACAAGGAGAAGAGTCTATCACATCTGCTGACATTAGTCCGTCTGGCGACCTCGTTGCTATTGCATCAATGTCTGTACTCAAGCTGTTTCACCTCCGACCCAGAAAATCGGCATCCACATACCGGGTCTCGAAAGTAGACCTTCCTAAAGCTGCTGCGTCTGTTGGTCTCAAGCTGATTCGCTTCTCGCCCGACGGAAAATGGATTTCAGCCAGTCCATCGAACAACTCTCTTCGACTCTATCGCCTACAACGTAACAAAGAAGAGGAGAAGCAGCCCTGGAAAGTCCTGGACACAGCTGTTGAGTTCAAGAGACATCACGGACAAGCCAGTCACAGAGCGGTTTGGGGTACGCATGGCGAATTTGACCATGTCATCTCTCGGTTTGCATGGTCGAGTGACAGCAGGATACTAGTGTCAGGCGATCTGGGTGGCACGCTCAATACCTGGGTTCTCGAAGGAACAGAGAATTTGGACTGGAGTGCAACTGCTCTCACCAATGGAAAGGCGACATCTCGAACAAAATCGGACGACGATTCGAGTGAGGAGGAAAGCGATGACGAAGACCATCCCGAAGTCATTCTGGGCCAGCATTGGAAGGCTCATTCGGAACGTTTGCCGCTTATTCCAGGGGCTCCTGTGGTCCTCTCTTTCCGTCCCAGCGCACAAGTCATACAAGAGAACGCAAATATTGGCCTTCACGCGACCAGGCACAACCCGGCACCTCATTCTCATGAAATATCACATGGTGAAGACAGGCTATTAGTCGTCACAGCCAAACAGGATGTCCTGCTCTTTAACGCCCTAACCGGCAAGCTCACGGACTGGTCGAAGCGAAATTCGCCTGCGACCTTCCCACTCGCCTTCAGAAATATTCTCGACCAGGCCATGGGAGCAGTATGGGATGTACAGGACCAAAAATCTCGCGTGTGGTTGTATGGAAACTCTTGGCTGTTCCTCTTTGACCTGAACCGCGATCTGCCTACGGAGCCGAACCCTGCCGCATTGGCACTGGTTGCGCACGATCAGATTAGCAAGAAGCGTAAGCGAGACGTCATAGACATGGACAAGCGTGCTCTGATCAAACAGAATGCCGGCGCAGGCAGCAAGATCCACGACTCGAAGTTGAACACTGGCACTGGCACCAGCGTGAGGACACACAAGGGGGAGCAAATGCCCGACGGCGACGTGCAAGTAACCGCTTTCGAGGCTTCTCGGCACGCACAAGCTATCGACGAGGCTGACACAGATGCATCCGACGATGCTGAAGAGGACGACCAGGAGGACGGTGACAGCGATGACGAAGAGGGGAAAAAGCTCGTCGCACTGCGCAGAGCGAATGAAGACATTGATGGACAGGATCATGATCGGGATGACGACGGTGCAGAATCGCCGCATCATTGGCATACATTTAAATATAGACCAATCCTCGGCATTGTGCCCCTGGAGAGATCGAATGGGGACGGTGATGACGAAGACGGCAGGTCTATTGGGAATATGTTGGAGGTTGCATTGGTGGAGAGACCCTTGTGGGATGCTGGGCTGAAGCCGAGGTGGGAGGGCCCGCAGGAGTACGGTAGTAGATGAAGTTCGATGTCCACCTGAAGATTGCACTCACGTTCTGCATTTGCACGTACAAATATGAACTCATCAAATCTTATTCTAGGACCCCAGCATGGTCCGCGGTGCTTCACGTCTATCATCCCTTGTAAATGGTTCGAATGCTCAAGTCGCTTTCTATTTCGGGTGCGTTCATCCTTTTTGGAAAGCTTTCAAAATCGCCCGACTAACTACAGGATAAGACATGATCCGATCATGCAATCCGTGCGGAACAATTTCTTTCCTCAAGCTACCTCTCTCCGTTTTCCACTCATCTCTAGAACCCTCGCAGCCTAAAGCCACGGTACTGCTTGTAATAGCAGCCTTCGTGCGATTAAAGGCCGCCTCATCGCCTGGAGTCGCTTCTGCAACAGCGCCCCAGAACAGTGCCTCGCTATGTGACCACGGTATATCCCAGTCATCCATTGCGTGAATGATCGTTATATCATATTTCGCTCTGGTCGCCGTCTCACGGAAGCGCGAAATCAGCTGCGCAAGATACCTCGCACTCGGCCATTCTGCGATCAAGAACGATTTGAAGAACGCGTAGATGGCCGGAAACCTGGCCACGGGGGCGAGCAACGGGACGATTCCGGCAACGCTGTACGTCCTCGTGAGATCCGCAGCCGTGGAAAAGGGCGCCACCAACACCATGCCCTTTGGACCTCCGGGTACCGGGGTCGAGACCGCGAGGTCGTGGGCGAGGGAAAGTGCCACGGCGGTGCCCATGCTTTGTGCGAAGAAGACGATTCTGTCGAGCGGGATCGATGCTTCTTCGGTGGCCCAGCGGAGTAGTGTGTGGGCGTCTGTGAGGAGACCGGCTTCGGATGGGGACCCGCTGCTTTGGCCGAAGCCTCGATAGTCGATTGCCACGATGTGTATCCGCTCCGGCTCTAGTGCGTGAATCGCGCGGTAGCTGGGTGGCCTCCAGCCGGATCCTAAGGTTCCGGCTGCGCCATGAAAGTAGAGGACGAGCAGGGCCTCTGGGTCCTCGTGGAGGAGTTTGAATGAAAGTCGGGACTTGATGTTGGAGGCTGCGCCGGAGGGCTCGGCAGCGAGTTCGGTCTCATGTTTCTGATATAGACCCGGAGGGAGAATATGCCAGGCATGTAGACTTTGATTGTCAGGTGTATGAAGATAGAAGGGAGTGACTTGGTTGGGGGGAAATCCCCATTGCTCTGGCCGATTGGCGTCCTGGAACCACGTGAGGACGACGCGGTTGAGATAGATTGCTTGAGATTGAATGGCTGGTATGGTCAAAGCGAAGAGGATGCTGACATATGCGAGAGAGGCAATTGCCACTGCAAACAAAATGTGTTTGACAAAGCTGATACCGGGCATTGAGGACAGATTTGCGCCACGTTCGGTGTGCTGTTTAGTGTTTCCACTTTTCTGACTGCATTTGACTGCAGCTGACTATGGCGGCCGTGATCGTGAAATAGTCCTCGGATGCTCACAAGCGCGACTGTCCGCTGTAGCATTGCACCGAGACTTGTTTTCGGCCCATTTCGCACGGTCGCTGTCGCCTCTGCAGTGCTTGGTCATCTCACTGAGCGAAATCCTCACGCAGCTCCTGCTCGCTGTCGACGCAAAGTGATGAATGTTGTGTGGTAGTAGAAGCGTCGTCGCGATCGCAGCTGCAGCGCCTCGAGCGCCTACTTACTTATCTCTTCTTTTACACGTATATCTATATCAAGGGATAGTATCGTGCGTAGTAACATAAATAAATGCTGGCAAGCTTTATAGGTTACTACTATGTTTCGTTACACAAGTTATCGATAACAGACATTTAGAGGCATTCTCATCCGCAAATGCGCCATGACTTCTGCCCACCCGCCTTGGGCGCCACTTTCAGCCTTGTGCTAAAGCTGCGCCATTTCCGAGCCTTCAGGCACTAGAGGCGTGTCGCTTCTTCCAGGATCTCTTGTATCTGAGATTCAAGTCTCTCAAACATTCTCCCGTCTCACAATTCAGTCCACGGCGCGCATGTATCTCTTTTGTACAGCTTGTATGCTTCAAAATGTGGCTCGTCAACGTCAAGACATACAAGATCAAAGACTTCTTCGGTGATGCGATTCCTCCTTATGCGATCCTCAGCCATACCTGGGATGAGGATGAACTTAGATTCCAGGATTTGGCGATTTCTGACAATCTCGAGGCCGCAAAGTCCAAGCAGGGTTGGAAAAAGCTCGAACTGGCGTGTGGACAGGCACAGACCGACGGCCTATCATGGGTCTGGGTAGATACTTGTTGCATCGACAAAAGCAGCAGCGCAGAACTGTCTGAAGCGATCAATTCCATGTACGCCTGGTACGAAAGGTCCGTCATTTGCTACGTGTGGCTTGCAGACTTGGTCGCAGAGCAGCAACCAACTTCCGCCAAGCAGCTGATTCGTCGCCGTGAGCAGCTGGTCCTACGCCGTGGGACTTCTAGACGCGCTTGGGCCTCACAACCGCCTGCGAGGCTTCTTTATTTTGCTCACTCTGCCCCTCCAGCTTTACCGACTGCACCGGCCCAGACGGCGCGGAAGACAATCTTCGACTGGAAGCCGCCCTCCGAAGAAAGGAGCGAAGCGGCCCCGGAAGGTGGCGGAAGCTACGGAACACGAGATGGGAGCAGCGAATGGCCTTCAGACCGTGAGGGTCGGACGGAACGTGTCGCGCTCGATGCGGTCATAGCCAAACCGTCTGAGCTTCATGTTTTGGGCGTGACAGTGAACACTGCATCACCAGACCTTGATCGGGATGACACTGAAAATGTAGCACGGAGTACATCGGTCGGGTTGGCATATCGACAGCGTCAAGAAACTTCATCTGATGATTCGGCTGACGAGTCGACACCAGGCAATCACAATACTGCCGACAAAATCGATCGCTCCCATCGTCCCATACAAGACGTGCAACGCATGCAGGACTGTCGTTGGCTGGGTCGGGGTTGGACGTTGCAGGAGCTACTGGCACCACGAGAGGTTCGATTTTTTGACAAGGACTGGAATTTCCTTGGAAGCAAGCAAAGTCTCGCCGACCAGCTCTCCAAATTCACCGGGATCTTGGAAGAAGTTCTGATGGGGACTACGAGCGTTCGCCATGTCAGCGTTGCCCAGCGACTTTCGTGGGCGTCATCCCGTAGAACAACTAGAGTCGAGGATCTTGCTTATTGCCTTCTCGGAATATTCGGCGTCAATATGGCTCTTCTGTACGGGGAGGGCACACGATCGTTTATACGCCTGCAGGAGCAGATTTTCCAAGAGACGGATGATCAGTCGATATTCGCTTGGACAGATCCTGCAACGCGGCCTGAGGCCTTACATGGCCTTTTCGCGGCATCTCCATCAATGTTCAGGCTATGTGGCAAGTTTATCTCCTTTCAAAATTTGGGCGCAACCATCCTTCGCGTCGATGACCAGTTCGGGTTTGTCTATATCTTTGCCGCTTGCCATTCGAAAGAACGACGTCTTCACAGCAAGGCTCAACTGTCTCTCCGATCCATCGTCGTTACCTGAAGCATCAGACTATTGCGTAACAATCGATTTGTTGCGCTTACCCGGCCAAGAGAAGCACTTTGCACGCGTAGGAGCTCAATGGAACTCGCGAACCCTGGGGCTCAAATACGACTACACTGATGTTTTGGTTCGCCAATCACCGATCTTGCCAAAGCGCAATGATATGAACGTCGCACGAGCATTCTTCATCAACTCTATAAATGTAGATGATGATTTCCAGTGCCACCATTCTTCATATGCAGGTTTCCTTCATGGTGACAGCTTCGGAAGGGTTGATACCTCGGGCTCGACCCAACCCGGAAAAGATAAAGATTTCATGACCCTCACCAGCAGCGCGCTGAGCGGTCACTTCAGGAGCTCTAACAGCCCGGCATCTACAAAATTTGAGCCACAAGACGAGCTCTTCAACCACACCAGTAACGACGTAAGCGATGTCATAACAGTGCTCGACAGCCCCAATTACGATCTAAGATCACAAAGCCTTATCGTATTGCTCGGCCCCGGAAATATGCTCGGCACCGTCCAGTGCAGATACGAGGTCGAAAAACGGGCATCAAGTATGGAGATGAGATGTCCCCATCATTGGCCACAAGCACAATATGAGTGTGACTTGTGCAAAAAACATTTCGAAAAGGTAACAAGCTGCTTTGGAAGAATCGGATTCGGACGGCCGACAAGATATTACCACCATGATGAGCGGCGAAACCGAGTAACACTCGTCGAGAGCTGGTTCGATAGCTCCAGGACCGCTATCGCTGTTGATGTTTCAATGTCCGCGGCTACAACAAGGCATAATAAGCCACCGCGTACGCCGTATAGCTTCTTTCGTCAAAAGCGGAATCACCGCCGTCCCGCTACCAAACCATCATCTACAGACGCCGAGTCATTGCCTCAGGCCCAATTCATGTCCGCAAATCCTGTGATGGAGCTTGATTAATGATGTGTCGACCTCCAGCGGGCATTGTTGCAATTGTCTCCAATCTGGTTTCCGAGACGTCATGCACTGGAACCCCATCTATCCTGTGCATTTTCAGGATGGTATGAATACCAAGTCGGAGGAACCATGTCGGTGAATGATCCTGCGCTGTCAGTCAAGACTGGGTACCTATGGAACGGGTTTACACGTGACGTGAGCCTTACTTGCCTAGCAGGCGGCTTCAGTGGGCCCGGCCACTAATTTGCAGGAGAGTCTCCAAGCCCGGATACAGTCACGTGCATGACTCGACCCTCAACTGTTCTCAGTGTCGTTTACGATTCAGGCAAAGCAGCAGGTCCACAGCCAGCCAACGTCCTGACTCTTCGTTCAACCTTGGCCTGTACTTGTCCAATTCGTTGCGACGGGAACTTACGTCGGAATTGAATGGCAAGCATAGTGACGACGAATGCGGGGTATTAGCGTTGTGGCTGCTCGGATGACAGTCTACAATCGAGACCGCGTTTTTACTAACTGCACGAGCCTGACATTGATATGCCTCACGGCCTGTTGGTGCCGGCGAGCCGTCGACTTGGCGTGTTCACCATGATCGGGAGACTACTTGCAGCTGTAGACGATCGTTTGATTTCGGACAGGATATTGTCTGTGGCACAGTCGCTGCGATGGAAGTAGCACAAGGCTTGTCCGTTTGGAGTCCAATGCCCGGTGGCGTTAAGCGAAGCGGCCATTGATCCCAGTAATGCCACATTCTGGTCTAACCAGCCTTGTCACTGCCGCCGGCTCTTTGCATTTGTATTTCAATTATTGGCGTTCGAATTATAGTCGCCAAAGCGGGACAGCCATGTGTTCGGATCGGTGTCGTCGAGGTGTTGCCCTGTGCAACAATTGTGATAAGCATCACTCACTTCTACCAAATCGAGAGAATCATACGGGTTGCTGTGATCTTGTTTTTCTGTTATTGTATGATCAGGATCCGTCGTCATGGTCAAAAGCTTGCTAATCGAATCATATTCGCTTCAATATGTCGCTTTCAGTGGGGCCTGTTTGGTGAGCGTCGTGTTGACTCAATGTTCAAGCAGCGCAAGAATCACTGACGATCGTCTCGCATAGCTGTTGGCGGCTTTCATCTATCAATGGAAGCTCCACCCTTTAGCAAAGTATCCTGGCCCTCTCATCGCAAAACTTACTGACTTCTACATCACCTACCACATCGCACGAGGCAATCTGCATGTGCAGGAGAAGCTACTGCATCAACTATACGGCACGTCAGCCGCCCCATCTACAGAAGGCGAGTTCTAACAAGCGAAGCTAGGCCCGGTAGTTCGCATTGGACCCAACAAGCTCATTTTCAACACATCCAAGGCATTGAACAGTCAGTGAAATTTCTTCGTATATCGAGCTCAAACTTATAAGTCTGACAGCCATATATCTGTCACGAAATGCCAGAAAATCTGCAGGCTACGCTGCGACTGATCCCATCCCGGGTCATCCGAACATTTTCACGGCCATAGACAAAGCCGTTCATCGACTGAAACGCAAAGCTCTCAGCCCCGGCTTCTCTGAACAATTTGTGCGCAAGTTCGAACATGTCGTGCTCCAGAGCACCGACGAATTTATTGCGGCCTTGTTACCGAACTCCGAGGGCGCCAGCAAAGATGCATGGTCGGCTCCGCACAACATGAGCGACCGTATTAGGTACTTCACCGTCGACATCATGGGCGCGTTTGGTTTTGGCCGATCGTTCAACCTACAAACAGAAGAAACGAATCGTGGTATCCTGCTCGGGCTGAAGACCGGCACCATGATCTCGGGTCTGTATGCCCAGCACCCGGAGCTGCGCCGGTTCAACGTACACAAGTATCTGAGAGCGAAGGGCTCATGGTCCCAAGAGCGCCACGGTGCATTTGTTCGTGACATGATCCAGAAAAGAGCTGAGCTGGCTCGAGACGCCCAGCCCGACCTGGTTTCATTTGTCATCGAAACTGAAGACGAAGAGACAGGAGACGTATTTAGGCCGGATGACTTGTGGGCGGAGAGCAGGTTCTTTCTGCTTGCTGGTGGGTAATCAAAACAAGGTCTTTGACAATTCGCTGATGCACATACAGGATCCGAGTCATCGACAACTACGTTATCGGGCGTGTTCCTCTACCTTTCACGGTACCCCGACTGTCATACGAAGCTGCTCGAAGAGCTTACAAGAACATTCTCCTCCGGCGATGAAATTCGCCTCGGACCTGCACTGTCCAGCTGCTTGTACCTTCGAGCAGTCATCGATGAATCGATGCGTCTAAACACGCCTGTCTCCAACGCTCTCTGGAGGGAAGCCGGCCAGGGTGGACTGGTAGTGGACGAGAACTACGTCCCAGTTGGCACCAACATGGGCGTGTCACTGTATAGTCTATTCAAGTCGGAAGACATCTACCCCGAACCATACACGTTCATCCCCGAGCGTTTCCTCGACAACGGCAAGTTTCGAGAACGTCTGCGGGAGGCCCGAGCTGCCTTCAAGCCGTTTTCGCTTGGAAGTCGCAACTGTGCGGGCATGAACCTGGCATATGCAGAGATGACTTTTCTGGTTGCCAAGGCTATTTGGATGCTCGACTTCAAGATACCCGATGGGCCAGAGGGCCGTTTGTGTGAAGGCTCGCTCACCGCGAAGCATCCGGGCAGGCGACATGTCAACGAGTACCAGATCAAGGCTTTCATCGGAGCTTTGCATGAAGGTCCCATGCTGCAATTCCGTGCTCGTAATTGAGACAAACGGAGAATGTGCCTTCGATGCACGAACGGGTGGAGATGGATGTTTGCATTGCAACTTCCATCGACCGTATCGCTTTCGACACCTCTGTTTCATCACTTTAGTCCTTCTTCCAGCCCGAGCCGAAGTCCTGTCTATATCGTCTATCTATGCTAAAATGAGTTATGGTACAGAGGCAACCCAAACAGGAAGGACAGCGCAACGACATGATTCCACAAAAATGGACACGTGAGAGAATCCACGCCGAAGATGCTGCAGAAAGTTCAGACCACTGATTGTCATGTTGTTGTTTAGATTCCTGGCTGTTTCCGTGCCCTTGCATCCTCCAGGCTCAAAGCAGGGCTAGAGCTACTGGGACCTGGGCTGCAACGAATCCAATGGAAGTCATCCACTCTGCTCGAAAGCTCTGGTAGAAAACCTCTCGCACAGGCTCTTGGAGCTCGACCGGCAAAGTCTTCACTGCAGCTGTTGATTCAAGGATCGTGGCGAGTTGTGATGGCGAGAGTATGTCTGATAGTCCAACTTTGAGTCGCGAGTTGAAAACCGCTGTCAAGGTGCCAAGGCCCAATGCTGCACCAAGATATCGAAACTGCATGCCTGTGCCCATGGCCGTGGCTATAAACTGGTCAGAACATTTCTTACGTGAGGAAGGCAACCACGACGCCGTCCGGAGGTGGTAAACTCACGTGCCAGAGACTTATCAACCACAAATGGAACCGCTGTCGTGACGAGAGTGTTGTTGATGCCCAAGCCCGTAGCCAACAGGACTTGGAATCCGTAGATAACGCTAGGTGGTCCATTCCGAACATCTGGTACTGCCGTGATAAAACAGACAAGGCCGATTAACTGAAAGCCAACGCCGACGAGCAAGGCATACGCATGCTTCATCTTTAATCGTGCCACAATAAGCGCACCAAATACGCTAACAAGAGGATTGACAACGATGAAAGGTAGCAACCGGACACCTGCGCCGAACGCACTCAGATCATCCACGATCTGAAAGCGCTCGGTAAGTGCCACAGTGGAACTATTGAATGGAAAGGCTGTCAAAAGAAAGGAACTGGACAGTATCAGATCATCCCGGAGCGACGATACATTCGTTACGAAGAGACTTACAGAAAGAGGGCGATCGGTCTTCGTGTGGCGAATTTCCATGTGAAGAGTGGTACCAGGGCGACGTTGACAAGGTGATGCGCCGCTCCCACAGGGCAAATGATACAAAGGCAACCACTGAAAATACCAGGAGGCATATGCTTGTGGCCGAAGACCACTTCCAATCAACATCAGCCCTTTGAAAGGCTGTGACGAGCAGCACGGCGCCACCCAGGAACAGAAAGCCGCCCAAGAGATCCAGCTTCTTTGCGGAAGCACGGGCGTCCCTTTTGTGGTGTGGGTCGTTGTGGTGGGGAAAGCGTGAAGGTAGACTTAATAGCATGAAGATTAGAGTCAATGCCGCTGCTGGCACACTTTGAGTCCGGGGTTAGTCCTGTTGGCTGAATTGTACGAAGACGGTGAAGGAGCGCCTTACTTGATCCAGAAAATCCAACGCCATGTGGTGTAACTGACGATTGCCCCTCCAACCAGGGGTCCAACGCCATATGCAAAGGCAAAGGTTACCGATACCATCGCGATATACTTGGGCCACTGCCCGGGCGGCACCATTTCGCCCAGTAGGACAGTGGAGATATTGGAGACGCCAGCGCCGCCGATACCTTGGAAAGCTCGAAAGATGATACTCACTGGCATCAGTACCAAGGTAATTTCAGCGGGTTCCCACTGCGAGACTTACAGTTGAAGAGAAGTCTGAGCACCAGCACAAGCTCCAGAAAATGTGATGAAAATGCAGAACGCCACGGTGAGAAGAGCCCGTCTTCCCATAACATGGCTGAATTGAATCCAAATGAGCATGAAACCTGGAGAAAGCAATCAGATGTCAGAAACCGAAAAGGAACTCCCAGATAAGGAAGGAGGGGTTGAAGGGGAGACTAAAGCGTACTTGTGAAAGTCACAAGGTAAGCATTGACAATCCAGGCGCTGAGTTTGAAGTCTTGCAAGTCATTGGTGATGCCGACCAACGCCGTGGCAACCACTGAAGCCTCCATCATGGCAAGGAAGGTCGCCAGTAGCACACTTTGAAGAAGCACGTGGTCAGTTTACATTCGTTACACTGCCTCTTCGGGCTAGGATAGCAGTAACTCCTCGTACCCAGTCACAGAGCAGTACAGTCTCCATCCAGACAGGTAAGACTCGGCTTCGAGGTCGTCTTCTCTGACACTTTCGTCTGCTTGATCCTCCTCAATCTTGACTTTGCTGTCATCTGCATGGTGTCGGCTCCTGTCGGGCATCGTCGTGGTCTCGCTAGCCGGACGGCTACCGTGTTGGCTGAAGGGCAGGCTGAGTATAGGTTCATTGCCACCCGACATCGTCCGGACGGGCTGCAGGTGGGTCGATTTCGCAAGTAGCTGCCGTGCTACTGCAGGGTTTGAAATGGTAAATCCAGAAGCCACGAAGAAACTACGGGCGGCCGGCCACAGCAAAGTTGAAGGAAGAGGCCTCACTGACAATGCGACAGAGTCGTGACCTTTGCAAAAAGACCCGCCACTTGTGCAGGTAGATTGTGCCCAGATAGAGCTACTGTAGGCAAGGTCGCACCAAGTGGCCACATCCTTGGCCGCTTATCAGCGACTCGCTAGCCGCATTTCCATCATGAATCTGAACTAGTCCGTCATCATTGCACTGCAGGAAGCCCCTGCAGGCACTTTGCTCGGGAGACAACTTGCCCTGGTTGCTCCTCCGGACGGTGAAGAAGCTGAGGGCTCGAGTCAAGAGTGTCCGACTATCTAGCGACTCAGCGCCCGCGGCAGCGCAGGTTTGGGAGATCTTCCGCGCCCAATCGGCGACTATTTCTCCAAACCTTGATTCGGCTGATGTTGGTTCTAAACCTTCTGTGGGGGGCCGATCGACACCGTTTGTGGAAAGCATTCAACGGCGCGCATCGATCAGCAACGACGTCTAAGCATGAGGCGCATCATCATCGCGCTTGCTGACAGCGATTCATCGGGGTATAACGTCAGCTTACCGCATGAAGATATGGAATCGCGCCGCTGATCTTGAGTCGCAGTCACTGGCAGTGGCAAGCTGATCAGTTGATACAAGTTGTCTGCAGCCTCCCGAAAGTCAGTAGTGCGAAAAGAGATTCGTTGCAGCTGTGACTTGGCACACGTCTAACGTCTGTTGCTATATGAATATGGAGCCGTCTTTCAACCAATAACAGTCTTTGCTGAGCATCATCTCCAGCTTCTCCATGTTCCCGGGCCGTCTTCGGAACTCTAATCGATACGGCGTCGGAAATGCAGATAAGGACCATCACACTGGCCCGTGATGAAGTCCCTGAGCTGATACTCGCCAGGCCTGTGTCTGCCGTGCTTTGAACCGGGTATACCGCCTCCAACGGCCGCGATCTTGGGATCTTCTGGAATCGACATGTCCAGGCTCCACACGAGCTTGGCGATGAAACCCTTGAGCTGGAGCGTCGCCATTGCCTGGGCCACGCACGACCGCGAGCCAAGGGAGAACGGGCTCCATGCGGCTTCGGCGATGGAGAGGTCCGTCTTGGGGTCTTCTCCGAGCCAGCGTTCGGGCAGGAATGCGTATGAGTCGGGGTAGTACTCCTCGTTGTGGTGAATCGAGTAGATGCCCACTGCGACGTCCAGACCGCGGGGAATGACTTGGTCATCGATGCGCATGCTTTGAGGGAGGACTTCTCGCCAGGGAGCTCCTCCGATTGTAGGTGTCATGCGCAAGCCCTCCTTGATGGTCGAGTCCAGGTAACGGCAAGACTCGAGCAGCTCGCCAGAGTGGATCTGATCTGGCGACGAAAATGTCGACCGGATCTCCTGCGTCAAGCGTTCTAACGCCTTCGGGTTCCTGCTGAGATAGAAGGTCGTGGCGCAGAACGAGGATCCGACCTGGTCAGATACTGTTGCGTGTCAGCATGCATGCTTACGCCGTGCAGATACCGTGTCAGAACTTACGCAGACTCATCAATACAGTCGAGTCGACCCACATCTCTTTCACGGGTATGTCGGGGCCGTTCTCCTTCTCTTGGATATCGACCAGCTCAGCAAACATGCTGTCTGGGGGCGTTTTCTGTGCAACTCGGGTGGCGCAGAAATCCTTGACTTGCTGAAAGGACTTGTGCTTGAAGAGAAATTGCAACGGGTACAAGATCTCGCTGAGATAGAATTTGGAGATGCTGAGGGACTGGATGTTGACAGCGTTCCACTTTGCTGTGCTGGCAAGGACTCCGATGAGGAAGTCGTATTGCTTTGTGGCCTGGGCTTCCATTTCACGACCGAATCCGACCTTTCCCATCAGGTCAAGCATCATTCGCTCCACTGTGATCGTCAGAATGTTTCCTTAGTATCATGTAGCGATTTTGCAAATCTCACCGAACATGTGGAAGTTGCGTGCATCTGTTCAGCCGGGCTTCTCGGTCAGAGGCGCAAGGGTGTCCACGAGCTCGTCAGCGAAGCGGAGCCAGTAAGCCTCGTATCCTTTGACCCTCTCCGGATGAAGGATCTGGCGGAACTGCAAGTTCTTGCGTGCGTGGATCTTCTTGTCGATGGCATTGATGATGTGCTGGATTCCCACAGTAGAGATCCAAGTGCTGTAAGCCTTCGACTTCCTGACTTCACGACTCTTGTAGATGGCTAGAATGGTCAATATATTATTATGCCGATGAGGCGCGGCAACTTACATTTCAATGCTGTCTCGGTATTGAACGTCACTCTGTCAGGATGAAAGCGTACAACGGGACCTTTGCAGAGGGTTAGTATGGCCACAAGATGCGGTTCGAGGAGCATACCATATGTATCATGGTAAATCTTCATGGCGAAATGCAGATCGCCTTTGTAGGCGAGCCATGATCCCCACCATGAGGATAGCCTGCCGGCAAGAGGACCAGGGTACTTGGCATAAGGATGGAAGTAAAGTCGGTAGATGACAATGTAGACAAGCTATTGAGAGTCAGATTGAGACCTTGGAAGCCCTTCAAGGCATGACTTACATATATGGCCCATGCTGAAAGAGCTGCGGTCACACTATAGAATACCGGCGCTTCGGCCACAGCCTTGATTGTACTCCTGACATACATCTTGTACGACTCAAGATGTGACAAATGGCCGCTTGTGGACTGGAAAAAATGGCCGAAAGGATACGAAAGAAGGAGACTACGAAGGAGGGTGGAATCAGGTATGAGACCTTTAACGATACGCGAGCTCTACGCTACCGGATGGTACAACTGATATGTGGGGTCAACCGTAGCCCACCACAAGGCGATCATGGCTTCCTATCCGGTGTTAGCTCCAGAACAACAGGGAGATCGGGCTCACAGGGGGATCCCATAGTGCCCACATGAACGCGATAAGCGTATCGATTGGCAGTGACTTGGGACGGCCTTATCTCGAGGGCGTCTTTGTGTGAAACGCAATCATCAGCACTGGGCTCCATGGGGTGGAACCAGTTGCTCCTGGTGTGAAGTTCCGGAGGTGATGGGGTGTATGGCTGAAGGCGAGCACCAAAACTTCGCAGCCATGTAGTCTGTGGATGCCTTGCGCGGTCCTCTCATTGGCAACCGACATGTTGGGAGAAACCATAATGGCTCAAGTCTAACTGGTGTACATATATCGTTCGTGCCTTCCAGACACGACAGTAAGTAGTGTAGTGTGGTGATCGAGATGGAGTGCTGGAATATGCATTTTTATAGACATTCAATCAGTATACCGAGAGGAAGCGTACACTCAGTGTGAAAAATGGCCCCTTGGCGACAGTGATGTGCACATACGGCACCAAGTTCTGATACCGCCGTCGGATTGTAAAGCCAAAACCCCGCTGAATCCTGGAGGCCGAATCCATACACCGTATTGCACATCCAGGCCTCAGGCGGACATGGCTTGTGGTGGCATACCGACCATCAGCGGTGGAAGCGACCGGCATGCTTTCATACGATCAGACAAACCTCCTCGTCAGCCAACGTTCTTCACCTTCCATGCTGGTCGAATTGATGATCTTGATCTTGCTGTACGGACGGGAGACATGGCACAGTGCCACGTTCCAGGTGGCACTGTGGTCCACAGTTATTTGCCGTGCAATACCAAGCAAGCCATTCCGCGGACACTTTCGGTTGGGCAACCTGGTTCTGAAGTCTAATGCAACGTCTAACGAAGCTCGAGGGGTTCCCTGCTTTCAGCTGGCTGGCCTTGCCTCACATTGCTCTTCAAAATGGGATGGTATACTGTGGAACTTTTGCCCGGGAAAGACGGCCAAAATGGTATCACGAGGCCAATCTGGATGGAATGGATGCTCCGATGCCATGCAGCAGCACAATGCTCCATCTTGTTCGGACTAAGTCTCGTTAGAACGACTCCTTGCACCCTTCCACTGATCGAAAAGAGCGTCGATGTCAGGATACAACAGGGGCGAAAGTCAAGGGCCAATGAAACGCCTGCCTTTTCCGTCCACGACACCCATGTCCTGGTCGGCAGCAAATGATGGACATGGAAAATGACGGCAAGAGGCGATATGCTCCGGCCCCATTGACGAACGACGATACTAGAGTCTTGAGGAAAGCACTAAAGGAGGGCGAAGGATCCGGTGATGGAAAAAGTGGCTGGTCAAAGCACGCTCCTATCGAATGCGGGGATCGTCGTGCACAAGCTAGAATGCCTCTTCGATCTTCACTTTGCAAACAGCAGCGACATCATTGAAGTCTCACATCGGGCACCAATTCGGTGGCTTAATATGACTCTTATCGTGCTGCATGAAGGTGCCAAAGATACGCGTGCTGAAGTGTGTTCATTCGATGAATCACGTGTAGGCATGTGCCAGCTGCATTGATGATCCTGGCCGCTTTGGGCCAGCTGACTGGACTTCAGCACTTCCAGCTCACGAATCCTGGTCTCACTTACCTACCCACCAGCTTCAAGCGATCAATACCGTCGTACCAGAGTCTGCACAGGACTGGAAGCTAAACACATTTGGGTGGCGTAAGCGGATTTCTCAACTGTCCGTCTCCGCGTTGAAGTTGAACAGCCTCGTAGCCAACCCCGCTGGTCACAACCCTGTCATCCTTCCAACCCAGGCTGTGAATAACTCAAGCCCAGCGATAAGTAATCATGTCACTGGTGACCCAGACTTCATGATTTACTCTTTTTCAACCGCTCCCAGACATTGCGATCATGGATACGTGTGGTGAACCAGCCATTAGAGGCGAAGACAGGACTGCAGCATGCCAACGGCCCGAGCCAGGTCTGGTGGTCGTGCTCAGGATTGGCCGGGGTTGTTGGCGTTGGTTTAGTACTGAGCACTAGTCCTTCGAGGGCTTAACGCTCCTTGATCAAGCGGCAATCTGCAGCCTGCAGAAATGCAGCTTCTTCATGCCGGACGTGCAGCTATCAACTCGATTTCAAGGTAAGTGATGCCTCCGGCTCTCGGCGCCGGAGGCGTTGGAGAATAGGATAGGAAGGGTCTGCAGTATGCCCGCTACTTTCTGCCGTTGTCATTATTTCACAGTAGAAAATCGATTCTTTCAGTGATCGAGCCAGGGCTTATCAAAGCCTGCAAATCGCTCACAAGCAGGCAGAACACGCACAACCAATTCACGGTGGCGTGAAACAACTTTGCTGTCAATTGAAGTTCAAGCAGAATAATGATGCATCAAACTAAGACGCCATGGAGCAAGGCTTTGGATATGAAACATATTGGTGATGGGATTTTCTCATTGCACTTTCCGTCCGATTATTGCTATGGCACCCGCGCTCATGCTGGCCTGATGACAAGCCTCGTTATGCGAGCCGTCAAGCTCCACTTCAGCTTATCCGCCTCGCGACCAAGTCTGCCTGATGTCGTTGATCACAAAGTAAACTTTCTCAAGCTGGCTGTTCCTGGGTCAACAAATATCGAGATTGAAGATTTGCAACTATCCAAAAGGAGCGCTACGGTTTTTGTCAAGCTCTTGCAGGATAATCTTGTTAAGTCTGTTCACTTGGTGAGCGTCGGTGATCTCTCCTTCAAGGACTCCACGTTCGAGACTGGCTGGAGACTGAACCCGGCCCCACTGGGCGCCGACTTCTCGAAGCTGGAAGCTGATGCAGATGCGCAATGGATTTCGTACCAGACCGTGTGGCATCGAAAGTCGTATTATCAAATCCTCAGCCACGCCAAAACTTTTATTCCACGATGGAAACACTCGAACAGAACCATACGAGACATCTGGCTAACGCCCATCGATTCGGATCCTAACTTTGGCTGGACGAGCGATCACATTGGCTACTTGGCCGACATGGTATATTCACCATTGGAGGAATGGCTGGGCAAGGACGGTGCCGGGTCGCATCAGAATCTTATGAAATTCGCTCAATCACAGGAAGCTGATCGCGACGCAGGGAAACCTGTAGAGAACAAGAATTTCGCCGTCTCTCCTATCACGTGCTATACGGTGAGCATGAACATCGACATTAAGAAGCGGCTGCCGGCCGAGGGTGCCAGGTGGATGTTCAGTCGTGTCTACTCACGGCAGGCTAAGGAAGGACGGATGGATTGGGAAATAACGATACGTGACCAGAGTCTTGATCTTGTCGCCATCGTTCAGGTTCAGCATCAGATCGTGGACATGGCCAAGAATTCCATGCCGGGCGGAACCAACAAAAAGACTGGCCTGCCAAACTTGTGAACAAGTGTGATCTTTGATTCCGGTGACTTTAATACAAAGACGTGATCCATACATATATACAACAGTGTAAGGCAGGATGTGCACGTAAATGAGGAGACATTTCAAAGTCGATGAACAATGCGAACTTATACAACCGTGTCAACAAAATAAGATACAGACCCTGAATTTTGAGCTGACATGACATAATACTCCGAGCAGCGCAATATATGCCTATCATTCGAGGATCACCAACAGCTCGCAGACGAATTTACTGTATTTCACTTCGAAGAAGAGAAGAATGAGTGACAAGTTGAAATCGACTGAAATTCCGCCCCTAATTCAGTCGGAGAATTGGCCGAACCGATACGTCATGGCAGTGCAAGGCACGAGCCCAAAGCATCTCAAAATGCCATCCCGCATTTGCACGAGAGTGGGATAATCCTTGTTCCCCAAAAAACCTCCCATCTTCCAACAGCAAATAAACAAAAAATAAAGATGACGACGGCAGACAAATACCTCCTTCGGGTCACGGCCGGACCGTCCTACGACGCATCCACGCATCAGGAGGTCCCCGTCAACGGTCCCACGTCGACCACGATCAGTGGACCTGCGTGCACGGCGAGTCTGAAAGTGAGAATACAGAACTACAGAGGTACGACGGACTCCAACACTTCTCTACGACTACTTCCTCGCTCATAACATGCTCGCTTGCTTGGGTCGTCGCTAACATGTGAACCTAAAGGTCTCCCGCACGGCTCGCCCTCGACGTCCACATACTTCTCCCACCCCCTGCACGAGCACGACCAATACAGCATCGCCTTTTCCTTCGTCCCGCACAAGACCCTATCCTCGTCGTCTCTCGTGTTCGGGAACGACTTCGACCGGCCAATCAAGGATCGGCTGCCGCCGGGCTTCAGCATCGCCTTCGGTATCGTCAAGCGACTGATCGACCCGGGTCTGGACGGTGACGTTTATGCCGAGAAGCCTTACCTCTACGGCCCGCTACTCTCATCCATCAACGTGGTGCGAGTCGGCGACAAGCTCGAAAAGAAGGGCGACAAGTACGAGATCCCACCAGATGTGCATGAGGATGGCATAGTCGAGGGCGCGGACGGACAGGCGGGTGAAAAGGTCAGAGACGAGGCGGGCATGCCGGCGGATGCGGGCAAGAGAAAGACTTGGGGATTGACGGAGGCGAACAGGGACAATTTCAAGTGGGAGGAAGGCAGGCTATACAGGGGGGATTTCTTCAATCCGTATCTGGATTTCAATGACTTTTCGTTGAAGTTGCCGGGCTTTAGTTTGAGCGTGCTCAAGTTTCTGGATGGCAAGGACAGTCTGAGGTAAGTTCCCGCATATTTCATGGCGCTGCTGTTCGGGTGTGTTGTATTCCCCATATGTTTGTCTTCTTTTAGGTTCGGAAGCTTACTCCTGCGCATGTCAGGCGCTCACACGATCTCAGATATACCCTCAAGGACAAGGAGTCGGGAGACGTATTGTTCTGTGTGGTCATGACCTTGATCCCGAAAGAACAGATCGAGAAGGAAGATGCCGAGAAGGCGAAGAGCGCCGAAAAGACGAAAGAAAAGGACGGGCCGGTGACCTCGGACGACGATGTGGACTGAGCGATGTCAGGCCTGGTAAATCTATCACTGCCGCCGTGCTCTGGTCACGTCCATACCTTGTGGCTCTTCGCAGGATGATGAGAGTCGTATGGATGAGTAGGCTATCCTGAAAAGTCATGCTTGCGCTCATATACACCCCCGAAGAATACCAACTCCATATTTCTGTACAGTCCGCTTCTCATTGCAAGTCATCTTCGAGTGTATCCCATAACGCCGTCGCAAAGTGCCAATAGGGTATCTCATTCGCGTCGTCCGAGAATCTCATTAAGGTCTGGGTTTCTCCGTCTCTCGAAATATCCGCTGGCGCCCAGTACGGTCACGCTCTGATCCATGACCCATTCGCCGACGCCGAGGTAGCTGTCAATCCACCGCTTAATGTCTTTGCTGTCGGTGATCTTGTCCGAGGCCAGACTAGGACTGCTTCGTTAGCTGATGCCCCTTGTCAAAACATTGACGAGCCTCATGCGATATGGATGCGTGCTTCGTGTGCGATGGAAGACGTAGGGGTAGAACACAGTGAGGCTTGAACGTACGTTAGGCCGGTCGATCGTTTGACTCCCGCCAAGAAGGCAGAGACTGAACACCCCCAAGTCAGCAATCCCGCGATCACCAATGTCGCAAGAACTTACAGAGAACTGCATCGAAGGCATAATGCGTGAGGCGGCCGAGCTATATACAAGCCATGTGAGCATTTGGCCAGGACCCAGACGCAGCAACACCTACCACCATCTTTGCAACCGGACAAGAACGAGGAAGGGGAATGTAGTCGTGAGCAGGCTTGAAGTGTATGCAGTGTGCAGGAAGTAGAAATGCTCACCGATGGGTATTGAGGAGGTGAGTGCCTGACCCGAGCATGTGTTGTCTGTCGGCGGGTCTCGCCGATGCGGGCGAGGCACCCAGCAACGGCGAGGCGCGCACGGGCCACTCCGACGCGCCAAGCCTGTTGCTGAAGCTTGCCTGCGGAATGGGAACACTTTCATTGTTCATTGCGAGAGCCAGCTTCCGTCACCTTTCGTGACTGGCGCATCCTTCGACCTTCACCTTCGACTCATTCTCTCGCGCCTGGCTGCCTGCTGTCATCATACTGCAGCAGAGCTTTGGCGTGTCCGGCATACAACTAGCCGTCAGTCTCGAGTTCCCGGCCGCATTTCCGCTTCTCCTACACTCGCTGTCCCTTGCTTTGAAGGAATCACCATGGCCGACCCACGATCAGAAGGCTCGGATGAGGAGGAGGAGGATTTCAATCCGGTCCAGGAAGTCGGCTCCGAAAACGGAGACGCTGATCCATCCGGCGCCGATGCTGCGAATGGTGCGGATCGAGATCAGCCTGATGCCGATGACGAACCGGCGGGCGAAGATGAGGATGAAGATGGAGATGAGGGCGGTCGACAAAGAGACGACGAAGATGAAGAAGACGACGAAGACGAAGAGGACGAGGATGAGGAGGATGCGATCACGGACCGGCCTCGAAAGCGCCGCCGACGCGACAAGTTCAACCAGTTCATCGAAATGGAAGCCGAGGTCGACGAGGACGAAGATGAGGACGAAGAGGAAGATGAAAACGACAAGGGGTTCCTGAACGAAGAGCCCGAAGCCGAGAACGATGTGCCCTTTGGCATGGAAAACGATGATCGCATTCACAAAGAGATGGACCGACGCCGGCAAGAAGCAATGAACGAAGACGCGGAGAAAATTGCTCAAAGCTTTGCGGAACGATACGGCAGGAAAGAGAGAGTGGCGCAGGATACAAGCTTCGTTCCCCGAGAATTCCTTGCCCCGGGTGTCGATGACCCTCGCATGTTTGCCATCGGCGTCAAGCCTGGCAAAGAAAGGGAAGTTGTCTTCCAAATTCTCAAGCGCGTCGAGGAACGTGCCAATTCGAAAACGCCCTTAAAAATCTTCTCTGCGGTCGAACGCGGTGGGCCGACCTCAGGATACGTGTACGTGGAAGCCCGCCAGGCAAAGGACGTCGAAGAAGCGTGTCACGGCATCATGAATTACCATCCTAGCAAAACCCCCTTCCATCTTCCAATCAAGGAGATGCCCGACGTACTTCGCGTGAAGCCTACCAAGATCATACAACCGGGGCAGTACGTGCGCATTAAGAGGTCAGGAATATATCAAGGAGATCTCGCTCAAGTCGACGCCGTCAACAGTAATGGCCTTGAACTCGATGTCAAGCTCGTTCCGCGGTTAACTTATGGACTCGACGAGTCGACTGGTCAAGGAGACGTTAAGCGAAAGCGTGCTGGTGCAAGTGGTGTTGCGAGACCGCCTCCCAGGCTGTTTAGCGAAATCGAAGCTAAGAAGAAGTTTCCCGGCAATCTTGAGCCCCTGCCTGGAGTAGTGAAAGGCTGGAAATACTTCGCCGAAGAATACATCGATGGCTTCCTGTACAAAAACTTCAAACTTCAATACGTGAGCGTCGATGACGTCCATCCCACCCTCGAGGAAGTTGCGCGGTTCAGCGTTGGTCAGAAGGACGGAACTGAAAGCTTGGACTTGACATCAATCGCTGCCAGCATCAAAGAAAACACATCAGGCGACAACTATCAAGCTGGAGATGTTGTGGAAGTCTACGAGGGTGAGCAGCAAGGGTTATGGGGAAAGGCTGTATCGTCACGAAACAATATCGTTGCGCTGATTGTGAACGATGGCGAGCTTAAGGGGCAACGCATCGAAGTGCCAGCCAAGAGTCTACGAAAACGTTTCAGGGAGGGTGACCACGTCAAGGTGATTGGCAGCAGTCAATTTGCAGGCGAAGTCGGTATGGTTGTTGGCATCAAGAAAGATAAGATTACCTTCATCACCGATCTGCAGGAACAGGAAATTACAGTCTTCAGCAAAGATCTACGAGTTGCCACAGACTCGGGTGGTGCCGGCAGCGTTGGCCAATACAATTTACACGACCTTGTCCAGCTCGACCCTGCAACAGTCGGCTGCATTACCAAGATCGAACGGGAGGTTTTGCGAGTTCTCGACCAGTACGACACAATGCGCAATGTGATGATCGGCCAGATTTCCAACAAGATCGAGAGGCGCAAAAACGCCGTCGCTACCGATAGAGCCGGTAACGAAATCAAAATCGAAGACACTGTGAAGGAAGTCGAGGGTGAGCGCAGAAGTGGCACGATCATTCACATCCATCGTTCGTTCGTTTTTTTGATGAATCGCGAATACAAGACGAATTCGGGCGTCTTTGTGACGAGAGCAACAAATGTTGCAACTGTCGCAGCCAAAGGTGGAAGAACGGCAGGCACCTCTGCTAGCGGACCTGATCTTAGTAGGATGAATCCAGCCTTGAAAGCACCCGGGGCTGGTGCAAACGGCATGATGCCACCTCCCAGATCATTTGGTGGGCGTGACCCAGTCATTGGCAAGACAGTCGTGATAGCAAGGGGTGCCTACAAAGGCCTTCTCGGCATCGTCAAAGATGCAACAGATCAGATCGCTCGTGTCGAGCTTCACAGCAAGAACAAGACGTTACCCATCGAGAAGACCTTTTTGAGAATCAAGACCGACCAGGGCAATACGATATCATACATCGACTTTGCCTCATCTCGGGGCAGAGGACGCGGCGGACCCCCGGGTGGCGGCGGGGGACCTGGTTATGGTGGACGCACTCCTGCAGCCGGATTGGGCGGTGGCCGTACACCTATGGGTGCCGGTGTTGGAGATGGAGGCCGGACGCCTGCTTGGGGTGCTTCCGCTCGCACTCCGGCATGGTCAGGTGGTGCTTCTGGTGGTCAAACGCCTGGTTGGGGTGCAAGTGGCGGTGGACGAACTCCAGCTTGGCAGCAAAGTAACGGTGGTAGAACCGCCTACGGAGGCGGCGGCCAAACGGCATATGGAGGTGTAAGTATTACCAACCCATGGTTTCTCGATTCTTGCTGACGTTGACACAGCGCACACCTGCTGGAGGCGGATGGGGAGGATCGACAGCGTACGGCGGGAGCGGAGGCCAAACCTCATACGGAGGTGCTACTGCATATGGAGGAGCGACTTCCTATGGCGGCGCCACTTACGGCGACAATGCAGGCGGCAAGACCCCAGCTCCGGCACTTGATGCTCCTACACCTGGTGCTCCGACTCCTGGAGCTCCTACGCCGGGCGTTTATGGTGACGCACCGACACCTTTTGCAGGCGGCGGCAGGCAAGGTTGGGCAGGAGCAGATGATGACGACGATGGACCTCAATACACCGACTGAGAGTAATAGCATTCAGACACTAGGCCATTGAGATTGGCCGTGTACTTTTATTAGCATGTTCTGTAGGCTGAGCATATTTCATCCGAGCTTGGCGAAAAGGCAGACCACAATCTGCGATGCATGGTTCGGCAAATTTCAGGAAATGTCAAAAGGACGATACAGATTTTGAAACATCCCTCCGATAGCTTGATCTGATGTGAAGTGTTTGAATTTTGAATTTTGAATGCGAATCACGAATGTTGTCCTGCGGGTCACAACTACGACTGACTTCGCATCAAGGTCACACAGACCGAATGCTTGCGTCGATCTCATTCATCAGCTATGTTGCTCTGCATTTCGTAAATTATCATCATTCATACATCTTCTACGCGAAAACATCCGTGGCGAATCTCTCATGCTTCACCTCCTCGAACCACTTCTCCGCCTCCTCATAACTCGAATCCTCCCCCTTCTCCCGCCGATGCTCAATCGTAGTCTTGATGACAACCTTCTTCACCCCATCGCTAACATTGCTGTTCCCGCAAACAAAGAACCTCGCACCCTTCGCCCACAACGCCTTGCACTCGTTCCGATCCCTGTCCAGCCTGTCCTGGACGTACTTGCACCCCTGGCTCTTCTCGGGCGCCCTGCTGAACGCGTACCGCATGCTGACGGCGCCAATCTCCTCCCATTCCCTGAATTCATCGGCGTAGAGCGCGTCCCGTTCCGGGTGTCGGCAGCCCACGAATAGGAGTGCGGGGGCGAGTTTGCGGCCGGCTTTGATCTGTGCGGCGCGTTCTTGCACGAAGCCGTGGAAGGGCGAGAGGCCGCTGCCGACGCAGACCATTATCACGGGGACGGACTCGACGTCCAGGGGGAGGTGGAAAGCTGCGTGGCTGGGCTTGACAGCGCAATAGACCTTGTCGCCCGTCTTGAGGGAGGACAGGTAGGTGGAGCAGATGCCCTGATATCGCTTCCCGCCGATCTTGGCTTCTTGGTCCAGGACGCCGTACGTCAGGGTTGCGTGTGTAGAGTTTGCGAGCGGCGAGGAGGAAATGGAGTACTGGCGGATGCGCATTGGCGGGAGCATAGATAGGAAATCGCCAAAGGGGAGTGTGATGGACGGGTACCTGTCGAGAATGTCCAGGACGGAAACGTGCTTTTCGGAGATGATTTCGGGGGTCAGGGCTTTGAGCGCTTCTTTCTCTTTGGCGTCGCTGGCGTACTGGGCGAGGGCTGCGACGTGCTTTGTGGTTGCTTGTTGGGCCAGCTCGACGTAGCTGGCTAGCAGGCTGTAAATGGGGATCTCGCGGCCGGTGGGGAGGAAGGTGAGTTGGCCTTCTTTGATTTGAATGCGCGCGTCCCAGGGGAGGCTGAAGCGGGCGATTGTGGACTTGACGATGGAGTCGTGGTTGATGGGGAGGACGGCGAGGTAGTCGCCGGAGCTGTAGCTCATGCCACTTGGTAGGAGGATCTCGATGTGTCGCTTTTCGGGCTCGCCTTCGGCGGTCAGGCTTCCGATTTTGGTTACCATGCCCTCGGCAACGTCTTGCCTGAGATCCGCCGACCGGGTGCTGCTATTAATCGTGAGTTCCAGACCGTGAGTCTCGTGGACTCCGTTGCTCTCGCCGCCAAACTCGCTGATGAGGCCGGGCCAAAACTTGTCGTCAGACCAGGCGTCGAAGTCGTTGAACATGCCGTTATCCGCCGCATTGGCGAAGCCGCGAGTGCACATGCGCTTTCCGCCGCGGGCTTCGAGCAGGTCATCACAGAGAGTGGGTATTCTCTGGTAAGTCTTTGCCCAATCGGTATGGCCGCAGCCGAAGACAGCGAACTTGACGCCCTTGAGCTCATCACCGTTTAGACCCTTGAGCCATTCGATGAAGCGACCCGCGTTGTCTGGTGGTTCTCCTTCGTACGAGGCGGTCACTATGACAACAGGGGTGTTCTGAGGGAGGGTAGATGTGGCCGCATCCAGAGACTTGACCTCAGGTGCGTAGCCATGCGATGCTGCAGATCCAGCCAGAGACTGCGCAAGGGCCTCGCAGGTACCTGTATTGGATCCGTAGAAGATTTTGAGAGGCTTCTTCTCGACCGCGAGCTTGGAAGCACTCTCAATCTCCCTGTCCTTGTGCGATTGTTTCTTTTCGACTGGGCTGCCGCCCCAGAGTCTCTTCTCCAGCTGAATGATGTCGAGCCCCTCTCGCAAAGTTGCGAACATGCGGAAGCCCTTTGGCTTGATGGTAAGGTTCTGCTGTAGCTCCATCTTGTAGCTGGGATCCTGCGGACGGAATGTAAAGTTCTGAATCAACAAAGCAGCCATCATCACAGCTTCCTGCCAGGCAAAGGCACGTCCAATACAAGCTCGGGCGCCGTTGCCGAAAGGCTTCCATGAATTCGGGGGCAGCTTGTTGAAGTGCTCGTCCAGCATGCGCTCAGGTTTGAATTCTGTTGCGTCTTCGCCATATACCGACGGGTCGCGGTGTACGGCTGATCCGCTGATGCTGAAGCTGTCACCCTTGTTGATGAGCTAGCCTTCCTTTCCGACACGCATGGGGAAGTCGGCGTCGTTCGTACTTTTCGGCTCTACCGAAAATCCAGCAGCCGGCGGGTAGAGACGCAAGCTTTCTCTGATGCATGCGTTGAGATAGGGCAATTTGTTCACGTGCTCGAAAAGGAACGGACCAGTTCCGAGAACTTCATCGACTTCCTTTTGCACCTTTGCCATGACTCTGGGGTGTAAGATCAAGTCGACGAACAAGAAAGATAACAGACCGGATGTTGTCTCGTGCCCGGCAATGAGGAAAGTCAACATGTTGTACCTGAACAAGGATCAGCCAGCCGCATAATACAACGACTCCCATCTCACTCACATGATCGTTTGATCGTCAAGCTTCTTTCCGGTCTTGGGATCTTCCCCATCCAACATTGCCGCCAACAAGTCCTTCTTATCCGAAGGGTGGGTTTTGCGCTGGTTAATGACTGCCGCACCTGTCTTCTTCATGATCTCGATGGACTCCCAGTACTTGCGGGTGTCCTGTCGGTACATGTAATCACTCACAAACTGCGGTCGCTTGGCACGAATTCCGCTCTCCCGTAGGAAATATGCCATGGCGTCAATAAACGGATGCAATTCTTCGCGATCGAATGAGTTGAACCTCGTGTCCATTGCGCACAGTGCGATACTGTCGAGTGTGAAACGTGTGAACTGGTCGGTCGGGTCAATCACGTTATCAGGGCCGAGTCTCGCCCATTTAGTGATCAGTTCCGAGGCGACCAACTTCATCTCATCGAAGTACTTGGTCATTTGCATAGGACCGAACGCCGGCATGAGAATTCGGTGCGCTATGCCCCAGTTCTCTTCGTGATTGTATGCAGTAAACAGACCATCGCCGACACCATTGCGAACCTCTCCAAGTCCGCCTGCGACTCGCTGGAACGATCGTCAGTATCATCGCACATGTGCCCGTTCTCCGACTTCGGGTGTGGCTCAATTGAGCTCACCTTTTGAAATCGTCTTTCGTCGCAAAGCTCATTTGCAACATCGTGGTTTCCGACGAACACTGTACTTTGGCCACCTAGGCTGAGTCTGAACATCGTCCCATACTGTGCAAATAGTCTCTGGAAGCTTTTGGTCGGTGTATTGGAGTCGACGTCCATGGCATTGCCAATGATCGGCAAGCCAGGCGGGGACGGAATATCTCTCATCGTGAAAATTGTGATGAGAACGCTGAAATTAGTTACAGAAGATGATTGAATATGAAGATGGGTATCAGTGGAGGTAAGAAATTTTGTGTTGTTGAATGGGTCTCAAATTATGCTGGTGCAATGTGAGGGGTATGAGGGGAGCCATGAAATTTTAAGTTTAGCGCTTATCGACGTCGACTCGGCCGCATCGCTCTACAAGACAAAGATTTAACAGCGGCAGAGCCTGCAGAAAGGCCACTCGTACGAAAGGAACAGCGAGGTTTTCAATGAGCTGCGGGCCGGCGTGTTGGAAGGATCGCAGTCACCGATGCTGCGCGTCGCACGTTCCAAGTCTGAACAAGAGCGCTCACTGACAGAGGTCAGACAGAAACAGACTTTCCGAAGGCATCGGTGGAACAAGTGCGACCATGCGACACTCATGATTTGGTTGTGTTCCGTCAGTCAGGCCCGAATGGTTCCCCGCTAAAGACGGAAGTATTGGCGACTTTGCCCAATGTCGATCGCTGTATTCGTCACCGCCGCCTAACTCGAGCAAGGTTTTCGATACCTTTGGGTGAACCCTAGCTCAGACTGTAAAGTTCGCAATCGAAGACCTGTCGAAAAGGCTCAAGGCTGCGTGAGCCCTTGTTAGCCATGCCATACCATGCGTCGGCGACGCCGTAATTAAGCGGATCGCGCTCAATTTTTAACACGACTGGAGTGCGACAGCACGAATGGAATGGATGCGTGCCACGGCCGTAACATCGTTTCGTATCACTGTCGGATTGAGCCCCCGACCGAGGTCGAGCTCTGCCCTTCGTTTCAGCCCCATCCGCTGTGGCATGTATGTCATAGCGTAAGGCCAACTTGGCAGCGAGAGGGCCCTGAAAGAAAGTCGCTAAACAGGACGATTCCCATATCTTCTTGATCGGACGACACTCACACTTGGACGCGCGTAGTTGTGCAAGATTGAGCTGCCTAATTAGTTTGAAGCCTAAGAGATGACATGCTTACATAAGATAGTAGAGCCGGCTTTTGCCACAGTCTCAAGTCAATAATGGCCTTCAGATCAACCCTCGACTTGATTTGAATTCCGGGTATCATCCAGCCCACTTCACAGCATCATGTCGGCAGCAAGACCGTTGAAAAGAGGCCGCAGCACTGTCGAGCAGACGCTCACCTCTTTCGATGATTTTCCGCGCCGGAAGACACTCAAACGCGCGACAACAGAACCAACACCTGTCAACGAGAAGTACTTTGACGATGGACCCGGGCTCGAGGATATAGGCATCGTTCGAACACTTGGGAATGCAAGTACTGCCATAGAGGTCCTCGATGTTAGCTCGTTTGTCCGTTCAAACATGTTCGATACGCTGCCGGATCGAGCGGCAGGTATGAACGGTACTAGAATAGCGGAAGTGCTCAATTTTCAGAGGAACCTACCCCCGTTACTGACTACCGCACATCTTCACGCTTTGAGTACTTCGCCGTCATCTGCGGAAAGGGAAATTGCAAATGCCATCAAATGTGGCAAGCTGAGGCGCATTACGATCCCAGGTCGAGGAGTCGGGGTTTCGAACGTATCGGATCTGCTCATTTCGATGGAGAGTCTTGAGAAGTTCCTGGCACGCTCGAAAGTCAAAGACATGACTAGGACCAATTACTTGAAATGGCTGGCTGACAACCCATTCGCAATGACTGTCCCGATAAACGCTCTAAAGCCGGATGAAATTGTGGAACTTCTGAAAGCAGGATTCCTGACCTCTGGCACCTTGCATGCCGCGTCAGTATCAGCTGGTCCATCAACAGCTGCCGAAAGAGGTACCGCAACCTCGATCAGTACGATCGCCAGCGCAGCAGCTGGATCTGAGCAAGCTACGGGTGGCCACGGAGCAACATACGGTGCTGGTGGTGGTGGAGCAGGCGTTTTCCAACGCAGTCTTCAATCCGGTATACAGTACCAGGTCGCTGTGCCAAATACAGGACCCTACCTCAAACTCATTGTTACAGCCAGAATGCATATTGTTGAGCTCTTGAAGAAATCGAGTCGCTACGAACTGCCACTCTACCTTCTGAAGGAATATTGGGAAGCGGGCTTGTCATCGAAGAAAACCGTGGTGGATGCCGCCAAGAAACCGTTCGAGAAATTGATGCCGGGTCAGACGAAAAAGTGGAAGGCTTACTATGGCACGAAGTTCGAATTTGCGTTGCATGAAGCTTTTGGGGCTGGGATGATTGAATGCTTCAACACGAGAGCCGTCGGTCTCGGTGTCAGAGCGACTTGAGGAATTGCCTTCCGGAGGGACCACCGCTCACATACATGACGGCGTTCGCTTCAACGCCTATACGGTTTTTCACAGTTCAGATGTGACGAATCTTCACGAGTGCAGGTGGCCCGGCTACTACCCAGACTACTTTGACGCTTACCGTTGAACTCAATGCTCCACGTACGAGCGAAGCTGTATGGTGACCTCCTCAGTCAACGACATCTCCAGATACTGCAGCAGCTACCTCTGGGGCCACTCGTGCTAGGACTATCGCGACTACCTTCAGATACGCTCGTGTCAGCGCCTTCTCAAGTACTGTGTCAGGTACCCTCAGACCTACTCGTGTCGATATCTTCACACCTGCTCGCAGAAACACTGCTTCAGGTACCTTCCCACGTCCTACCACGAGTACCTTCAGGCACGCCTATGCCGGTACGTTGACAAGCGTTTGATCAGGTGTATGACAAACTACCATGTGAAGTACTTTGGCAAGTACCTAAAAGAACTTGTGCACCTACGGATGGAAAGTGTTCACTTCACTCGATGCCCAGCTACTCTCAAGCACTTCAGCGACTTAACCCCTCAACAAACCCACCCGAGAAGATATCTGCCAAACTTAGTAAGCAGCTATCGCTGCAAGTACGTCGGCCGCTATCTCTACACACAGGTGCTTTCGTACCTCAGGGAGTCGCCATCAAAGTCGATGGCCACTTACTTATCCGACTACCTCCACCACAAGTCCGGCCTTTAATCTGGTCAACGTCACTGGCATTCGTCACGTGGACGCCATTGTCGAGCAGCATGTCGCTGCCAGCAAAGGCGCTGCACCATCAGTACCGCACTTGTTTAAACACAATGTATAATCTGATTCCGCGCCATATAGCTGTAAGGTCGCTAACTAGAATACAAGTAGCCATCCATGGCAGTTGAGCAAACCCCACTTTTCGTCCATTGCATTACCTTTTGCGACCGACCAGCCATCATACAAATAGTACAGACACTGAGCCCAGCGTTCAAAACAAGAATAAGATGTTTTAAGCAAATGCTCGCTCGTGGGGATAGGCTCGACAGAGAGAAATCACAGTTCTATCAGAGAATCCGCCGAATAGCTGCACTTCTGGTTCTATCTGAAGCCGTTCATGCCACCTGTTGGCTGTGGCGTCATGCCCGATGGTCCCTGTGTGAGCATAAGACGCGATCCAGCGAGGATTGGGCCTTGGTTGTCTTCATCTTGCTGGGGGTTCTGCTCGCGCTCGCGGCCTTTTCGCGTCTCATTATCGCGCTTCAGCTCAGTGACTGTCTTTGCCTGCTCAGCCATGGCGTTGATGATGAATGGCATGCTGAAGTCGGTCAAGCCCTTGCGCCACGAAAGTTCCATGATAGTGTGCAGCGGAATGAAGTCGTAGCAAGCATATAAAACCGCCGCATAACACTCCTTGGCGCCAATATCGACAAACTAGAAGCTGTTAGCAAAGTTGTGTGGTGTTGAGATAAGGAGTAACTTACGTAGCGAAGGAGCTCGTCGACGACGTCGGGCTTGGCACTCAGTGCCGCAGTTTCGATGGCGTCCTTGTATAGCTTGTCCTGCTTGCTAAGGGCGATGCTCTTCTCCCATCGTTTGTTCTTGCGGTAGATGGTGGCGGCAATCTGGCGGAAAAAGATAAGATCGTGCTTCTCAAGACGGCTAGCCAACTCCGTTTGGTCGAAGTTGTCAAAATTCTCAACACTGTCGCGCAGAGTCTTGTAGTCTTCTTCCTCAATCAACAGGTCATTGATCGCGACGTTGACCTGGCGCTTGTTCTGGCTCTGAACATTCAGAAGGAAGGGCTTGATCAGGGGGATGTTGTCTGACTTCTCGAAGATCCTGACGACGCGATTGACGTCAATTCGCGCGGTCAGAGCCTGCAGAAGGTCTGTTACCAGAGATGGCTGTTCCTGAACGTAGAAGTTCAGTGCTCGGTAATAGATCTCCAGGTTGCTCACTTTGACCACGATTTCTTTGAAACTGTGATGTTCCCAGGCATCGGCAGCGCGTTCCATCATTGCGAGAGCTGCATTATCCCACTCGTCGTAGTGGCAGTAAAGGAAGATGAGCTCTGGCCACAGTGCAGCTTCTTCGCAGGCACGGATAGCCTTCGGGATGTTGATACGAGACCAGAAGAGCTTCAAATGTTCCATGGTTCTTTCAGGGTGATACTTGGAGAGAATGATGCCGAGCTCTGTAAAGAGTCCCATATGAGCTCTCTCTAGACCAAGTCCGGCTTCCAAGAGCGAGATGAGCTCGTCGAAGTACCCGTTGTATTCGTATTTCTTGCACAACGCCGGAAGCTCTTCTGCTTGCACGATCAAGTTCAAACCGCAAATCTGAGCAAGGCGGAACTCCTTTTTGTCGATGCAAGCCTCGTTGACTTGGCGCCAAACTGCAGTCTTGTTGGCTTTTCTAGCAGCTTCAACCGCCTGCTGATACTCCTTGAGATGTACAAGAGTTGAAGCAAGCTTGCCCCAGTTTGATATCGAGGAATAGAAGATCTTGGCAGCCTGGTGGAACCCCTCTTCGAAAGCCTTGTCACCCGAGACTTCGACATCGGCAACATTTGGTCCGTGCAAGAAGTCCTCAAGCTCTGGCAACTGGTTTGTCCTTGCGTACGCAAACGCGAGCGCGGTGTCGACCGGAGGCTCACGAAGGGTTTTACGAGCCATGCGTAGATATTTGATCAGCTCGGGATCCTTGCCAGCGTGAGTGGCAGCCTCGATGACCTCGCGATGGTTGCTGGGATCGCCAGCCTTGATGTAACTGTCAATGGAGTCGCTGATACGTAAGCCATCAAGCTGAGCTTTGGCTGTCTTGCTCCAGACCTCGGGCAGATCAACCTGCTCACTGTACTCCGCAGCGCGGTCGATGGAAACGATGTGCTCGACCAATACGCCGGTAGCTGCGACATGATCCTTCTGCTTCTTGTAGATCTCGAAGGCCTCCTCGTATAAACCAACACTGATACACTGCTGTGCGATGTCTTCGGGGGAGTAGTTGTTCAGTTCCGCGATGTAGCCACTCAGCTTGCCCTTATCTGCCTTTGCTGCCGTGAGCATAAGCAAGTTTTGCAGATTTCCGTTGTCGCTGAATGGCGACGGCTCAAGGATGATCTTCTCAAGCAGTTCAATGAGTTCCGAGGGCATATCTGCGTCCATGAACGACTTGACGGCGATTGAGACCTTGTCCGGCTCTGTGCTCTCAGGAACAGCTGTGGATACAACCTGATCAACCACCGAGCGACGGTGCTGGTTGTTGGGACTGAGAACAAACGCCCAGATCTCCGGATCGGCCCTCTCAAGCAAGTAGCGAGCTTGTTGCTTGTACATACTGTTCTCATTGGTAATGTTGACGAGCTCAAGGTCATTCTGGCCCTTGCGAAAGGCAACGAATGCCAGGCTTGGATCGCGTTTAGAACAATACTTGCCAACCTCCAAAGTATCATAATACGAATTTTGTTTCAAGAACTCCTCAGGGTTGTTGTTAGAGTCGATGTAGATCTTGGCCAGGGCATTGTACACCGCCTGCTGCTGGTTGCCGCTTTGCAGGGTCTGTTCAAGGAAAGGCAGAAGGATCTTGAGCCTATTTCGTGACTCAACTTCCGAAACCAGCTCGTCGATGGGGATTTGCGAAGCCTGGACGGATGCAAGCAAGTTCTTGATGATGGACTCGTCGCAGTCGACGTCAATAAGGCCACCGATAACAGCCGGCGCCCTGCTGGGGTTGACTTGCTGAACGTAGACTTCGATTGACTTGAAGGACTGCTCCTTGTACAGGTAAAGCACGAGGTCGTGAACGAAGTTGAAGCGATCGCAGACAATGATCAAAGGAAGCATTTCATCTAGTTTAGCCTCCTTTAAGAAGTTCTTGACCTTTTCCGGGTTGTAGTGGTTGCTGTCTCTGCAAATACGCTGGACTTCGGTATACTGCTTCATGGCGGTGGCAGCTTCAATGTATTTGAAGTGAACATCCGGGTCCTCGGACAAGTTGACAATGCTACCAAGGTAGTAGTACAGACCCTCGGCAGTCCTGTACTTCTCGAAGAGCTCAATCAGTTGTGTCGAACCCAAAAGATCCGAGTATTTGATGGCAATGTTGCACACGGTCTGGAGGTTCTGTCTGATGTTGACCTTGAGCATCTCGTTCATACAGGCGAATGACTGCTCCAGAGAGAGATTGCCGAAGTAAGTAACGATCCAGTCAGGGCTGAATCTATCAGTCTTGATGACGTTACGTTTGATAATCTCCAGGTCGTCGGTGTTCTCCAAAGCACGCTGGAAGAGACCTGCTCCCTCGCAGAGCTGAGCAATTCGGGGCTTGTCATAGTTGTGGAACATCTCATTGCCGAGAATGGCATCGGCGACTTGCGGTGCGTTGATCAGGTTCATTTCGAGTAACCGGGTTTGCAAATGGCCTTCCTCGGGTTTGTCCTCGAGAGCATCGAGAAGGAATGCAGTGGCTTGTTGTAACATGTTCTGGGACTGGAAGATGTCGACGACGCGCTCGACCTCGATCTTAGCACCGCCAGGCATGTTGACCAGACTGGTGGCAAATTCTGCACCCTTCTCTGGGTTTGTCCTAACGATGTGCTGCAGCATCTGGATCCAATCTGGCTGGTAGCCAGACTGTTCACAGTATGGAACAATGTCGCCATACTGACCCACCTCGGCAAGGCCAGCTACGACCTTGTGGGGAACCTGGGCCTTGAGGTATATCTTCAATGCCAGTGCGACATCATATGGACGAACGATGTCTCCAAGCTCTTCACTGCAACCCAACTTTTCCTCGGTGAGCCATTTTTCCAGCAGATGCTTTCTCTGTTGCGCCAGGACCGGACGAACCAACTCGATGGATTCGGCGGGGTTCAACTGGCCCTTATCAAGAAGCATGCCGAAGTATTGCAGGACAATGGAGAGCTGACCCGCAACCGGTGTGCCGGCGGCCTTGAAGCGCTCGATAGTCTGTGTCGTGCGGAGGAAGCCGCGAGGAGAGTTGGCGGCAATCTTCGCAGCATCAGCCCAATTGCCTTGCTGGCAAAGCTGCTCGAATTGCTGCTGGTAGAGGTTGTCAGCACCTGGCAAACCGGCGCGAGAGGCAAGCTTGAAAGCGAGAGTGCCGTTGGCAGGGTTGTTAAGCAGGTAGGGAATGATGTTTGCCTCGTCTATCGTAACATGCAGCAGCTGGCCCTTGCGGTTAATGCCCAGCAGACCAGCGGACTCGGAATCGCCGACTGTTGTGAAGATTGTTTCCGAGGAGATGCGGTTCATGAACAGGCAAGTGCCAGTTTCCAGGTCGTATAGGTGAATGAAGCCATACTTCGTCACCATATAGATAAGTCCGTACTTCTGCGAGGTCTGCATTGCGACGGGGAAGTCGTTTGTAGCCTCGGGCGGGAAGTAGATATCTACAGCCTTTTTCTGAAACTGGGGGTTGCCTTGCTGATGATCGATCTCGACAATGTGTAGCTTTCCTTGTCCGGCAGCTCCTCGAACGGCAAATGTGAACAGGCGAGTGTCGGCCGCAGCGCCTTCCAGGTGTATACTGCCGAAAGCAGCCGCGTGGCCCTCGATCGACTGGCTGATACCTCGATCGCGAGAGTAGAGCTGCATTTGTCCTGCCACGCGACCTCCCTGTGAAGAGATGCCGACGACCACCGACCACTTGTCGTCCTCATTTACGCGATAGTTGATGATCTGATTACTGGCGAGGTTTGCATTGCGGTCAAACATTCTTGTGGGCGCTGCTGCACCCGCGTCGTAGATGTTCCAGTGATGTATCGCAGTATCGGTGACCAGCGCAAGGGTATCGATGCTGATCCATTTCCAGAAATGAACATCCTCTGCCATGGTGCAGCTCTTCAACTTTTGCTTGCTCTCGAGGTCGAAGATCTGCAGAGTTCTACTCTGCGCCTTCAGTGCAATGACCTGCTTGTGCCAGTGCATAATCGCACTGTCCGCCTTGATAGGTCGGCGAATGACATTGTTGTTCTTCTTGAGCTCGATGATGAAGATCTCTGGCTGAGCATCATCACTGAGGTTTTGTCGCACGCAGACGTATGAATCAGATTCAAGTGTGCAGGAGTTGAAGCCAATAGCCTGGGCACTTATCCCAAGGTTAGGCAGCTGTCGCAGTTAGCCTCTGCAATCGGGCGCTTTGAAGACGAGAGACGAGATCGCGAAGGGAAAGCTTACCATAGCCGTCTCGGCAAACTTGATCGGTAAATTCGCCATGTTGAGTGCGATCAAGTTGTCGACATGCAGTTGTGTACGTGGTCAGCTCTGGAGCTGGATTGCAAGCGCAAACCCCTTTCGGGGAGAGTATTTTCGAATTAAACGTAGACCTAACCGCTCGCAACAAAGAAGGTGAAGGAGCGCTCAAGAGACCGTCACGAAGGGAAGGGAATGAAGGGTGTGTAGGAGGTGAATGCGATTTGGCTGCTGGGCCTCGTTGGAAAGGAGATGTTATGTGATGATGCTGGGCGTCTGGCACTTGCCCATTACCTCACTTATGCCCGAAAAGTCCGATGCCATTTAAGCCGCAGTCGCAGTCGCAGCCGCAACCTTGCACACAAGTTACAACAAACATGCGCAACCGCAGACGGAGGAGCGACAAATCGTCCAACTGCTCCTTGATCGCAGAGTTATCACTGATGCGTCATATTGTGTGAGTCCAGATCGTGGAGGATCATGCAGCAGCAGTTGCGGAGACCTACCGCACACCCAAGGACGTATTTCGACCGAGTCTCCCGGTCAGCGCTCGAGTCAGGTCTGGGCACAGTCAGACCTTGATGCTTCCAACACCGGAGATAAAACTTGAGTCGATCTACAAGGGCATACTTCCATAAATACTTGGGATATTCCTGGCGTACATATACTTATAATTACCGACCTCCGCAAGCATTTACATCACTACTTCTGCCAAGACTTGAGCAGATAAGCTAGCAAGTACTTCGACCGATACATGAAACAGTATTCAAGCTAGTGCTCAGGGCAACACTCAGTGAGCTACTGAGCGAGGTACTTGTGCAAGGCCCCGTGCAGGTACCCACATCGCTACTGAAGCCACGACTTGAGCAACTGCATTAGTAAGTCTTTCGGCTGACGCGTGGGTAGTTGTGTACGTACTTCAGACGATCAGCGGATGCCACTTCTATTCGAGGGCATCGGGCACCGTCATCTGCATTTAATACTTGGTGCTTACGGCCGGACGGTCACAGCCAAAGTTATGCAGACAACAAGGTTGAGTGGGCGCACAGTGCCTACCAGGATAGTTGACTGATTGATTGAAATGCCGAAAGCGATGACGCCGATCGTTTGAGCGGGGTTGCTGAGACTAATGCTATATAAACACTCAAGAGCACTGTAGCAATGCCGCAGGCTGCAAGCTCATCTCAGTTCGCTAAGCAAATGTAAACACTACAACATGGCGACATATTCGGTACCGTCCGAGGAGTGGGCCAAGCTGCCCTTCAAACCATCCGTCCTAGCCGAGCCATTCCCGCTCGACGTGCCTGCCAAGGACGTAGAAGAGCTCAAGACGCTCCTCAGCCTAAGCAGGCTCGCCTCAAAGACGTACGAGAACTCGCAGACCGACGGCAGATATGGAGTTTCGCGTGACTGGATGGTCAAAGCCGTCGATACCTGGAAGACCACATACGACTAGAGCGACCGACAAGCTAAGCTCAACAGACATCCACAATTCAAGATCCCGATCACAGATGACGATGGCTCGGTCACGTCATTTCATTTCATGGCCCTGTTCTCCAAGCGTCAGGATGCCCTCCCCTTGATTATGTTACACGGCTGGCCCGGGAGCTACATTGAATTTCATGGCCTGCTCGACCTGGTCCGGAGCAAGTACTCACCAGACAATTGCCCTTACCACATCGTTGTTCCTTCGTTGCCGGGTTATGCCCTATCATCTGGTCCTCGTCTGAACGCAGACTTCAACTACCACGATGGCGCCAGGCTGGTTGACAGGCTCATGGTCACACTAGGATTTGAAAAATGTTACGCAGTTCAGGGCGGTGACGTGGGTTGTATCATGGCGCCTCTTCTAACGAAACTATATCCGACTGTAAAAGCGATTCACGGTATGTTTGTTCCAAATCTGCTCCAGGTCGATCAAGTCTCACAGCGATAGTCAATGGCATATACGAACCTATGACCGACGGGACAACGAAGTCCGAAGACGACCCCGAAACCACGAAGAACGACCGCTTCAAGATCGAATACACCAAAAGTTTCTTCGCATCCGGCTCAGCCTACAGCGCAATGCATGCGACCCGCCCCGCGACAGCCGGTTTCGCCATCGGCAGCAGCCCAATCTCTCTACTCGCCGGGTAGGCATCTCCCAAAAGTCCCTCTCTTCTATACCAGTGATGCTGACCATGATCCCAGGGTCGGCGAGAAAATGCTCAGATGGGTAGATCCCAGCTCACCCCTCCTGCTCGAGACGATCCTCGACAACATCAGCCTGTACTGGTTCACCAACACGATTGAATGTAACTTGTGGCCGTATCGAGCACACGCGAACCGGGAACTTTGGTGTCTGCGTGGACAGCAGAAACCGGTGGGCTATAGTCGTTTCCCGTATGATATGGATGCCTGCACACGCAAACAGGCTGAAGCGGCGTTCAATTTGCAGTTTTTCAGAGACCATGATGTTGGTGGACACTTTGCGGCGCTGGAGAGGCCGGACTTGCTGTGGCCGGGTGTTGAGGACTTTTTGCGGAAAGTGTTTCCGGACAGGTTCTAGCTGAGTGAAGGCTCGTAGTTGGAACACAAATCTGGGATGCTGAGCCGCAGTTCGTCCTCATCTTGCTGGTCTCCACTTGGCTTAAAACATGTCCAGCTCAGGCAGCATGGGCGGTTCTTATAGCGGCAGCGAGCCAAGAACATCGAACTTTATTTGCAAGATCAATTTGATGGGAAGTCTGATCTATCTGAAGTCTATTTTAAACGTCACCGTCAAGGCCACTCTCTTCAGCGGTCCAACCCTTGGGAAAAATTTCAAGATGAGCGACTTGCGTAGTGACAAGCTTCGTAGGCCACAGCGCACATGTCTCCGGTCTGAAGCGAAATCGGCTAGGCCGCTTAGCCAACCCTCGAGATCTTAAGTCCACCAGGCACACGCGTCTGGAAGAATCCCTCCGGAACGTCTGGTTCTCACACTAAAGATTGGAAGTTGTCTTTTGTTGACCGCATCAAGCGAAGATATCAAAGCTCAAACGAGCTTTCAGAAAACGGGGGTTCTGAACAATGTGAAAAAGAGCATTCTGAACCACTGGTGCTTCTGAAGCCCGCGACAGTCGTCAGGACCGAGCTTCTCTGCGACGCGTCGGTCTCATGAGGTCAGGAAATCCTCAAATACGCCGACGATGATTGTCATTCATGCATCTCGGCGAACCCGAGAGCTGGAAGGAATAATATACGCCGACCTACACGTGATCGAATTCGACAGCCGTCCAGATCGTAATAGACAATGAAGCTGGCTCGTGGCTCGGGTGTCTCCACGAGATCCGGCGCCTTCTTTCTCAACTCCTCCCTCGGATCTGCTTACTCAGCCCGACGCTCTCCACCATCGACTTCAATATTAACCCCACTTCCGTGATCTGACCCTAAGATACCATCTCGAAACATGCCAACAGGAACTTGGCTCTAGTTCTGGCAGAGAACGGTCAGTAACGGCAAGGTCTTCGCCCCTGATTGCGCGTCACCTCTTCAGAATCAAGGCCGCCGGCAGAGCCCTACGAGGCTGGCCTTTATCTACAGCTTCAGCCTTGTCAGACCCAACTGGCTTCCCGCTCTTAGTGTGAACTCAATACGTGCTGCTATGCAACCTATTCATGAATGAGCGCTTTTTTCAATGCTTTCTTTCTCTCTGTACCGTTGTTGCTCTTTTCTGAGATTTTGATTGCGCTTATTGCGAAGGTCCTTGTTAGATTTTTGCGATCGATCTCCTGGCATAGTGCAACAGACTCATTCTCAAACTTATCATTACTGCCATGGATCCAGTTTCCGCTTTGGGAATTGCGGCAGCGGTGGCACAATTCCTCGAAGTCGGCACGAAGGTCACCAAAAGGCTCGTCGAGTACATCAACGCCAGCCCTGGGGACGTACCCAAAGCTCTCACTGATATTGTCGTCCAATTGCCACTGATCACAAAATCCCTGAGCACAATCAAAGATGAAAGCAGCGTCAAAGGAGATAGCGATGAGCGCTTTATCTTGCACGGCGTTGTCCTGGGCTGCTTGAAGCTGGCGCAAGAGTTGGACTCGATCGCTACAAAGATCTCTCCCAAGCCGGGCGAGAGCCTCAATGCGAAGCTGAAGAAGGTCCTCGGCAGTCTCAACAATGAGAATAGAATCTCTGAAATCGAACGTGGACTTCAAGCCTACGTCCAGGTCTTGATTCTGCACCAAGTCGTGAACCCCGCCGATGTACAAGTTGGGGCCCCAACAGATGTGACTTACTACGATGTCAAGGAAGTGAGAGTCCCGAACCCGCAACCTCGTCAAAAATACCTCTCAAAGCTGCACGAAGCGTTTCGCCAAGCGTCGCGCAATCAATTGGCGAAGCCCGAGATTGTCGTATTGGCCGGCAGGCCGGGCGCCGGAAAGACCCAGCTAGCTTTGGAGTACTGTCAGGAAGCTCACAAGGCGGAGCACTTTCGAGCAATCTTCTGGCTTGATGCTTCCAACCCCGTAGCCCTCACTCGAGGGCTTGAGAGCGTTGCAGAGACGATCCGCAAAACAACAGTCGGCTCGACTGAAGGCAAGCTGGAATTCTTGAGAAAGTTTTTGGGTGGTCTCTGGCACTCATGGTTGTTCGTGCTCGATGACTACCAGCCCAGGGCCTTCGATGATCAGCCTCTCTATGACATCCTACCGGCTGAGGGACACGGCGCGATACTTGTCATCACGCGTACCCCGCAGGCTCTAGAAAAAGCGATTGAGCTTACAGTACACAAAGTCCGGACGGAAATCGAACAGGAGCAACTGGTCGATCAGGTATGCGATGGACTTCGGAATATGCAGATGAATGTCATTGTCGACGCAGTGGCGGACGGGCTCGATGTTACTAGCACATGGCGCGACGGGTGGGGATCAAACCGCGGGTCTATACTATCGCTCGCTGGCAAGTGCGACTTTGCCGAAGCAGTTCAGCTTTTCCTCGACATGGGGGCCGATCCATATCCGATAAAGCATCACGGAAGTCTGCTCTCTGACGCCGCCGCTTGTGGGTCTCTTTCAGCCATCAAGGTCTATCTGGAGTACGAAAAAAGTACAGGCTATCGCTTGGACGCAGGCGATTATACCCTTGCAATGCAGCGTGCGGCCGTCAAAAACCGCCTCGAGACCCTTCGATTCATACTCAAGACCTGGGGCGACAAAATAGACAGGAACCATCGCCTCAACATGCTCGAGGATGCGGCGTCCGAGGGCCATCTCGATTGCCTGCGACTTGTGTTCGAAAGCAACAAGTTCCCCGAGTCGGCCACCAAGAAAGCAGAGTTATTGATGAAGGCATTGAAAGGTCAACAAATTGACGTGGTAAACTTTCTCCTTAATGATGCCGGTTTTGATGTCAACGAACCTGATGAGCAAGGCTACACTGCGCTGGTCTATGCCATCTATCGCCCAGGTAGCCCGGAATATCGCGAAAAGACAGAGGAGATTTGCAACAGAGTCGTTTCACTATTGCTTGCCACTGGCGCCGATGTGAATAGGCCAGCCCAAAATTGGAACGAAACACCTTTGCACAAGTCGGCCGATTACGGCCTCGTCTCTACTGTCAAGCTCCTTCTGGACCGAGGCGCCGATCCATCGATAGAGAGGCATGGAGGTCTCACGGCCTTGGAATACTGCCGACCCAAGGAAAGCGCAGAGATCAACAAGATCCTAGCGAGCGTCAAGTTGCCCGATCCGGAAGCGCACAAAAGATACCACACCCGCGTCCTCAGGCTCGCTGCTCGCGTCGGGGACCGCGCCCTCGCCGTGCAAGCTCTCAAGGAAGCGGACATCGACGCCGTCCACGAAAAGACGGGGCAAACGCCACTGATGGCCGCGATCGAGAAGCAACAGCTTCCCATGGCTCGAATGCTCGTCAGGAAGGGAGCGCGACAGGACATTGAAGACAAAGAAGGCCGAACGCCTCTTCGTTGGGCAGCGGAGATGGATATGGATCTGCTGATTAAAGACTTGGCGAATGCAAAGGATTCGCCGGGCCTCGAGGTGGCTGACAAGCAAGGGTATACGCCGCTCATGATAGCTGCGAAAGCGGGGAATATACAGGCGGTTAGCACTCTGCTTGCGCTTGGGGCTGACAAGAATGCTATGAATGAGTTTGCTGAGACTGCCGTGGACATTGCGGAAGAGTCTCGGTACCAAAAGCTCATCGATGTGCTGAATGTCTGACGTGTCGAGGCTGTTTTGTTGTACGATCGTCTCGACAAGTAGGCAGCGAGCCAAGCTGTTATATCAGCAATCACTCATCTGCGCACCTGAGGACTTCCCCGACGTCTCGACCTCGATGGTCCCCTAAAGACGATTCTCTAAACAGCTCCGCATATGGAGTAGACATTGTTGATGTGTATGAAAAGCTTCAAATCTCCACCACGACCTTGGTTGCACTGACTCCCGCCTCCAAAATCCCCAACGCCGTGTCAATATTCTCAAGCCCCTTTCCAACGACTTTCGGCCGCGGTACAATCTTGTAGCTACCATTCTTGAGCGCTGTAGGGAGGTAGCCATGCCACAGATGTCTACCCATGGGCTCGTCCCTCACGGCCGTGTATTGGAAGAACTCGACATTGATCCCGTCACAATTGTACGTCTCCATACCAGGAACGACACACGGCAACTGCTTCTTGCGCGCGTTTGTCTGAGCAAGAACCTTGCAAGTGGCCGTGACGCTCTGCTCGTTTCCCAAACAGATGAAGCCACCGACTATTGTCCTGTTCTTTGCCGCAGCCAGGAGGTCCTGCACCACTGTCGCGGATTTGTAATCCACAACCTCCGTCGCGCCGATCGATCTGAGTAGTTCAAAGTTGTGGGAGCTGGCCGTGGTGATCACGTCGTACCCAGCTGCCGTCAGCATTTGAATCGCATTTGACCCAACACTCGTACTTCCACCCCACACCACAACCGCCTCATTCTTCTTCTCCGCTCGACTCCCATCCGCAGGGGGCAGCTCCAGCTGCAGGTATTTCGATCCGAACAGCGCCGTTGCCGCCGCACCTAGACACGCCCCAATCGTCGCAGCCTCAACATCAGTCACATTGTCCGGAATACGAGTCGCAGTCCGCTCCAGAAACACGGTGTACTCCTGGAACGTGGCGTGGCTGTTTCCTTTCAGGTCCAGGAGCGGAAACCCGCAGATGCGGTCACCGACTTGGAAGTCTTTGACGTGGGAACCGATGGCGGCGACGGTGCCGGCAGCATCGAAGCCGTGGATTTTGGGGTAGCCGGTCTTGAGGAAATCGTTGTTGCGTGATAGGACGAGGTCGGCGGGGTTAAGGGCAACGGCCGTGGTTTTGATGATGACTTCGTCGGCGGCGGGGGTCGGAAAGGGGGCTGGACCGACTGTGTGAGGGCCGCTGGGCTCGTGTTGCCAGGCGGCATGGTTCGTAGGTATCGAAGACATCTTGCAGCCGAAAGGTGTAGGATCGTGGAAGCTGAGGATATGCTAGGTGTGGATGGATCTTGAGTTCACAAGACTAATTCGACGACAGAATAGAAGGAAGGAAATGAAACCACTATAAGTATACCGAAACTGTGGAGTTGACAAGTTGCCACGATGCTTACCAGATGAACTTAAAGTTACAAAATCCGGTCACATCCCCGCTATTGCCGCGAAGTAAGACGTGCGATGCTTGAATTTCGATACCTAGTTCTCGTCTGGCGGTGCTCGGCTCGAGTTTCACGAAAAGCACCGAACCTTAGGATGCTATGTGGATGCTATCTTACACATCGTTTGGATAGATTAGGGACGCTAGCTAATACTAATGCCATGAGATCGTGATTTGATCGTATGTGGATTCCCCAGTCTGGTCGATCAGATACGGCCAAAGTGCGAGGTGTCATCTTGCATGCTTCTGATGAGTATCAAAGCTGGTTGGTCTTGCACGCATTATTCTATGATCCGAGCTGCTGAAATATCGAGTGAATAGCCAGGCAAGGGTAGATGCTCATGGTAGTAGGAGAAGCAGAGAATCGGGAGGATCTGAGCGGCATGGACTCCGACGTGAGTTATTCTCGTTCAGCGCCATCGCTTAACGCCGAATACTCTGTAAAGAGAGTGGCAGGCGGCACCGGGACAGCTGACAGGGTCCGCTGGGACAAGAGATGACAGGGGGGGCTCACAGCGGCCAGGCCGCCCTTGGCCCCGCTATTGGACATGCAAAGCCTTCTCGAGGATGCATCTTGATTTATGCCGCCTTGCCTTGCTCACGGTCGGAGCTCGTTCCGACATATTTTCAACTTTTGAGAAAATAAGTCGTACGCAGGAATCTGCCATGCTAGCGAGAATTAGTTGCAAGAACTCCAGGGCTTTCTCAAAATGGCGACAGTCCTGCCGCCCCCAAGCAAACGCCAGAAGCGAGAGCACCTCGAGCAGACGAAGATCCAGCAAGACGTTCCCACAGATGAAATCCCTGCAGATGCCGGGTCCATCAGAGTCCAGTTCGTTGACAGTCGGACTGGAGAAAAGGACGGCGGGCCGGTTCTCATCCCTCTTGCCACTTCAAACGTGAAGACTCTAAACCAGCTGGTCAATCATCTTGCCAAAAAGGACATTCAAGATGAAGACGATGAAGGTGACATACCTTACAAGTTCACACTAGTGCTACCCGACACAAATCAAAAGCTTGACATTACCTCAAATCTCTACAATGCGCTTCTCGCTGCGACCGGATCGACGTCTACAGAACAAATTCCAATCATCCAACGGACGCCCCAAGCCGTGTTCAGAGTACGGCCTGTAACTAGATGTTCAGCTTCCATTCCCGGCCATGGTGAGCCGATCTTGGCTACGCAGTTTTCGCCCGTGAGCTCGAGTCGTGTATGCACGGGATCTGGTGATAATACGGCCAGAATCATGGACTGTGCGACTGGAACACCGTACAAGACACTCAAAGGACACACGTCTTGGGTCCTGGTGGTTGCATATAGTCCCGACGGCAGCATGATCGCAACTGGAAGTCACGACAAGACCGTCCGTCTTTGGTCAGCAGACACTGGAAAGGAGCTTCTCAATGGAGCTATGCGAGGACATACCCAATTCATTCGTGCGATCGCTTGGGAGCCATATCATCTCCAACAGCCAGGTCGTCCGAGACTAGCATCATGTTCGAAGGATGGGTCGATACGAATATGGGACACAGTATCAGGGCGCTGCGATCATTTACTTTCGGGCCACAAGACTTCCGTGAGCAGCGTCAAGTGGGGTGGCACAGGTCAAATCTATACGTCTGGGCACGACAAAACCATCAAAATCTGGGATGCGGACAAGGGCACGCTCATCAAGACTCTGACCAGCCATGCGCATCAGGTCAACCACTTGGCATTGAGTACCGATGCAGCTCTGCGAACAGCTTACCACGATCCGCAATCAAAGAACAAACCATCGGAGGACGTGGCCGAGAGGCAGGCCCTGGCAAAAGCCCGCTTCATCAAGATCGCGACCGTGAACGGCAAGGTCACAGAACGATTAGTCTCCGCGTCTGATGACAACACGATGTTCCTGTGGGATGCATTTGATTCCACGAAGCCGATCGCCCGGTTACTCGGCCACCAGAAACAGGTCAACCACGTGACGTTCTCCGCAGACGGCGGTCTCATCGCTTCGTGTGGGTTCGAGAATCACGTCAAGCTATGGTCCGGATATGACGGAAGCTTTCTCTTCACTATGCGGTCTCATGTAGGACCCGTGTACATGGCCGCCTTCAGCCCGGATAGTAGACTGCTTGTCTCGGCGAGCAAAGATACGACGGTCAAGTGCTGGGATGTGAGGACCGGGAAACTGAAGCAGGATCTTCCCGGACACAAGGACCAGGTTTACGCCATTGACTTTGCGCCTGATGGTGGCCGAGTTGCGAGTGGAGGGGCTGACCGCGTCGTCAAAATTTGGGCGCACTAATGGGTGGTCGACACCGACATAGCTTGATATCCAATGATATAGGGGGACTTCACGCCTGCTTTGACTGAACTGAAGGACATGCAAATGTTGCTTGCAAGACGACCAACGAATTCTCATTCCGGAGTCGCCTCTCAAAATGGTGATGGTGTCAAATAGGAGATCGTTGTGACGACTTCTTGACAGCGGGATTGTCGTTTCCGACCACATCGTCGTCTTCACTCATGATTCACCTCGCGTTCTGCACGTGACATACGAGTTGCGCTTCTTATTGTCCATGATCGACGGCTGTTTCTGTGAAGCAGCTCGGAGGGCCTTTGTTTACCTATCATAATCTAGCACATCCAAAAGGATATCTTCTCATCCTTTGCTGGCGATCACGACACAACAGACCTTCTCTACTCGCCTTCTCACTCGCCTTGACGGTTCTCGGAATCCTGTGTGCTATCACCAGCCGATACACGATACTCGAAAATGGCGGATAAGCTACCTAGGGAGATCTGGGTCATGGTAAGACCACAAGATGGAACTTGTCATAGCGCAAAGAGAGGTACTAACCTGTCGGCTAGATCTGCGCCGAAATCTACCTTGAAAGCTTTGAGCGACCAAGACAGCCGCGAGCTCTACACCCTCTCCTAACTGTCAACAAGATGATATCCAAGATAGCTGAGATCTACAAGTTTCGCAATCTTCCCGCCTTTTCCCACCTTCCCGCTTTCGCAACAGTGGGGACTACTAGGGGCGAGCTCGGGTCACTAAGGTGGCGATTGGGGAAGTGGCTCTCTAACTGCCGCAATGTCGTATCCGGTGGTCGTGCTGGATTTGTACACTCACTGATTATTCCACTGGATCTGTTGGCCTGCGTCGATTACCACGACTATAAAAGAGGTGAATTTTTCCGCGCGGTCAAGACCGTAATCGAACAGTTTCCAGCCCTGGAGAGTCTTCGCTTCTTCATCCCACCAGGATATACGGAACCCGCAGACGCCACCATTCAACAAGCTTGCGTGATGAGACTTCTGAGACAAATCAACCCTGCCAATAGCATCAAGGACATCCGCCTGCCTGCATCGCAAGTTCCAGACCTGCTTGATCCTGTTGAGGAGAGTAGAGTGCGGCGGATGTTTCATCGACTTCAACGCTTAGACATTCTCCGCGACGACCCACAACCAGACCGCAGCTTTCGTAGTGAAGCAAAGATGTTCAAACTCTTTCTGGCTGCGGATAGTGTGAAGCAAATACATTTGAGCGGTCATGGTTCCAGAGCTGGATGAAGGACTTTCCTCCACTCTGGTCAGCGTCACACTTGAAAAGCTTCTTCTTCCAGGGGGGGCGTTATGCTCGTTCCTCTCAAAGAATGCGCGGACTTTGTCAAAACTGCATCTCTCGTATATCACGATCACGACTGGAAGCTGGCTGGGCATCTTGCGACTCCTCAAAGGGCTCGAGGGCCTTCGCGAGCTCAAGCTCTGGATGATTTCATACGAACGACCTTCCCCTGCTGTGTTCCCGCAACTCTACCGCTATAGTCTTCGTCGTGGGGCAGGCGGCTGGGAATATGCAAATATTGAGGCTGGGTTCAGGCTGCATGATCGGCTCGAAGCGCACGCGCTCGGTGACCTGATTCGCCATTTCAAGAAGAACGGATTGACGTTGTTGCTAAAGGAGAACTTGGATCGGTCCATATACGTGCAGCTATGCCCACTTGCAAAGGCGGAAGCTCACCCAGGCAAAGTTGGAGTGTTTAGGCGGTGGAAGAACGTTCATGCTGAGGAAGTCTGTGATGGCCAATACGACGGACTCGCAATGCTCTTCGTTGGAGCATCTAGGCAGATGCAGAACGAGGATGCTGAGAAAGCCTATGATGACCTGTACATTGGAATCGCAAAGCTCTTGGGCGGGGTCGGTACTTGAGACCGGCATGAGTTTGGATTCATAGGATCATCGGTTGGCGAGAAAGGACGGTCTCTCCGGCGTTTGCTTGAGGGAAATGCAGAACTGCAATGAATCCTTGCGTATTTTGCAAGTTTACATGTCCAACTATTAATATTGAAAAAAGTTAGACGTGCATTATGCAGCCTTGAAGCATGATGGAGACTTGTTGGCGCTGGTAACCACGCTTGAGCTGTGCCTGCTACGTGGATTATCGCCTTAATCACGCCGGTAATCGATCTCGACGTACCCAAATGCTTGCAACTTTGTTCGCTTGCCGGCGCAAGGGCCGACAGTGCAAAGGTGGGAAAGTTCGTCGAATGTGCGGATTGACAACATTCGTTACGCGTGTCTCTTTGAAAACACCTACACGGAGATTTTCTCGAGCCCTTCTCCAAACATGGGGATGGTGCGTCAAGAGCGCCTTCCACAAGGCAGTTTCAAATGCAAAAGCATGTTTTGTAAAGATGTCACGCAGTTTTATTTTGCAGATGCCGTGATAAGCGAGGAACTATGGGACCTTGAGATCTCTGCAGGACTTTACTTCGGTCCGTCGCTGAGCAAGCATCTTGAGTAGCGCTCTGAATGTCTGCTAACTTAGGCGTTCAGGTTCGGGATGAGGTTACCAGCTTGCGAGCCGAGAGGTTGTTAAAGCGGCTTGAAGACCTGGACGGAATGGAAGGGCTATGTCAGGAAATTGCGGATCTTGTGGGTGAGTTCAAACTTTTCAATGTGAGCGTACGACTTGCTGGGACAACAAGAGGTCTTGTCACACAAATTTTGCCTGGAGGACTTCCTGCAATTTCCATTGAGTATGATTCATGAGTTACTATCTCTGCATGCAGAACTCTATCGGTGGGCGTAGATGCCGTATTCTATTATGAACGCTTGTGCTGATCGTTTGGTTCGAGAGCGTGGTCCTAATCAGGACTGTTCAACCCACACGAATTCGACTAGAGCCATTGGAGACCCACGGGGCACATGAACATCCTTGAACTTGAAACGCGGGTCCGCAAGTTGGAAAAACTCCTTCCAATCATCGAGGTCACGCTCCTTGGAGTTTTGTATGTTATGCATGACCATATCAAAGGATCTGCTCATATCAGTCCGGTTGTTCGAAAGAATTGGACCCTGAAATTTGCTCACCTCATTATGCGCTGGTGATACGCCGATGCCTCTCCAGGCTGTGGCAGGCAGAACTCATTCACGATGACGCGGACACCCGGCTTCATGGCCGGAACCAAGGCTCGCAAGATCTTAACACAGTAGCTATCGGCCCAATCGTGGAAGATCCACCGGAAGAAGTAAACATCTGCTGGCGTGGTCTGTGGGGTGAAGAAGTCGTGTTCGACAAAGCTCAGTCGGCCTGCCAGGTCCTCAGGAACCTGAGCTTTGGCAACCATGAATGGCAGATCCTGCACAATGCACTTAGCATTCGGGAACGCGCGAGCCAGCGCAACGTCTACGGTTCCGAGAGAGCCGCCAACGTCTACGAAGGTGAAGTTTCCGCCGTTGAGGCTGGCCCATGGAAACGTCTCGACGATGCGGGAGACTTCGAAGCCAGGCGCTGTGCTGAATGTGCTCATGGCTTCGGCGAAGCGTTTGGCACGTTGAGGGTTGGATGTGACTTCGTCGAAAAGAGGTTTGTCCGTGTTATGTGCTAGTTGAAAGCCCTGGTATTCGGTCAGTCGCCAGCGCTCCCAAAACATGTCTTCGCTGTGAGAGGACTCACACTCTCGTTCTTCTCATCTGAGCCAGGCCATTTCTGCATCGCGTCGACACCCTGCTACAGTCAATATGCCGCTAAATGCGATCAGCGGACATGAAGACATACCCTCGTCGCAGCCGGGTACAATTCCTCGACAATTATGCCGAACCACTGCTTGAGAGTATGCGTCTCGGCCAGAGCCTTGTAAGCTCCGTTGTGCGCAACATGGCCCAGCTCTGGTTCATAGAACATGTGGCATCCCATCGCGTAGCGCAGGAGGCGCTTAACCTCGCTCTGCCGAAGATGGCATTTCTCGGCAAGCTCGGCGTACGTGATGGCACCTTGCGCCGGTATGTGTGAAACCAAATCGAAGCGGTAGATCGCTTGCAGTGCCATGAAATGTGGATGATACGTGGCCGTGTCTCTCACGATGTTGGAGGGTCCCCGGACCAGGGCTGTCAGCTCCCAGCTCGATGCGAGGATGGAGTCTTGCACCGCGCGCGCTTCAGCCGGCAGTTCGGGCTCGGGGAACGCTTCTGGACCGAAAGAACGTGGCGGAAGGCCATGGTCGGCGATGAGTTGTTCGAACTTCTTCGCATTGTCAAGGATCTGCTGTGCAAGTTCGACGACTGTCTTCGTCATGGTGCCGCAGTTGTGACCGATGAGGCTGTTCGCTTCCTCCAGGTGATATCTTGCTTCGTATCGGACCAAGTCTCAAAGATCGGTTCTGGCGGAGTTCTGCAGCTGAATATGTATTCAGATCAGGATAGGTGGGCAGTACGCGTCAAGTTCCGTGAGGCAACCAATTTTGGACAAAACCGTCGATAAAATGCTGTTGATACAGCTCACCCGATCGAATCTCTTATTACCGCACGAATCGAAAAAGAGCATGGGAAAAAGGAACGTCTTAATCATTTCCTTGTACGCAAATGCGGGCTGTCCGATGTGCTTTCCCCACGCTGATCTCGTCGACCGCTTTGGAGGCCATCGCGTGAAGTTTAATCACGACCGAGGCTCATCGATACAAAGCGAAGCATCATACCATCTGCCAGCGGATCTATTGCGCAGCTGGCATGGACGGAGCATTCCAACAGTAGCTCGGTAGCGCAATCGTGGAGATATGAAAGATTTGGGGTTTGAACGATTGGCTTCAACCTCAATCAGCTTAGCACAACCACGCAATTGAGGTGGTTCGGCCCCGCAAGTGTGGCCGACACAATGCCACCATCTTATTACATACCTAATGAACAGCTCGGAACAAAAGGCTCTTGCTCCACACGCAAGTCAATATGGGAATGAAGAAGAAGATGATGAAGAAAATGCGGGATGTGGTTGTACACGTGGAGCTGGAGCGATCTCATGCTAGTACCAAAAGGGAAAAACGAACAAATTTGTCCAGCTGGGTGGCGTGAATTGAGATCTTGGACACCAACGCTCATGCGTCGGAATCCTTAGCGGGACCATCAGCCAAGATGTTCATGTATTCTCGATCTTGGTGGCTGATTTCGACTAAGCTGATGGATAAAGATGTGCAATCTAGCCTTAGGTGGCTGAAAAATGATTGAGCTAAAATGCGACCAGACAAGCCTTCAATCTGTGTATCTCTTCTGTTTATAAGTCCTGATACCTGCTCTGTGGCTTTCAAAATATGTACTTCTCTCACAGACATAGTGACTGATACCGCGGATCCCGTTCATCATGATCAGCAAAGGGGTCCAAGTCTACTCGTACATCGCCGTCAACGGCGTGAAGTTTCAGCTTCTACGTCCCCAAAGGCGGTCCAACGTTATCTGCCAGCCATGACTTCGCTGCCACGGACTTGATCATGGACTGCCGATCAAATTGACCAGTGGACGTTAGATCAAACTATCAGAGAGGAATGCCGAAACTTCTCTGTTTCAATGGAAGCCACTTGAGTCAGGGAACCAGGGGCACCGGAAGAAGTAAAGAGAATACCAAAAAGGAATGAGTAGGTACTAGTCAGCATTGGCACCGATCGAGCATGAATGCATGAGCAGCAAGCCGGCGGCATGTTCGACCGGCTGCACAGCACCTGAGTCAATCACTTCATCCAGTCCTATAGAGATCGCAGGAGCCGTGATGATGGCAAGGCCGTGGCTTCCTCAACATGATGGAACCCTCCTGCCAACGTTGGTCGCAGGCAATCCTTGTTAGCCCTCATGTCTCGCAGGCACGTCCTCCGCTGGACAAGATAAGAATGCGACCATCCCGTGCCTGTCTTGTTCTCTATTCCAAACCGAGAAGTTCTCAGATCACTTTCAAGATGTTTCTCAACAAGTCGTTGGAGATGGAGAACGCGACGTTCGAAGTGGGACCATCCATCGAAATCGTTTGGTCAGCACAGACCACACGTGCTTTGCTCATCGTCACCTTCAGTCTCATCTATCACTCTCTATGGAGACAACCCGCCGGTTCTCTTCTGCTCTCCGGCTGCGCGCCTTCTTGGGGCGCCTTTCGAGGCGTCGTGTCATTTTTGTGGAAGATCTCGCCGTGTTCATGCGCTGCAGAGGCAGCTTACGCCTGGTGGCTTGTGGCGGATCAGCGCTCCTCAGCGCGGAAACAGCGTGAGAATGTGCAGCTTTCCGAGATTGCGGCTGCGATTCTGATACTTCGACGTTCATCATTATTCGAGTCCGACTGGCCGGTTCTGAGAAAACTGCTCGCTGACGACCTTGGGGAGGAGGGGAAGCACAGCGAAGATGACGCGCTCAGCGTTTCCGAATCGCTTCAAACCAAGCTTGACTGGAAAGATCATCTGAGCCTTGCTATCGCAACTTTGGTCGTCGCGACATTCATAATCTTAATTGCCGATGAGACGTGGTACAAGGTGGCCGCCTGCTTATACTTGTCGAATTGTTGGACGTTGAGCGTGCTCTTGTGGATCCAACAACGGCCAAATCGAGACCAACAGCGCGTGAAGTTCGTTGTCAGAGAACTAGTGGTTCGAGGAGTGAATGCACCGACTGTCAACATCGGGGCTGCATTCTGGCTGCTGGCTCACCTTTGGCCCTTGCTCCCGGATGATTTCTGGATGATCAAATTAGTTCTCGGCCTCCGCTCTTCTTCCAGCGATGGTGGCAAACCGAAAAAGGTCGAAAGCATCGGGCAGCTTCCGAAGGCGCCTTCATGGTTTGACGAGCATCCATTGGTGGATTTCACCGTCGTCGCGGCCGCCATGCTGTCTCATCTTGTCGTCATCGCTATGCCATCTCTCATCCTGCCGATGTATATCAGAATGTCGACAGGTGCTACAACGCACTTTAGGGGTTTAGGAGCAGCGCCTAATCTCATTGACCGCTACGCAAATTGGCTGCTGAAGCCTCATGGTGGTGTTGAGACCATTAGCGCTGTAAACCTATGCAGACACGCTATGTGGGCCTGGAGTGCGTGCACAACCTTCGGCGGGAACTGGTTCGATAATTGGCTCCGGCAGGTGGGCATTATACTCTCAGACGCAACCTGGAAAGATCTCAATTCCATAAAGCACACCATAGCATCGGTGTGGTGCGCTGCTTATGTTCTGCTAGCAGCACGATGTATGATTTACCAGAACCGTTCGTGGAGGTTTGCGGCAGGACATCGAAGCGAAGAAATTTATGGGGCCGTCTTTCTCGTGACATTCGGCGTGGGCAGTCTCATTGCCCACGCAATTTACAAGTATCCGGATTTTCCCAACCCGACGAAGCACTGATTGGTGACCAGAAGTTTCCGTATTCTGCTGGGATTGGTCTTGCCTGGGTATCAGTATACGTGGTCAGTCAACATGCCTGTATACTAGGAGTTAGATACCAGATTCTCATATTCCAATAAGTTCTTTTACCCATTTCGCGCAGTCCCAGACCACACTCGAGTGCGTCCCATCCTCGATGATAGTCAGCTTGCCTTGTGGCAACATGTCCGTGATCTTCCTACCAAGCACAGCTGGAGTAGTGCCGTCTTTGTCCCCGTACCACAGCTTGACTTCTCTCTTCACATCCTCCAACTCAAATCCCCACTTCGACCCCAACAGCGTCGCATCCACGGAATGCCATCGCGCCCAATCATCCTGCCGGGTCGATTCCTTGCATATCCTTATCGCATTCTCATACACCTCTGGCCCGCCTTTCAAGAAAAAGTCCTTGTCCGCCTGCACCCACTTCTCAAACTCCTTGCCGTTGATGATCTCCTGGTAACTCCTTTTCTCGAGGTCTCTGATCAACTTCTTCGCCATCCACTTCTCGACCACGCTGTAAAGCCAGGGCGTGTACACTGTCGCAAGGAATCCAATCTTGTTCAGCCACTGGAGGTCCTTCCAGGCCTCTTTGCTTACCGTCATATCCCATGGTCCCATGCCGGATACGATGCCGAGTCCGATCAGCCGGTCTTCAGGGATGACCTGGGTGCATGCAAACGCGTACGGCGCACCACCGCTGATCCCAATCACAGCGAACTTCTCCAATTTCAGGTGGTCGGCGAGCGCCAGTACGTCGTGGGCGTGGTCGATGACTTTTCGTGACGGGTCTGGTGTCGAGAGACCGTATCCAGGTCGGTCCAGTGAAATGACTTGCAACCCGGCGTCATAAAAATCTCGTGCTAGGAGTCCTGCTTCTAGGCGGCAAGCCGGGAATCCGTGGAGGTAGATTGTTGTCGGGCGTGAGGATTGACGCACGCCGTAGCGGGCGTAGCCGAGGATGCGCCCGGACGGCAGAGTGAATGTATTTTCTTCATCGTGGTCGTCACCAAGTGGGTTCTTCTTGGTGGCGTCAATCTCTGCTAACGGTGCCACGTCGCTTGTGTTTGAAGTGGTGGTAGGCATTGAGTGTGTCATGGTGTGAAATGGCACGTGGTCAGATCCTCAGAGGTCGACGCACACGGGAGCGCGGCGCGGGGGATCGATAACCTTAAATCTGAGCTCGGACATCTGTAGACTTGTGGGTGCATACAAATGTGTTTGGCCAGACCGAGGAACCTTGATGATGAGAATCGTTTCATCGTGCAGAGGCTGGTGGTCGAACACTTCACTGCTGTTGATTTGGCTCAGTTGCGTGGTACGGCATGAGCCGAGATGAAGGACCATGGAACCAGATCCATCGTCAAATCACGACGAATTCGATGAGAAAAGAGCTCGAAGTCTGCTGGCGCAAACATCTGGTGCTTGGGATCGAGATGGCTTCGGAAAAGTACCGAGCTCGGTCTTGTGTTCGACCCGGTCAGGAGAATGTTCTGCAGGGTCCTGAATACGACGAATAATTGTTTCGTTCGTCTTTGTCGGCCGTCAGCTTTCAGTGATTGTGGCCACCAAAGACGCTTCGAGTGAGTATTGAAGGCGCATACAACTTGGTGACTGGCTTGGAATGAACCGGTAGCTTCTCATTTTGTTCTGTGATTTCGTCGTCCTGTCGTGCTGACGTCGAGTCGCCGAGCCACCGCTGAATATCTTCCACGACTGCGATCGCACGGGCATCTTCGGTTCGAGAGACTATTTGCGAGACTTCTTCCATCAGTAGAGGCCCAAGTTGACGGACCCACCAAGCCTTGCACTTCGCCCGCTCCAACGTCGTTCCCCACAGCGAAAGAATCGCCAACGCGATGCGATCCCTCTCGCGCACGGCAGTCAAATAGTCGTCACCAGCTACATCAGGCCAACCGAATAAGTATGCCTGGGTGGTTATGTCGACACATTTTGCAAGAAACTCGCGCAACCAGAACAACGCCTTCTCACATGCCGCCTTGTGTGATACAGACCGATGTCGTGCTTCAAAAGGTCCAGCGGTCGTGTCACGGGAGTCATTCCACTCTTTCAACGTGCTCAGAACGTGTGTTGTGGAAGCGTCAAGGGCTACCTCGGGCAGCTCTTCAAAGGGAGTGAAATTTTGCAACATCACGTTCTTCTCCATCAGAAAAGTGGGATTGGCCCTAAAGACAACATTAATACCTCGCAGCAATTGTACGTGATCGAGAATCTTGTCCACGATGCTATCCTTCTCGCCGGACGGCGAGGGCAGCTGGATCGATGCGATTGATAGGACCATCAAAATTGCAGAGCAGTGAAGCAGCGCTTCGTGATTATCATCCTCGATGGTTGCCAAAGCAGCGCGGAAACCACGCAGAGACATGTGCTTGTGGCATAATCCCGCCTGCAGGTACAGCTGTCTCTTCTCACTCGTCACGTCTTTGTTCGTCGCATTTATTGTGAGATCAAATGCCGCTGCCGCTAGAACAGCATGAAGAAGAAAGTCGTAAGCCAGAGCAAGCTGAGGTATCTTGAACCGGCACGCCTCACGATCAATTTCCGTATCACGACAGAATCCCTCGAACGTATGAGCCGACCAGCAATGCATGAGCTCAACTTGGATCTTCCAGTACTTCCCCAACAGCCGTGACTCTTTCTCGAATTCGATCTCGGTTTTTTCTTCGTAGACGGTGCCTCTGGGTGGTGCTGCAAACGATGGCGGCTCTTCAATGGGGCCCTCTGTATGGGTTGCGTATTCGCATTCGGTCCCGCGAAGTCGGCACGCCCCACAAGGAGGGCCTTGCTCGTCGCATTTGACGCGTCTTGATTTGCATGTTGTGCATCCCCTGCGTGACTTGTGATGAGATCGACGGGTTGGCATCTTCAATCGTGTTGCACGAATGGGGAAGACTTGAATAGGAGCGCCCCGGAGAGTGAGAAAGATGGACTTCAAACCACAGCTCGACAAATAATTATTCGCAGTTTGGAAGGAATAGATAAAAACAAGAATTATAGTCAAGCACGAGTTTCTCCCGGCTCATACGGGTTGATACAAGTATTCGTGTAGCTGAGTTTAAGCTCGAATACGAATACGAGAAGGAAGTAAAGTCTGCTTAGTAATGAGCCCCAGCATGGTTTCGCTGCAGCAAATCCACATATTCAAGGCGAAGTGTGCCTCATGGAAATTGCTGGAGGTGAGGCTGCGCTGTTCCGTTTCTCTCAATATTTGCATCACCAGTTCAGGATGAACCTGTCAAGGAAAGGAAGGGAAGAAGGGGTGGTTCGTGGTACTGGCTTAGTCAACAGAGGCTGAATCATCTTCGATCTTGCTGCGACGAGCCTGGGAGGCCGCTACCGTATGGCTGTTGGTACGCAGTATTGCATGCCCAGTCTATCTCTGGTAATTGATGTTTAAGTTGTTTGAGATGTTGAGTCTGTGTGCTTCGCTCCCCGTTGAGGGACCGAGATGACACTCGCAAGAAAATCACTCTGTTTACTCAAGATACCAAGGAGGCCACATATTTACAGCAGTCCGCAGTTGTGGTCCAGGCCAGATCGGCATTGATCGATACTCGTATCTAACCAACCAGCGGAAACAAGGCTGAGGTGTCACAGAGAAGCTTCTTCGACAAGGCTCCGCACCGGGATGCAACGTGCCAGGCCGCATGTTATTTCGCTAATCACAGCCAAGCAAAGCGCTGACTGGCTCCATCGCTGCCCAACCAGTCCTCATCTGCGCCGCGATCCCCTTTCATCAGCAAGATGCTCCGCTTCCCACCACTTACAAGCCACTCCATCTGATGTCTACCAGGCTACGGTTGCAAGCTTCTCGAATCTACGGGCCTGGCTCTAACATTTGCGCCTCTTTTGTCGCGTTTTAGAGCCAGCTGGGGCTCCTTCAGAACCTTCTTCGGCAGTGGCTGTGTGTTGCCTCTCGAGGGGATGTATCCTGGAAAGTGGAAGCAACGCGAACGGGTTGGTTGGCCTAAATGCAGTAATACATGCGTCCTAGCCTGCTTCCTCGCTTCCTCTTTGCTTATGCCTTTGATCCGGCAGTCTTGCGTTCTGCAGACCATAAACCACTCCCTCTACAGTCACGTACCTTTACATCTCACTGACCGACCAGCTGTCCTTGCCGTCCTGAGAGCTTCAAGGACTTCAAGCTGCCGCGGCGCAGGCGCTTACTGAAGCGTATCAATTCTAACAATGTACAAAATCGCATCTCTATCAGTCGCTTTGCTCGCAATTGCGCGAAGTGCGCTCGGCGATGGCTTCACGACGCCGGCGAACGGCGACGACAGTATGTTCCGTTCCTCCGCTGCATAAAACGCCGATTGTCGTCCGGCTGGACTGCATACTAATAGATTGTGGCACAGACTCGGCAAGAGATTACTCCAAAAACCCCATATACCAGATCGGCTCTACAGTCAACGTCCAGTGGGACAGCGATCTGGACAAGATAACTCTTGTCTTGTGGCAGAATGATAATACCAACCTTGAAACTGTCGTTGGCAATGTCGACAATAAAGGAAGCTATTCATGGAAGGTGAACACCACGAAAGACTATCACTCCCAGACGGGGAGCAACGGGCAGGTCTTCTTCTTGTCGATATACCAACCCGGCAAGACCAGTCCGGCATTCAACAGTAGATACTTCAATTTGACAGATCCGGCCACCACGACTACAACCAGTTCCTCACGCGCATCGTCCACCGCTACCTCCTCATCTTCAGCTTCGGGCACCGCGACCAACGCCCCCGCCACCACAACCTCCAGTGCTGCAACCGTCGCAGTATCCTCCTCCTCCTCATCAACATCATCAAACAACTCCGTCGCCCTCGGCGCCGGTCTAGGCGTCGGACTCGGACTCCCCGCCCTCGCCGCGCTCGGCGCACTCATCTGGTTCTTGCGACGGCGAAAGCAGCGAGCAGCAGACAAGAGCATGGGAATCGTCACACAAGACCAGGCAATGCAAGGAGGTCCTGGCGGCGCAGGTGGCGCCTTTCCTCTCGGCTACAAGGCCGCAGTACCAACGGAAGCTGCGGCCGCGGGTATGGCTGGTGCGGGAGGCTACTATCAGCCACCGGAAAAGGGTCCATTGCTTCACGAGCAGGTCCAGCAACATGGCCCGATCGAAATGATGGGTAGCAGTGTGCCGGGCCCGAGGTTCGAAATGGATGGAAGCTCGCCTGTGCTTGGGACGGGGCAGCAAGTGGCGGGTACCGGTGCGGGACGCGTGAGTGGAAGGACAATGCATGAGATGCCCGGGACACGATCTTGATTGTTGAGGGCGGGGGTGATGGGTATGATATTCCTGCATTGGTAGCATAGCGTAAGTCTTTTACTCTACCGCGCCTACCTATGACATTCACGCATGTATGAAGCTTTTCCGGCATTGTTCTGTGCTGGTAACGACAGGCGATGAGCGACCTGCTAGCCGCGTTGGAAATACGATATAGGCACTTGGTTCGCTGTCGGACATCTAGCGTGAACGCGACAACGACCTAGCAGCCGAGGGTTTCTCTGTTGGATGCGCGTATGGCCTCCACACTTTCGGCGGGTCGCAGATGCTGTCTCAGAACCTGTCCCGAAAGAGGATATCATGTGATTCCTGGCCACTTGCATAAGGCCAGGCTATCTCGATCTCCGATTGCGAGACCGCCTTGCTCTTCTTTTTCTTCTACGCGGAATTCGAGCGCAGTGGATAGATTCAAAGTCCACTGAGTCCAGCGAATCCACCATGGAGGCTATAGCTTACGAACAGGCAGCACTTGCCTTCCAGCTTGAGGAGCTCTCCGTTTTCCAAAGTAGCTCCAAGGGCAAGCATCGTGCTGATGAACGTCCTGACTTCATGGTCGCCATGGAGCTCCTGCAAGAATCACTGGAGGAAAACATCCGCACTCTGAAAGATGCCACCATGGCCAGGAGCATGGCGTCGGCGCTCGAGACTGACGAGGCTGCCATCTTGCAGTCCGCCGCAGTGGAGCTGCAAGCCGTCGAAGATAGGCGGGTTGCCCTAGGCCTTGATGGAGACAATGGTATAAAGAATACAGCGCCGCCTGCCGAGCTTGAAGAGGTGGCCAAGTTTCTTCCCGAACTCAATGCTGCTGCCGAGCCCAGCCAACCTCTGCTATCTCGGACACCGGCCCATCCACTCAGACACCGTCCTTTCAGGTTCTGGAAGACGCCAAGGGTGGGTCTACCTGTTGTACTTGCCTGGAAAGCTTGGAGGCCAAGAAATACGTGAAACTCAAGTGCGGAGATCGCTACGATGTCGCGTGCTTGAAGGAACATTTCAACAGAGCTACAAAAGATCCGGGACTGTTTCCGCCTCGCTGCTGCCGTCTGCCAATTCCATTAGTATCTGTGGCGCAAGAGATGTCGTCGGATGAGCTTGAGCGGTTTCATGAAGCGGAGGAAGAGTTCACCACCGCAGACAGGGTGTATTGCAGCAATCAAGATTGCGGAAGATTCATCCGTAAGAGCCACGTAATCGCAGATCAAGGCACTTGTCCACATTGTGGTACCGTATCATGTCTTACCTGCAAGGGACCAGCTCATGCAAACGAATGTCCTCTTGACGAGAATCTGCAACAAACGCTGTCGCTCGCTCGGGAACACGGCTGGCAACGATGTCGAAGATGCAGTGCTCTCGTTGAACTCGATCTTGGCTGCAACCACATAACGTACGTATTCTGTCAGAGAAGAGACCATGATGGCGGGAAATAACAATTTCTGTAGTTGTAGGTGTGGGTCCCAGTTCTGTTACCTGTGCGGAGAAACTTGGAAGACATGTCGATGCGACCAGTGGAACGAACAAAACCTGATTCGCAGAGCGGAGGCCATCGTTGACCGCGAGGGTGGACAGGCCCTTCCGGTGCTGGCTCGCCAAGGACGTGTGCAAAATATGCAACAAGAGCTGCTCGAAGTCCACGATTGTACCCATCCTGGTCGTTTTGAGAGGTTCTCCGCCAACGTACGAGAGGGAATGCGCTGCGAAATGTGCTCGAATCGGCATTGGTTGTATCTCTTGCGTTGTCGCCGCTGCCATATTCAAGTTTGTCAGGACTGCAGAAGGCACAGAATCTGATCATGTCAGCTTCTAAGAGAGTTTCGCTCTATGTATCTGTGACACCATTACGTTCACATCGTACAAGGTTCAATTGGCTCGAGATCTGTAGTACCGTTACAACCCGAGGCTGATCATCAAGACCAGACTTCGATTTCCCGTCGCTTACAAGTCTGCCTTAAGCAGACTCGATGATAGGATCATAAGACATAGCCCACCACAAAACACGCAGCCATGGCTCCGGATCCGAAAGCACGGGGCAGGAAGAATGCTTCCAAGGCAACTTCCGAGACCTTCCTAGTACCAAAACCCTAGAAAATCACCAAGAGGGACAAAGCTGACACCAATTCGGGCGCCTAGAAGGTTATCACTGCTGCAAAACCTAAGAAAGTAGCTGTTGAGTCAATTTGGAGACGCGGGAGGAATGAAGGCATGCCAAAGATCGATCAAAAAGATTGAGGACGACACATCAAACGCGAGGGTATATTTGAGCGGGCACAGACATTTTTGGTGAAGTTATGCAAAGGGCTGAACATCGGAATCGACTATCGAGCTGATGGCCGCGCACGGAGATGCAAGTCACCCTATGCTGCTATTGAGGATGAAGCCGTCGATATCACGTCATATCAAAGGCTCGACTTCCTCGACTCAGGGTCGACATCTCCTGAAGCGTCCTCAATCGCGTCTCATTATGTCCCGATCATTATAAGCAATGGGCTCGAGGGTCGAGAGCGATCAGGCAGAGCTCAGTGGTGCCGAGCCTCAAAACGAAGAAGTCAGCCCTATGGGACTATGCAGACAAAGCGAAGCTCATGGCCAGGAAGGAAGTTGCAGGACGTGTGATCATTGGGGTAAACCGGCCAGGAGCCTCTAGCTCTTTCGGATGCGGACTGGAGGCGAGGTCGATCACGAGCAGTGAGTTGAGATGGTGCAGTACATATGGTACGCCGGCGATATAGAGTCGTCGATATATTCCCTAACTCTTCAATTTCATTGATGGTTGAAATCGTCAATTTTGAGTCTATTCTCAAACTGGCAGAAGTGCTGTTCGGAGTTCAAAACGACTTGCGATTGCCGACCGATCGTAAAAGGTAGGTCACAGATGGCCGAGCCCATGGTAAGCTGGAGACCAAACCCTTCTCCAGCCATTCGGCTAGCTCATGACCAGGCTCTGCCTCGATAGCGCAGGCAAGATCGCGAGCTGCAGTTGGCGAGTTTACAGCATTCCAACGGCCTGGCTCGCTCAGAGCAATCAAAGTCATTCCCAGTGAGTACACGTCAATCTCCACACCTTGTCTGCGAGCATGATTCACCAGTTCGGGCGCAGCGAAGATTGGCGTGTCGACCGTGGTGTCGGCTGTGTCGACGGTGTTCGCCAGACCGAAATCTGCCAGCTAAACGCAAATCAGCAAGCAGTCATGTGGAAGGAATTCGTACAACATACCTTGTAGGCTTTTGTACCTGAAATGCAGCGAAAGAGGATGTTTGGGGGTTTGATGTCCCGATGCAGAACCCCTCGGACGTGAAGATAATGGAGGCCATGGAGGATATCGTTGAAAAGTACCCACAATTCGTCGCTGATTCCCGCAATAGCCTGCGAGTTCCCATCCATTAGTTCCATAGCGAGGCCATGTGAACCGGGGAAAGGCCAGTTCGGCGCGCCATAAATGAAGCTGACGATATTGCGATGGAACATGGTGCTAAGGATATTCACCTCGCGTCGTACGTATTTCGAGTCGAATGCGTGAGGGTTGATCGCCTTGATCGCAATCCAACGACCAGTAGCCACTTCCTGGCACTTCATCACGCGGCCCTGCACTACAGCGCCGATGTGCTGCATCGCGGTGCAGGTTGGCGCAACCTCCATCTCTCGTGGGCCGTCATCTTCGTCTCTCGAGCTCTGAAGACTGCTGCACGACGATCCTAAGGAGTGGCCACTCTGCTTGGAGCTCGCGCTGCGCTCATCTTTCTTCTTCCTGGGCCAAGTGAGACAGAATTCGATCATATGCTCCCCTGGAATACTGGGGTGCAAGGGACCAATCTGAAGTCTCGTGTTGATGTTGTGAGCCACGAGAGCCTTGGGGGATACGGAGTCGCTGCTCATTTGGAACGGGAAGATTTTATGTGTCGAATCGCTGACATTGACAAAGGTTGTTTGGGCAGAGGACGTGTCATACAGTAAGACCTCACCCGACGCCATAAGTACCAACTTGCAGTGCTGCGGGGAGACAGTCGGCTCTTTGATACAGATGTCGCATTGAGCGCTGCTCCCGATCGTCAACACAATCAAGTCGCCTTCGACAAATTGCATTGAGGACTCGTCCCGAGGCACCCAAACACTAAGTGCGTGACCCTCAGGATATGCGTACTTTCCAGGCGCATATTTAGCATTGTAAGCCGTTGGTGTTAGAGGCTGGATTCTGAAGAGGAATTTGGAACTACAGTTATCAGAAACAGACTCCACAGACAAATATGTAGACTCACGAGCTGGCAAAATGACCAGTTTCTGCGGGGGAGGAGGGGATCGGGGTGTTCGATCCACGGGCCATCTTGGGTGGGCATGGAGTATTCAGTAGATCAGCTCAACGACTCAATACCATGCTGATACTGAACAATTTGTGAACATTAGTCTATGCAAAAGTTTTAGCAAAGGGAGAGGGAAGTTGTATGGCGAGCTGTGCGTCTTCAGGTGAGAATTGTTGCACTTGCTCGCTTCGGATCTCGACTGTAGGTGAGCACCAAGTGAGGTCAATCAGATGTTAGGCCGCAAACTTCGACTCACTTCTCAATAGCAGCAACCCCACTCTCAGCGGGCTGCGGACCTCTGTCAATAGCCCTTGCCCTTTGCTGCAAGGCCATCTCTTAGTTTCAAGTGCGGCTTTGCTTTTCACTCAAAATCTGTGCTCAGTCAATACACAACCAAACTCTTCTTGAGATAACGTCAAGCATCATGTGGGAAGGCCGTCACTGGATCGAGCATCATTGGCTCCACGGACCAAAGTTGCATATGCATGAAGAAAAAATGAGGGCGATTTGGAAGGACCATCGCAAGTTGTACAGGACAAGACTAGCATTTGAGGAATGGCAACTTCGGGAAATCGCGTCTCAGCACCAGAAATTCACAACGCCTGTGAGGCAATTCGAGGTCGAAGTCCACGAGGTACGGCCAATTTTCTGCAGATGACGACGAGCTCGAGTTTGCTGACCCATGACCGTGTACAGGAGCGCATTCGCCTCAGACGTGATCAATATGATGGCATGTTCCGCATCAAGGACACCGACCAAATCGATTTCGCGATTCTCGCCACTCGGCTCGTTCGCAACCGCTGGAAGCGCGAGGGCATCTGGGACATTTCGTGGAGCCTAGCGAAGAACTCATCCGTCGATGACAGCTTGGACCTCGATTCGTGCAGAAGTAAACTTTACCCCCATCCCGCAGCCAAAAAGACCGTCCCCACAAAGGGCAGTATCCCTCGCGGGAGCCATCACTGGGGAATCCCATCACACATTCCGGACCCTTGGGAGGAGTACACAACCTTGCAGCCATGTCCGGATATGTTCGCAGCTTCGAGACCGCTTCAACGCTACCTGCGTGCAGTGGAAGACGTCTTCCTCACCATCAGATCTCAGTTTAAAGCGAAGGTCTCTGAGATGTACATCAGCGGACTGGCACGAATCATCGTCCGGGACGTTTGGGTCCGACGCAATATCTGGGATCCAACGTGGGTCAACGAGCCAGGTAAAGACGACAAATGGCTGCACGAACTGGATCCACAGACTGTCCTGGAGCATATCAAGCTTCCCATGCCCGAAATGCCTTTGCAACTCCAGGACGAACATCGACAACGCATGCCGCCGCTTCCGTCCATCGAATGCGGACTCGGCGACCCTGAATACGACGGATGGGTCATTGCTGCATGGGCCCAGGAGCACATTGTGGAAGGACAGCTCAAATACTCCCACCTGTTCAATCACTGGGAAGATCGACAGGAGCTCATCTACCGCGGTGTGGTAGATCCGTCCTACAAGAACATTCCGTGGCAGAACGATAGACAGCTCATCAGATTGAGAAGGAAACGCGCTGTTAGGTTGAGAAGGCTGAGGGAGTTCGAGGCAGATGAGAACATCGAAATGGAGATGGCACACATGTGGCAGTGTGAGCAAGATGAAAAACACAGTGATACGGCCAGCCTTTACAGCCTCGACTCGGTTTCGAGCAGCGAGAGCGGCGCCTGATGCCGAGGCAACTGGGGACTGCGGCAATGATACCACTGACGACGCTGTTGGCGAGAAGCTTTAGGGGCCTCTCGGAGGCATCACTAAGCGCTCTTAGCGGGCGTCTACCCGATACCTGTCTGGCTGTTCTGAGCTTCTGATGCAGAAATAGTGTGGGAACAAATATTAAGGCTGCACAAATAAGTAACTCTCGAGCGGTTCATGAGTCGCGCGACTCGTTACTTACGAACCTGATCGCAATAATACTGTTGCTGTCTCCTCTCTCGACTCTTGCGGATCATTAGCGCCCCTTGTGGCCTACCGGGCCATCTACATTCATGCATGCTTGCCACTGATACGGAACCTGCCAGTAGCAAATGCAATCCAATTGATTTCGACTACTGAATCCAGGCCAAGCCACTCGTCACTCACCGTTTCTGAATTTATCTTGTCGTGTGAGGTCAACTGGGCATTTCATGACTTCGCAACACTTCCAGCAATCTCACAGAGATCAGCGCGTTGTCGCGGAAATAAGTAGAAATTCGAAACGATACAAGACGTTCGAGACATACGAGTACATGTTTAATGTCGTGTGCTATCAAAGCAGAGACGTCCATCGACTGAGCCGCCCATGCAAAGTCAGTGCCGAAAAGCCAACCATCACATAATTTTCATGCCATCATCGTCCTCACCCTCACCCACGCCCATCTTACGACAAAAACTTCTGCAACCACGCAACACCCTGCTGCGCCGCCTCATCCATGCCCGTCTTATCCTTGTCGCTACTCCAATCACCCCTCAACCCAAATCCGTGCACCTGATCCTGATAAATCCTCACCTCGGTCGGCACATCCGTCTTGGCCGACAAGATCTCCTGGATCTTGCTCCTGTCACCCTCGCTCAACAAGCTATCCTTCGTCCCCACCGCCAAGCTCAGCGGCTTCGACACGCTCTCAAAGTCGGCCGGCACGGCCAGCAGCGCCGGGTGGACGGAGTAGACGGCGTCGATGTTGGTGTCTTCGGTGGCGCCGAGGACGGCATACCGGCCGCCCCAGCCGAATCCGACGGCGCCGACCTTGTGCGTGCCCGGAACCAGTTTGAGGGCGTTGAAGAAGCCGTCGATGAGGGGTTTGCTGACGCCTTCGCGGTGGGTGAGGAGCCAGGGCCCGAGGGTTGCGGGTACGACGGCGGCATTTTTGGCTTTCTCCGCTACCGAGAGCTTGGCTTGGGCGTTCAGGTTGGGTTCGACGTTCTGCAGAAACGACTCTGGCAGCGAGTCGCCGCTGTGGAAGTCTGGAAGATAGACGTAGAAGCCGGCTTTGGCGTATTGGTCGGCGAACAACCGGGCGTTTTTGAATTGCCAGCCAAAGACTGACGCGGAGCGCGTTAGCCAGATGTCTTCAATTTCCTTTTGTGGAATCAAGCTTTCGTGATGACGACAATTTGTTTACAATCAGTCGGAATCGACTCCGTACAGTGGTGGGGGTTGAAGTGAAGATCTCTCGTAACGAAAGGAGGACTGTCAAACATACAGTCGGAAATAATCACCACGCTCTTCTTCTTCGAGCCATCTTTGGGCTCCGAGACATATGTCGATATTCCGGCAACGGTCTCCTCACGACCAGAAGGGGTACCCTGGTGCACGGTGCCGCTGAGGCAGCACGCTCCCATGCCAATATTGGCAGACATTTCGGCGGCGGTCCTGCTCGGGTTTCGGCGACAGCTCACTTGATTGGCGAGAGCCCGGGAATGAAAAAAGGATCAGACGAACGATCGGCAGGAGCAGAGTGGATTGTGTTCAGGCACACTTGCTGATTGCACACAATACACGGTGTGTAAATGAGACTTGGTGTCTGGGGAAAAGTAGGCGGTGAGAGAAGGGCGATAGAGGTGAGGAGGGTGTGTAAGAGGTTGGAAAAACCGACAATGTCCGGACGAAGAGGACGAAAAGGAAAGGTTGCTGAGACTCGCTGGGTCCCCTCGTCGTGCCTTGTATCCAGTAGTACCACCAGATCGAGATTGGGCAAACCGGGTTTCGTCTTGTTTGCTTGGACTCGTGCTGTAGCATAGTTCCTGCTGCTCCGTCTCCCGTCTTCCGAGCTACCATTACCATCCTTTTTCCCGTTGCATCCACGGGAAGTGGGCTTTGGGATGGGGGAATTTCACATGCAGATGCTGCAGCTTCACGCGAGTCATTCGCCATGACCTTGAGCTGATCTGGCGTCGTCACCCATCTGAAGCGTCTCGACGCTCTGGAATAGGCTTTTCGAGTGACGTTCTGCCGGAATATAGTTTCAAACCGGGTCTCGCTAGACTCAAGGAAAGTTCCCGAGCCGGTGGAACGATTGTCACATACCGGCGTGCTTCAAAAAATGCACAACATCCTCTTCCCAAAGAACCGCAATGTGTGAGAGAGGGAAAGTTGTGATTATCGTGGAAACCGTGTGAAGTAAGGCACAACGTTACACAAACACCCGAGCGGCGTTTTGTTTCATCGCACCCAGCTCATTGGGCACAGCCCCGAGGCACGCGCCCCGAGAACCTGGATAGGGCCTGTTCCTGAGTCCGCCATGTCCAACGGGTCTCTGGGAAATGCAAGGATGGCCTTGACACGGCATACGAAGCTGTGTGTCGTCAACGCAGAAAATGCATGCAGCTGGAAGGGAGCCGGCGGGGCAGTTCAACGGTGCTTCCGACGGTCGTGACTCGAACAGCCGTCGGTTCGAGGATGGGACGAAACGGAAGCGGTTGGGCAAGCGTGAATGTGGTTTGATTGTGGAGCGGCCAGTGCGCGACGTGTGCAAACGGGGCAGATGTTCAGACGTTGGGACTAGGATGAGTGACTCGAGAAGCGAACAGGTACAGAAAAATCCGGATGGCTTCCTGCAGATGCGAACCCCTGCAGCTGCACAGACGACGCCACGCGATCCCCAGGTTCTGAGTTCCGACCAATTGAGTCGACGTCTCACGGCAAGGGTGCTTTGCATATGTCCTCGAGTACAGTCGTCTGCAATGCGGAAGCTTTATTATCGTCGCATCCGCCGAATTACACCATCGCCGAAGTCGACCGGCATGAGGTGTTTGGTAGCGACGTATGCAGAAACTAGGCAGAGGGTGATTTGACATGACTGCGGCTGACTGCAAGAGCTTTGAAGCAAAGAGATGTCTCGCTTCTCATGTACTGTCTGCCTATGATTCCGGACTTGCACCTCTCCTCCCCAAGTGCCACCAAGGTATGACTCGTGATCCGTATAGGCAATGAACAGATTCATACTCAAATAGAAGATAACAAAGGGCGGATAACCACACAGTACGCACTTGACCTATCACGAACCATGCCTGCGTCTTTTGATCGGCTCACCTTTTCATCCGAACCATTCGAATGGCCCCCTTTGTCGACCAAAAGTCGGGCGGCGGAGGAGCAGTACCCGCCAAATGCCGCCCAAGCACATTCTGCGCAATCTCCCAGAGAACCGACAAGAAGCACACGATACCAGTGAGGATAGCAGCCAATTCTCCCGTCGCCGCAAAGAAAGGCTGGACCCCAAAATCGACCTTTTGCCTGTGAATCATGACCTCGATGGAGATGATCGAGACCATGCCAGACAAGAACAGTACCAGGGTGCTGACGATCTGCAGGGCGTTTGACTTCTTGGTCACCTCGACCTCCTTCGGCTTTGTTGCCACCGTACTTGAGATTGAAGTACAGCAGACGAATGGCGAAGATGAAGAAGATCGGAGTATAGATGAAGCACCCGACGATGCTGATGACTTTGTTGAACACCACCCAACCATTGGCGTACCCGTTGAACGGCGCCAGGAACGCAAAGCTCACGGCGCAGTCCATACTCAGCAGCTCCTGATAGTCCCGATGCTGGTCATCCTGATCGGAATCCCCTTGCTCGTGCAGGCCAGTCCAGTACAGATGAAAGCAAGCCCCCAGCGCCACGCACGTAGCAAACGAAGACGCCACCCAAGCCCCGGTAGCGCGGTTCATCTGCGTCCTGCCGGCGGGTATATTGGCTCCGAAGAGCCCGATGGTGAGGTAGAAGACAATCGTCCATTCGAACGTCGGGATCGTTTGGGCGAGTTGGCCGGTGCTGTCCGTGATTCTGTTGTCGACGGTGCTGTTGATTGAGCTGATCAGGATGGCCCAGAGGACCGCTACGCTGGCCACGCGGCTGCCAGAGCATTGTGACTTTGCGTAGTTGAGGGAGAAGAGGGATGCGGCCCAAGCGAGGTAGAAGCCGGCTCGGACGCCTGGACCGTAGATGTTGGTATCTCCGTATGTTGTACACTTGATCGGATCGTCCGAAGTGGTGGATAGGAACGTGGCCGCATTCGCTGGGGCTGCCAGGCCCAACATGGCCGTAAAAACGAGGCTGGCCGCCATTGCTGGTCGTCTATGCTCTGATATATCCCAAGGCTGAAGCCGGGACTGTGGGTAACAGCTTGAGAATCGAGTCCAGACCAGCTGTAGAGAATTTCGAGAAACCATAATACAAAGCGTCTTTGGGAAGGGGAGAAAGAACTAGCAAAATAAAAACATCCTCACGGCTCTTCTTATCACCACCCTCACCACCGCAAGGCTGCACTATTCCTGCTTCAAAACAACTCACCTCCCTCAGCGGCCAGCGCCTCCTGACCGTGTCGACGAGACGCGTCCCTGCAAGCAAGGTCTAATCCAACCAGCAAGGCTTGTCCACATCACCCCGCTGGCATCTGAATCGCTCGCTACACGTTTCGGGATTTGTTATCATGCGCCAGCGACGATTCAGTGGTGGTTATGGCTTGAAACCGTCGGCGGCCCGAAGCGCGGCCGCCTTTGCCGCTGGCTGCGGCGCTGAAGCGTAGAGGAGGAATGGTCGGAGGTGTAGCCGCGCTTGCGGGGCTCTGTGCACGCACAGAAGTTTTGGCGCTGTCTATGATTTGGCATGGATTCAAGCGGTGTGAAGGTCAGACGATGGGGAGGGTGTGGGTTGGGAAGTCAAAGTGTTGTTGATCGATGTTAGCTGTTCAGCTCGGTAGGTGGTGAGTCAGCATATTTGGTGGCCGAACCATGATCAGCTATAACTTGAGCAGCAATTATAGACTAGTTGGAAAGGTCGCAATAAATATGGTCAGGTTATGAAAAGGAAGCGCTTCAATTGTCTATCGTCAAGCATCGCCACACATAATACCCAATTTGAACAGTCTTCAGGTGTCGCCCACACATCCCGTCGTCGTACATCATCACCCATCATCGTACACGAGGCTCGAGCTTTCTAGTAAGAGGTCTTCGTCTTCGACTCATAAAACCAGTACTCAGCCGCATAATCCACCGTAAACTCCTGCCCAGCCCTATCCTTACAAGTAGAGGGCGCAGCCCCATTCTCCGTCTGCAACCGATAATTCTCCGGCACCCGCGGTACCGTCCCATTCACTCCCTTCAAATAAAGCCACGGAACAGCATTATCCGCGCTGCTCGGCGCCGGCGTCGCCGCCTCCCTCTTGTACGAATTCCTCCCGAAACCCGCAGCCGTGAGGTCAAACACGGCAGTAGTGGAGTCAGAGAAGAAGTGCTGACCGGCGAGAGGTAGTTTCTTGAGCAGCGGGCTGTCGGCAGACAAGGCTTCGATGGTCGCGGTGACGACGCGCATGGTTTCGCTGTCGGCGTTGCCGGCGAGGAAGTTCATATTGTAGAGGGTTGCGACGGCGCCTTTGGGGGTCGGCGCGGCGGAGGCGTCGATGCCGCAGGTGTAGTTTTGGGTGCCGAGGCCGAGGTTGCCCGAGGGGCAAGGGAGGGCTGTGCCCGGTGGGGTGGGTTGTTGGAGTTTGGAGACATCGCTGGGGATCGGCTTGAAGATGTTTTTGGAGCTGGCGCCGCTGAAGGGGGATGGAAGTGCGGTTGCCGTCGCGGCGAAGAGGACGGTCAGGGCCGCGATAGAGTACTTCATGTTGATAGGTCTGATAATTTTGGACCTTGAAGATTGTTGGTTGGTTGTTTGCAAAGTCAGCGAAAGAGGTAAGCCGAAAGCGCGAAGAAGTGAAATAACAAGGTCTCGAAGTCGTTTAAATGAAAATTTTAGAAGAGAAACGAAAAGCAATGTACAAATCAAATGAAGTGATGAACCTGAATTTGTTGTTGTGTTGTAGGTGTCGAGGTCAATCCAGGCGGGTAGACGTGTACATATATACACCTCCCAAATCTCCAGATTCTCACCACCCAAACACTGCCACAAACCTACCACGAAAGCGCAGAAGAATCACAAGACATCGGCAAATACACACTTTCGGTACAAGGATCTGAATAAGGTACACATTCCCACGCACCGCGCGGCAGAAACACGCTCAAAAAGCCACTTCGACATTCAATAACATTGTAAATAGAAGCTCCGCCGCTGCGGAACCCTCGGGTTAATACCCAGGGCATCTGCCCAGCTATGGCTCGTGAGCTGGGGCGCCCGGTGTCACAAGTCAAGTTGAGGCGTTAGACGCCCGTATCCAGTTCAGCTCGGCGGGAGCCAATGGATGGCGGACACAAAGAGGTACTTGAAACGGTACCTGGGCGCCTGGCTGCTTGGCTTGTTGGTTACCACGCCGCGCCAAGGGCGCTGGCTTGAGATGATTGTAGAGGTGGGAGCATGAGGCTAATTCTGGCATGTGTCAAATGCTGCTCATCATGAAATCGTATAGATGCGACGCTGTTGCAGAAGGGTTGGATGGCAGATCGGTCTTGGTGCCGTATGGAGTTGTTACTGCGAAGGTCTTGGTGGTGAGATTTGGTTTCATGAGCCACGAAGATGAGTCAGCAGCACGTGGGATCGCAGAGACCTAAAGCCTACCAAGTCTCCAAGGACCCTGATCAAAGCATCCTGGAACCATGTAACTGATCGACTGTTGATCCAGTATGAAGTCTGTGCGTTGATAGGCAACACACAGACCAAAGTCGTAAAACACTTGCGTATGCATCTAAGGATGCGCATCTTAGGCCTCTGTATGTTTGCCCGTGAAGCAACTCCCAAAAACAAACCAAGACCTCTCTTATCATTATCATCCCTTCAAACTCTGCACCGCAGCCAAAATCTCGGTCAGCAAATTCCTCTGGTCCTTCATCTCGCTCTTCTGCTCTTTCAACTCATCCTCGACCCTCTGCAGCCTCTGCATCATCATTGCCCCACTCAACGGCTTCGCCGGTCCGGGACCCGCCGCCGAGCCGCCGGCCTGCAACGACGATCCGGCATTCTGATCGATGGCGGAGCTGTTGGATTGCATATTCGATGTACCTGGGCGTGATGTGCCATTGGGTGTCTGTTGGGCTGACGCTTGCTGGAGCTGTGCCATAAGTTGGGCCTGCGCGTGAGATTGGGGCTGGGATTGTGGTTGTTGCTGTCTGGATGCGTTTGGACTGCTACTTCCACTGCCGTTTCCGTTTCGTAGTTCGGGATGGATGTGGTTGTGTGGGTTTGCGCGCTGGGACTGACGGTTCTGGGCTGCACTGCTTGGTCTCGCGTTATTTGTCGATGTTTCGGTCGGCAACGGTGGAGCAAGAATTTGCTGCGGGAAGGCCGGCTGGGTACTCATTCCACCAAACGAGAAAGTCGATTCTGGGACACCGTGAGCATTCGGCCTGCGCTGGTGATCGTTCTGCGGCGAATCGATTCGGTTTGCCGATATTGCAGATGACGTGGGTGGTGGGCGGAAGCCAGAGCTCTGTGACGGCAGAGCCGGTGACTGACTCGTAGAGGTGGAAGTAGGCATGCGGTTCCAAGATGGAGTCGGGTCCTGTGTTGAGGGCGCCGCGTCTGTAGCTCTCGAGCCAGTCGTCGCAAACGGGTCATTAGCCGCCGGGAGTTGCAAATTCGGCGCATTGGCATTCGGCATCAGCGTCGACTTATGATCATTCCTCGTCAGGCGTCTCCTTTTCTTAATCTGATCCCCATTCTCCACCCACGCCCACCGTCCATTATCCGTCGGCCCGGGAATCTTCCCATTCGGATCCTCAAAGTCCCGCGACGTCCCATTCCCAGAATCCTTCAAGGTCTTGTAATTCTTCCTCGCATTGTAGATATCCCGTCTGATGACCTTGATATCCGGCCACCGCCGCGTCAACTCCGCCATAATCTCCGCCGGCGTCATCCCGTCCGACGTCAACTGATACACAAGCTGCAACTGCTCGTCGTTCATCCGCCGCAGACTCGGATGATCACGTAAATCCTCGCTCGGCCCGTGATTGTGCTCCGCACTCTCACATCGACTCCTCCAGATCCCGTCCTTGCGCATCGAAGCCTTGACGCTGAACCCGCAGCCCGTGAGCCGAGAGACTTTGCGTTTTCGCTGCCGCTGCGACGGGTCGTCGGCGTGCTTGTCGTGGTAGTTTCCTCCTCTGTCGCAGCGGATCCAGAGACGGTTCGTTCGTGACCGGCCGATGACCACCGCGTAGCCTTGGGATGCGGCCCAGTTCTTGAGGTATTCGAGGAGCTTTTCGCGAGAGTCGAAGGCCATGTCTGGCGGTGGCTGCATTCCGTACTCGGGCTGGGAGGCGTCGTCTTCGGAGTCTTCCCGGGGATCGGGAGCTTGGGACTGGTTTGGGACAAGTATGCCGTAGAGGCCTTGCGCTGTCACCACATCGCGGCCACCCCGGGCCAGCGTGGCCGCCATTATGACGGTGCTGGCAATACAGTTTCCAGGCAATCGGACGAGTGGATAGCGATGCGCCTGTTTGATCTGGAGCGATAGTCGACTCGATTACAAAATAAATTTCGAGCTAAGCCGTTGAGCTTGGTAGATTCACTCGACTCAGATTGCGCTAGCGGCCATCACAAGCGTGAACGGCCTCGACGTCGTGGCCAGATAAGATGCGCGAGGCCAACGAGCTTTGCCAGCCAACGAGGCGACGCCCTCGCTCAAGCAGTGCCAGTCAAGCTCAATCAACAAGTCAGAAGCTCGCCGACCAATCGAAGATCAGATTGAGTTCGATCGATGAAAGGATCCCGGGGCTCCAAATGAGAGAGGGCGTAGATAAAAAAGCAACTGCCGGGTGGAGTTTGGCCTGATTCGGGCGGTGTCGTTACCGCGCGCTCAACCACACCCAATGTGTGGCGCCAGAGATCGGGAGCATGGTTTTGTGGCGCAGCTTCGGATACACCCTTTGAAGGCTCAGATTTTTGAAATCTCCACATCTTCCGATCAGATCCGGACCTAACGATAGCAGAGCAAGTACATGTACGTCTTAAATGACAGGGTGACCTCGCTACGAGCGGTTCCGTCACCGCAGTGCGCGGTAGTGATGAACAGACCTACGCTCAGACGGAAACAAGCGGCAAAGTCGGGGCGACGAGATGGCTCGAGATGACAGCGATATGCTGGTCCTACAGATACCACACTTGCCGTTCTGAGCGGTACGGTGGGGTAGATCTGCTAGCAGCGAAATACGTGGCATCGCCAAAAAGGAAGATAATAAGGCACCGCCAAACCTCAATTCAAACTGGAGATAGACGCCCTCATGTCAGGTCGCAATGCAGAGCTAGGCTCCGAAGACATGACCTGATGGGGTTAGTACAGCTGACAACTACGAACGGAGATGAAAAGGATGTCATCTCATAAAGGTCTATCAATTGGTCCGTTTCCCTAAATCCATAACGCCATACTTGTGGTATGGCGGGCCGGTGCGATGTCCGCGCACCCGGAGACACTGCTCCATCAAGGTGAAAAGTCCGAGAGCAAAAGAATATTTTGATGAGAACTTTTCCGTTCTTGCGCCTGGCGTACCGTCGCGCTACTGTGTTCTGTTGTGACCTTGTTGAGGAGCCTGTTGTCCTGATCGCACATCACGGCAAGTTTCAATCCCAGAACACCAGGCCAGTGGAAACGTAGCGGAAATTGGTTCGCAGTTATGGCCAAAACTTCGAGGTGAGCGATGTGTCCTTGGAAAAACGCGGATCTTGCAAAAAGCCCAGTAAAGGGTTGGGAGAGGTGAGATTGTTGGTGTGGCGATTTGATATCCAAAATCCGTGACCCTTGTCCGGTACGCTTTTCGCTGTCATCAGCCGATCAAGTCAGTAGCATCACGGGGATGGTGATTAAAAACTCTGTGCCGATACCATTGCAGGCTATTTCGAGTCAGCGCTGGAGCCGAGGGATGCGGCGGCCTCTATCCAACTTACCGGACTGTTCAACATGGCTGTTTGTCTCATCCGGCTCTTTTTAAGATGGCTTTTCAGCGCACTGCTGTCCAGCGGCTTGAGCAACTCAAAGCTACAGAGCAGCTCGTCATTAACGCTCATGACCGCTCCCCAGTTGTCAAACTCGCCACAATAGTTGGGCGCACTGAAGACTGTCACGAGAACTCGATCTTGGAAGAATTCGTAGCCATCCTCGACCACCATGTGCGCCCGACACACGAGGTCGAAATCGTTCTTGTTGAGGAAGTCCTGGATGACCTTCTTGCCAAAGCAGTAGGAGACACCCCGCTCGTTGCTCTCCCAGTCAGCTTCCATGTCAGCCGGGTCAGACCACAGCAGGTCGTTGAGCAGTCCATATTCTGGAACATCGGTGGGACGTTTAATGCGGCGAATGTCATCCATATGCTGAAGACTTGGCGATAAACCGCCATGGACACAAAAGATCTTGCTAGCAACAATGGCTGCGATGGGAAGACAATTGAAAGCGTCGATGAACGTTTTCCAAATCTTGGTATTGGTACGTCGCTTACATTCATCGTAGAAGCCGTACACACGCGTGACATTAGCGCTTTCGTGGTTGCCGCGAAGGAGGAAGAAGTTTTCGGGAAACTTCAGTTTGTAGCAGAAGAGTAGGAGAATCGTCTCAAGGGATTTCTTGCCTCGATCGACATAGTCTCCTAGGAAGAGGTAGTTTGAGCTGGGTGGAAAGCCGCACATTTCGAAGGTTCGTAACAGATCGACATACTGTCCGTGAATGTCTCCGACAATCTTGACGGGCTGGGACAGTTCAAGCAGCGCGGCCTGGGACAGTAAAACCTCACGCACCGAGGTGCAGACGGCCGTGATTTCTGCATTCTTCAAACAGACGGCCTTGGTGGGCTTGGTGTTGTAGCCGGCCTCGAGCAGTCGATTGATCATGTCATCCAGCTCGGTTGGTTTAATCTTCCCTATCGACATACCACCGGGGCTACTGGCTGCAGGTTCCCTGTCCATACTACCGACGATGCGGAAGAAGGAGAACGGGTCGTCAGGGTTAATCTTCTTCGTATCGGTCTGCTTCAAGATGGAAGCTTTTGGCTGCTGGTTCGAAGACGGATGCAAACTTCCCTGCGGCCCGGCCTCTGACACTGCATCGACTTCACCCGACTGTTGGGCGCGAGTGATGGCCTCGTGGCCCTTTCCGAGCGAGTTGGACTGTGAAGGTGACGGCGGGGGCTGCGGGACGTCCATTTTGTCAATGGGCCCAGAGGCCTTTGATAGACCCTCGGACGAATCGGCAGGTCCTGGCGTGGCAGGACGCGAAGAAACTGCACTATCGAGTTTGCTGCTATCATCGTCGTCGTCGGCTATCGCAGAGGACATGGACGTTCGTAGGGGCGATTTAGAGCGGCCGCGAATGGATTTGACGGACAGCGAGTCCTTGCGATCTTCGACATCGCTCGCAGATACAGAGCCGCGTGGGCTGTCGGTTTTGAGTCTGGTTGGTATCTTCGCTTTCAAGCCAGACAGACCACCACTGAAGCTTCGACGAGAGTCAACCGTCTCGGACTTGCTGAATGAGGGGAACTTCTGCAATCCTCCTTCGAGCGACCTTCTGCCTTCACCGGTCGGGGTATTGGTGCCGCTAGCAGTCGCACTCTTCGGCTTGGAAGCCTCGTTGCCCATCGTAGTAGGCTATAGTGGGTTTAGGTGTGGCTGGTGGAATCCTTCTCGTAAATGATGTTGAGTATGGCGTCGCGTGACGTATGTGCTTGATGTTATCGAGGTAGTGATTTTGGTGGAGAAGAAAGAGGGTGGGTGTTTTCTCAAATTCGTGCTTTACGGAGGCTCGAAGAGAGTGGACAGGAAGCACAGGAAACTAGCTTCGTCAAAAGACCATGCGTGTCGCGCCTTAGGTTTCCCAAGGCACTTGACGAATTGATCTGGCTGTGGGGGAAGTGCCTCAGGAAAAGCGTCGTACTGAGTGGCAGCCGTGATGGGGGGCGGTCGCCGGGCGACCTGGAGCAGACGATAAGTTGGCCAGGGCAGTCTCAACTCGGACCTGACGGAGGGTGTAATGCAGGCGTCGCGGGCAGCTTCGAGGGATGGTGTAGTATTAGAGAGGGGAGGAGCAGGCTGGTGTAAGGAAAGACGTTAGCGGTCAAGATCTGGTGGCAGTGGCTGGCTTGCGGGTCGACGTGTCAGATAGGCGCAAGCAACTACAGGCTTTTGTGGGCAAGCCCGAGATTGAGTAGAGTGAAGGTCTGGCGGGCGGACAGGCGGCGAGTGGCCCTGGCTGGCTCGCTGCTCCAAGGTGGGCAGTGGGCAGCAGAGTTTGGAGAACAGTTGGCGCCCAAATGTCTTGGTGGCGTTGCAACGTGGGAAAGTCTTGGTCTCAGACTGGACTGGCAGCGACTTCGTGATGGCGGGACGAACAGGGCGGCAGAGCGGGCAAGGCCGGAAGGGGGAAACAAAGATAACGAGCGATAGCGACACGGCTAGCACTTGATTCACGACTTACTACTTGACAGGATGCTGGCACCGGAGAGCGGGCGGACAAGGCAAGGATGCCAGGCAACGAGAGGATCTGATCTGATAAAAATCAGACGTCTGGGGTTGGAAGCTGTGGGGGTGGAAGAGGGAAGAAGAGGGACAGAAGCGAAGAAGCGTGAATGTGAAGAATGAAATCATGCACGTCGCCTTGTCTTGGCGCGGAGCAGAGCAGAGCAGAATGCCAGAATGCCATGACTGCCGCTCTGAGGCCCGAACCGACTCTTCTTCGCAGCCAGCTATCTACTGATCCACGAGTTGGAGTTGGCAGTCCCTGTTTCTTGTTCGTCTATTTTCTTTTCTGACTCAAAGTTAAGCATCATCTGTTGGCTGACGGCCTTCACAGCGCACACAACCGCCGGCTTATCGTCCGCGCGTCCGCCGTCAAACTCTAAGATGGAGAGATATGATAGCATGACAGGACGAGTCTCACACTACCAATATCTCGACACCAGAGCGACCACTGACCAGACTACCCTTGGCCTGACACTTTGACTGCCGATACCGTCCATTCAGTGGCAGCTCCGAATCCCAGCCGGATCGCTCGGCCCATCCTGCGCTTTATATCCGCCGCTACATACATCTGACGACTGCAGCCAACGTCGACTGTGCCGCTACATAGGTAATAATCACACACTTTAGAAACCGAATCAAGACCGCCAATCTGCACGAACATGATTTTGATGTACCGTCGAAACTAAGTCGATGTATCTTCGCGTGCTTAAGACGCGTGTTACTGACGAATCGACGTTGGATTGTGGAACCACTTGGAACAAGCGCAGTCGTACGTCGTCGAGATTATTTTATTTGCAACCCACAATTGCTTCGTCGCATCTAAATCGGATGAGTTCCACCAACGGCAGTGACAGCACACGAAAGACCATTCACAGTTCGACCGCGCCCGAACAAATACAAGCGCACACTCACGCTTGATGACATTCAATCACGCAAACCAACAAAGAACATTTTACGAGCGGTAGAAGCACTTATCTATCGTCCGTAATCGCCAGTGCACGAGTCCCCGCTCAAGCCAAATCCCAAGACAGCCAGGCCTCAGCCACCGCGCATCCTCATTGGATCAGCATCATCGCATCTCGCTCGTACGAACGTGAGAATGACTGCGCTGGGCTGACGAACGAGGCGTTGGCTCTCGGCACAAACGCGAGACCTGCAAACCCACAAGCGACACCAGATGCATCATCAGCAAGAAGATGCACGAGTCGTCAATCTACAATACGAATCCCTGCAAACACGACCGTAATTGGTTGTCAATTTGTTGCAGCCTGCAGCTCGTCCTGCAGCCGAAGCTTTTGCGCTGCAACCGCACGCACATGTACGCGTCTTGGTCGTGAGCTTCGCTGAATGCTTAGCTGGACGATCGATCCCTTGCCTCGTGCTGGATGCACGGCTTTTCGTAGGAGCTCGAACCTCCCTTGATGAAACGCCTTGCATGTGCTGTGTCCGCCTTGGCCATGTTGCTCTCTATGCAATGTGTGCATGAAGCTCTTGATGCGTGAGACTGATGCTACTCAACATCGCGACAGCTTCTCAACTCAGTGGTAGCGTCAATTCACGTGACTTGAATCATACACCTTTCCTCGAGCATCGCTGCACAAGCTTACCCTTGTCCTTGGCGGACCGATCATCGCTTGGCTTTGACAATAGATCGATACAGATCAGCCAGATTGCGTTTGACCTTTTCTAGTGTATCTTACTACTACCCGCGCGCGGCTTCCTTTTGTGAGCCACGGCCCGAGCTCCACATATCAGCAATCAAGAAACACATCTTGCAGATCAAAAGCTGATGACCCAGAGGTGGACAGCAAATCAGCTCAAACTTTCCCATGCAAGCAAAGGACATAACGCTCGGTTGCCCCTGGTCCGACAACAGCGGTGAGTGCAGTGAAATAAGACGACAAGTCAGCTGAAAGGATTACTCGGGATCGGCCGACTCTTCATGTGGCCTAAAGCCTCGTTCTGCGTGTTCGCGCTGTCGTCGCTGCATGACCGTTGCGACATGATCTCCTCGTATTCAGGGTCGCTGCTGTATGGCCTAGCCACTTCGTCTTCCAAACTTACATCAACGTCCTCATCATCATAGTCCTGTTCGAGGGTCATGTCGTTGTAAGGATCGCAGGAGGTGCCGTTCTGTCTTTGACCTACAAATATCCCTGTATTCAAAGTGGCAATGCAGGCTTGGTGAAAATCAAAGTTTTAAACAGGTGTGTGCGATGCCTCTTCATCGTGCAATGCGTCGAGAAGTCTCGTGTCGTCTCTCGAGAGACCTGTCGTCGGCGGTGAAGTTTTTGGCAGTGCACCACTCATGAGCCGAGCTTTGCCCATCTGGCGGACGACTGGATCCACAATCCAGTCGCGATATGGCTTTAATGCCGGAAAGAACTTTCCTGGAACAGAGCCTTCCTCCTCGAGCACATCTTCTTCACTCAGTCCATCATCAAGCAGATCCTCGAACGACGAATCTTCGCCGTCCGCAATCTGACCAGAGGTAGGCTCGGCGCCTGATTGAAAGTATCCCGCGTTAATATGATTAACAGATGGAATTTCTGCTTCATGAAACAGTGGAACCGGTGGAAGAACCCTCTTGGACCTGCCATTTGCGCCTGGAGGTCTGGAAGCTTGCACATGTCTTGTCGTTGAGCTTGTGAATGCGGAAGAGTCTTCGTTCGATCTGTGAGGTGTCGACGATCTTTTTGGCAATGAAGTGGAATTGCAGTGCTGCATCTGCTGACTGTAGTGGAACGCAGAACCGTGCTGACCGACCATAATGTCCGACGAATGGCTCGTCGGGCGATCAGTCTGCTCACCAAAGTCACTGACATCTAGGTCTGTAATTGGCCGCATGCGACCACGTATTGTGGACGAATCGGTGATCGTCTCATTGAACGCTTCCGGGTAGACTTCCTGTATTCTCGGGCCACTTGGCGGTGACCCTGCATGGCAATCTTCTCGAGGAAAGGAATGTCCGAACTCTGCAGATGTCGTGGCCTCAGTCGCACAGCTCGACGCAGAGTCCTGACCGGCTGTCGTAGTAACTGCTGTGAGATTGCTATCATCCTCACTTGTGACGGTAGCTTCGTCAAGCCGCTCCTCGGCGATATTGAGGTCGTCTATTTGAATCACCAACTCGTCCTGCAGGGCTTGCATCCATTCCCGCAGTTCTGCTCTGCCCATGATACTTTCACTTGCCCAGATAAGTTGATCCCTGAGGCCGAGTAGCAATTTCTGCTTTTTGGCCTGAATTGCTGCGCGCGAATGCTCATTGGGCTGCTGTCTCTTTTGTCGAATGTGCGTGGCGACTTCTCGTGCTCGCTGAATGATGCCTGGGGGAAGACAAGCCACACGTGCCAGAGAGATGCCATAAGTTTCCTCCTGCACCGAGCCTGATGCGATGGTGTATAACATCAACATCTGGTTTTGACGACTCAAGTCAACAGACAGGTGGAGATTTGACACTCCCACTTTCTTGTCCAGGAACTTGGCCAAATCATGGAAGTGGGTCACGAACCATACCAACGAACCACTGATCAACAGTTCTTCGGCCACAGCAATTGCAATGGCAAGACCATCGGTCGTACTTGTGCCGCGCCCAAGCTCATCGACAATGACCATGGAATTCGCATCCACATGCTCCAAGATGTAAGCAGTCTCACGCATTTTAGCAGCAAACGTGGAGAGGTTATTGCTGATGCTGTCGTCAGTAGATACTCGAGCGAACAGCTGGTTGCGGATGGAGAACTCGGCGTGTTCAGCTGGTACGAACGAGCCTACTTGCGCCATGACCTGGAGTAATGCAACTGTGCGAATATAAGTGCTCTTGCCACTCATGTTGCATCCTGTGAGAACCTGTAGCCGAGCATGCGATGGTGCGTAGATGTCGTTGGGAATGAACTTCATCCTCGACGTCTTTATCTTGATTGGATGCCTGGCCGCTTTGATGGCTGTTGTTGATGAGAGCTTTGGTCGAACGTAGTCCTGTCTGGTAGCCACATCAGCCAGAGCTGAAAGGACATCCGCCAATGCGATGCTCTCCGACATTTTGAACAAGGGCCCGATCTCAGCTCTGATTCTTTGAACAAGCTCTGTTACCGCGCCGAGACTCATAAGCATAACCTCATTGTATGAGCCATCCATTTTGGCATTCATTTTTACCAGGTCCAAAGTTTGACACTCGATCATCTTCTTGTTTCTGAAAATGTGGACGAAAATTCCCGGATCGAGGACTTTATCCTCCAGCTCGGTAGCAGGAAATTTGATGAAGTGTCCACGCTTGCGTTCAAAAGACAGCTCCATTCTGATTCCGGTCTCTTGTGCCTTGCACATGAACCAGAGCATCGTTAGCTGTCTCCTGGTGCGCGGTCCGAGCGACATCAAGAAGGTCAGAAGCTCCCGATTTGACGGCGTACAGTTTCTGGTTCTTCATTTCGAGAGGTTTCCTGGAGAAAGACGTGTCAGCGTTGAGCGTCTCCGCAATCATCTCAACAATCCTTGTGTACGTTTCCGGAGCACAAGCTTCCGCGATTTGAGACAGGAGGTCACTACTTGCGCGAGACAAGGCGTCGAAAACGGCACCGATTCTCAAAACGAACTTTTTTAGCAATAGTACGTAGTTGATGCACTGATCTTGCCATTGACTCAGGTTCTTGGAATTTGGTAAGATGACAATATTCGTCAGAATTCTGTCCACGTCTGGAAAGTGGTCGAGCGCGGCGCGTGTGGCTTTGAACAACCTTTCATAGCTTGTAAGCTCATCTAGAGCATCATAGCGCTTGGTCAAGACATCAGCTTGTGTCGAGGGCTGGAGGATCCAGCTTCGCAGAAGGCGAGCCCCCATCGGAGTTTGTGTCGCATCCAGCAGGCCGAATAGCGAATCTTTTGATTTTGCATTGTGTAGATTCTGAATCAGCTCCAAGGAATGAATGGTTGATGGATCAATCATCATGCTCCCGTCACTCGCCTCCAGACTAATGCGCAGCGAGTTCGGTGCAAAGTTGTGGCCTTCATCTCTATTCAGCCACTCGAGGGCCTTGCAACATCAGCGACTAGATCCGAATTGGCTATTCACCACAGCTTCAAGATGCTTGAAAGCTCACTTACACCCGAGAATGCAGCCAGTGCATAGAACTGGCCCTCCAGAGCAATTTTCAGCACTTCCAGCTCGTCAGTGAGCGCGAGCTGCTGCAGATGACCAAGGCCGTCATTCTCCGTAAAATACTTCTTGTCGACGTCCAAGAGCTGCGTATGAGTCTCCATCTCGGCAGCTACGAACATCATCATTCGGTTGCCCTGTATAGTGCTTGGATATAGCCACAATGCTAGGAGACCAAGTGTATAGCTTTTGAAGTGTGCGCACGTACATCTGACTGTCCACGATTTGGCAAAGTGTTGCCTGAAAGGTTGAGAGATTGATACAGGTCAAGCCAACAGTGGGAGAAACTCCCCGAGATTCCGTAACTGCACAAATGACGGACGAACTCGAAGACACGCCTGTGTCCACGTAAGTTGTAGACGTCCTTGGACGATACCCTTGTGAAGTCTCGGTTGCAGCCGTTTTTGTCGCAGTTTTGGAAGAGGCCGATCTATCGTCGCACGGTGCGGTTGAGTTGGCGTTTGTGGACGTTGTGAATATTGCAGTACCTACGCGAGCTGATTTCTTCAAGATGCTGCGACTCTGGGGCTGTTGGTGTGTAGATGTGGCTGAGGTAGAATCGGAGGTCGTTGGTCTAGATGCAGATCCAAGTGCTGCAGCGTCGATTTCGAAGCGCAGGCGTTTCTGTCGTATACTGATGAGCTCAGCCGGATCCACCGAGATTGATGCTCGCTTCGAGCCGGTATTGCTTGCAGAAGTTGAAGGTCGAGATGTTGCTGCTCGTGAAGCTGCACTGGCTGCTGACATGCTCGAATCTGTATTGCCAGGTCTGGGCGGAGGGGCCATGGACGACATTGTGTTAGTGGGACACGCCAGATATCCCTCATGTGTGAAGGGAACGATTTCTGGGAAGGTCATTCAAATGAGCTGGTGCGAGCACCAAGGCCCGCAGATTGGCAGAATGTGGTCGGCTGGTGAGTCGCTCCTTCCCGTTCTGCGTAAATTTGCCACCGCAGCCATGATGGTGTCAAGCTTTTGACAAGCCTTAAGATTGGGCTGACTTGGACCAACTCGTTCCGTGCTGTAAGTATCTGAGTGCCTCAATCTGTCGTGAATGTCAGAGCATTCGAATCTTGACGTTGTTATTCGCGGCAACGGTGAAAACTGGATCGCCGAAAGACTGCTAGTATGTGCCTACCTTGGCCCACAATAAATATTTAATAGGGTTATACGTTGCAACGATTTATTAAAATGATATTCGTGTATAAGAAAAAGAGTTTCTATGCCAGATTGGGGTACTGTGTAACAATTCATACTGGTACAGATAATTTTGCGTTGCGGGCATTTCTTTCGTAGAGTACAATCGCAATCATTTTGCAGATCACCACCAATAGTACCGTCAATTCAACACATTTCATCGTCAATCCTCATGTGGTGCCTCGTAATAATTCTTGAAGCGACCTCTGGTGTGCCATCCACAGTCTTTCACTACCTGGTGGCAGCCCATCAGCAGCAACGGAAATCTGGTGGTCCAGAACAGCAGATAACCTTCCGGCAGGCTGCCGACCATCGCCATGACGTTCGGTGGCATGTCATTGTAATGGTTCTTCTTGTTTCGCAGAGCCCGTAGGACGTCCAGCATCCTGCCTCCTTGGTACTTCCGCTGTTTGGCCAGTGTTGCCAAGAACGCCTGTGGGAGTTTGCTGAGGAAGTCGCCGTTTGCGTCTCTAAACACTATCCCGGCGATACTTTCCAGGTTTTGGAGCTCCCAAGATGGAGGGTCGCGAGGCTCGGATTCGAATTCGTCGGAAACATGACAGAGAAACTCAAGACGTTTGGCGGGTGACCAGAAGAATGGATGGGCCAAGATCTGACCAGTGTCAGGGCGGGCTTTGGGCTCGCGCGTGATCATGCTTGCAATCAGATTCTCGGCTTCGCCACGGTAGTCTCCAAGGATGGAAAGATCAGAAAGATCGTGTCGTCCTTTGATGATGTTCACTTCACGGAAGTAACGCCCCTCGCTACGTGAAGAGCCGTCGAAGGGATGATTACCGCCACTCAAGACGTAGAAAAAGATGCATCCCAGAGCAAAAACGTCAATAGCTCGTGTCGCCCGGCGATTTGTGACCGTGTCAAGAACAACAGGCTCTGAGTTTGTCGAGTGTTGGGTCCCTGGTAGCGACGGTGGCCTCGTGTTGTCGGCGTTGTCCTCATCCACGAGGAGTTCAGGAGCCCGCCAGCCAGAAGTCCCAGCTGCGTGAGCTGTAGTTGCGCGAAATGAGGATTGATCGACGTCGAGCTTCTTACACAATCCAAAATCGCTGATCAGCATTCGCGGTGGCTGGATCACATCGGGCTGCCTGGGGCGTTTCTTGCCGGCCGCGACGAGAATGTTTTCGGGCTTGATGTCTCGATGTACGATCTTCAACGAGTGGAGATGGTTAAGACCTCGTGTGATCTGACGCAGGGCATCGACTCTGTCGAGACCATTCGGACCCAGCAATGAGTCATACGAGGACGGCCTCTCCGTAACTTGAGCCAGCGTTGCCGGGCACAACTCCAAGGCAATATACACGAAGCCTGCAGCAGACTCTCTGTCATAGTAACGAACAACGTTGCGGTGGTCGTCACTTTCCTGTAGCAGCTTGACCTCTTGTGAAGCAACATCGCAAAATTCCCTCAACATGACCTTGACAGCGACGTCTTGATCACGGAAAGTACCCTGGAAGACACGAGTACCATGACTTCCAAAGCCAAGAATTTTGTCTTCGAAGACTGTAAGCGTCCCGATTCGAAGGGTATTGTCCCCAACCTTGATCGGATTTCCCGCAGTTTGTGGCACGACAGCGTCGGGCTGCATTTCGGTAGGCTCGGCGTCTTTGCCAATTTCCAGTGCCTTTTCAACAGCCAGCTCCAGGCTACCTGATCCGTCGGCTTCGCTTTCGGCTTCGGTGTTATTTTTCTTCTTCCTGCGATGGGCTTTGCCGCCCCGTTGGCCACGACGGTTCTTCTTCTTCATTTTGGGTGTGGCATCATCACTATTGTCTGGATCATCCCCGTCTCGTGCTGTTGTGAATTCAACAATACGGACCCTGGGGGTCCTAGGCCCTTCATCGCCAATAGAAGCGGCACGCGAACGTTCGTCGTCAATTGTTTCAGTAGTCGATGCCTTCGTCAGAGGTGTCATTGGTCGCTCGTCCGTGTTAGAAGAAATTTCGGCCTGGCCCGAGGACTCTTGCTTCGTCACTTCGGCCTCGGGTTCCGGCTTCCGCTCGGGCTCGGGCATCGTCAAGTCCTCCATATTTGAAGCTGTGCTCGGCGCTTCCGGAGCGTTTTCGTCGCTGGAAATGGGCTCTTGAACCATCTCGACAGTCGTCAACTTTGGCACAGTATGTTCGCTTGTGGTCACATTGACTTCCGGCGCTTTGCCCGGCAACTTGAGCTTCTCACGGGGTAATGCAAACGAGACTCTGTTTGTCACCAACAGCACACTGAAGACGGCGACAACGAAAAGGATGAGAATGTCAATAGGGTTGTGCCTGATCAAGGTCAAGAACCGGCTGTTGGCAACGACTGATGAGGATGGTGTCGCTGGTATGGCTGTTGGACCAGTGACAGGCGCGGGCTTGTCTGTAGAAATAGTGACAGACCGGTTCGCCGCTTCTTCCTTTCGGCCTTCGATCAAAAACCTGGTGTTAGGGTTGACATTTGTTCCTGCTGCTCCGCTTCCGTAGGCTAGTCGGTGAACACCGATCATGGACTGAATGGTCTCATAATCCGTCATTTTGTGGCCAGCGGTGGCGAGACTTTGAATCCATAGTCTGTCATAACATTCCGCATCCTTGGCGCCTTGGGTCACAGTAGGATAGCTGCGCTCCGACAGTGCGTAGAAGCTTTCGGGCTTGGTCTGGTTAACGTAGACACGAAGGATATCGTCCTTGCCATCTGAGACACTATCCTGGCCTAATGGACCTATAGGCTGGGGAAGTACCACAAGCTCGGTATCTCTGGCCTCCGTGTGGGCTGGGCGAACAACGTCGAAGACTCTCACCACGGGATTTGGCAATTGCTGGTTCCAAAGCCCCTTTTTAGTCTCTGCGTCCTGCTTCAACGCCACGACACGACCATTGTAAGAGGCATAGACATAGCTTTGATCCATGCTGGATGAGTGTTGCTTGTGAAGATCCCCGTCTCTCTGATTTGGAATCCACTGAGAGTATCGAATGTGACAGTACGTCGCCCCATTGGGTCGCTGTATTCGAATGTTGTAGGTCAATCTTCCAAGGGTGATCGAGCCTTCGGATTTGCATTCAGACTCCACGTAGCCGCCAAAAGGAGATGGCATCTGGCACGTTTTGATGTCCTCAAACGTGCGGCTTGTGCCACCATATGCTGCTAGCACATTGCCGGTCTTGGCGTCAAAGCTGAACAGTGCCGTAGATTTGTCGGCGGTGTATACCAGGCCTGGGTTGTCTATCGAGTATGGGGACAGGTCGAGCAGGTCCTTGACGCTCTTTTCTAAGCGCCGCAAGTAGCCGGATCGTCCATCGTCGCCCGGGAAGTAGAGGTAAATGTCTCCGTCGTTGCTCGGTTCAACCACCCAATACGTCCGTTGCAAAGCGTCATCCTCGGCCAAGCCTGTCCGATTGTATGTTGTCTCGACCATGGGGAATTCTTCGGAAGACAGAGCCCATCTGTGCTGTCCCGTCTTCCTGTCCCTTGCATGGATTTCGCCATCGACGGTCGCCATGAGGATCAGATCCTCCATCACCCAGTCCCGCAGGCTCCGGTCATTGATATATGCTGACAGGTGGGCAGCTGCAGGATCCGATGCTCGAACGGCAAGACCGCCAATGTCGTCGTGGCGGGCCGGAGCAAACGTCTGGGAGGCGCTCAAAGTCTCAATTTCGAAATCGCCATCAATTGTGTTCGAGTGTTCATTGTTGTGCTTGTCGTCACGATTCTGCAGATCGTGGACTTGTCCAGGCCCTCGCGGGCCCTTTTCGCGCAATGACTCGCGATGTCCTGCGGCGCGCTGGCCGGCATGCTGTGGACGCGGATACACGTCATTTGGATGGGCAGCCCATGCGACGGCGAGCAAGAAGTAGGCCGCGAGAGTTGAAAGGGCGAGTCCTCCAGCTCCGGTCCGCTTACGAGGCATGTCGAGTACGACTGATCCGGCGCTGGAGACCGACGTGTTGTGTGGATATGTTGTCAATAACCGGTACCTCCTCTTGAGCGGTCATCGAGGCAGCAGTGGTGCCTCTCCGCCTAGTTGGTGTCAATTCTGGAGCCGTGGTGAGGTTGAAAGTGGGAGAGAATGACAGAGAAAGGCGAGGAGTGTAGTGTGGTGAGGATTTGATGCGGCGTGGTCAGCGCTAGATAGAGTTCGTACTTCCGTAATCCCACAAGACATGCGTGGCCCAGCCGTGCAAATGGTGATGTGCGTCGCAAACGCTGCGTTGGCAGCCTCAGAAGTGCGCTTGCTGCATGGTTGTAGATGGCTCTGAAATGGGTAGTAATGCTGGATGAGGTGGTTGTACGATGAAGGTTGAAACGAAGGTTGGGGTTTACCTTATCTTGGCGGGAGTCGAAGCGGCCGACATCAGGGCTGGGCGCAGCCAACCGAAGGAGAAGGAGGAGGGCGATGATGCGAGAGCGACTCAGGCGACTTCTCCCCAATTCCCTTGGCAGACCAGCGCGACACGATGGACCCTGGTTCCACAGTCACGCCTGCAACCCGGCTGGAGATTGTTGTTTACACTACACTCCACTACATTTATCCGCCTGGTGTCCAGCACGTACGACTTACTTGCCTCCAGGGTCGCTGCCATGCCTGCTTGTGGCAGAACCGTCCACAGACATGCTTCTGTCCCCTGCGTGGCGCGCATGTTTCACAATGGTGGCCCAGTGCCAGGCCGACTCTTGTTTCTGTTCTCCGGCACTATCGAGTCTCGTCCTGCGACGCCGCTCCTGAAAATGCTGGACATCTCTATTCATGTGTACTCGTTGGTTGATTCGCCCGTACAGAATAAATTTCGATTTTGTCCGCCTCGCTCACATACGCTCGCGCCTGCGCGGTGCGCTTCTGATGATGTTGTCCACGCGGAGCAACAACTCTGCTGCCTCTGATGCAGATGACACGACTGCCATCTTCAGCTTGTAGCTCTCAACAACACCAAGATCTCGCATGTCGGCAATTCCTCCACCAGGCTTCATCAAATCGAGGCCTGAGCTAGTCATGCCTTTGTAGATGGCCTCGCGTAGTCGTGCCACCAGGTCGCTCGAGTCGAGACCGGCGTTGTCTGCGAGAATGGTAGGGAGCTGTCGAAGGGCGGATGAGAAAGCGTCGACCGCGATGGCCTTTTTTCCGGCGACACCGTGAGCAGCCTGGTCGACGGCCTTGGCCATGACCATCTCAGCGCAGCCGCCACCAAGTGTTGTACGTGGCTCACGGACTGTCTGTGAGAGGACGGCGAGAGCATCGTGCAGCGATCGCTCTGCCTCGTCCAAAAGCTGCTCGGTGGCGCCACGGAGGACCACCGTACAGGCCTGGCCTGCTGCGACCCCGGAGAACTTGATCAAGGTGTCTTCGCCGATGATGACCTCCTCGATGAGATCGCACTGGCCGAGCTTGACCTGGTCGGGGTGGTCGAATGTGCTTGCAATCTCTCCGCCAGTCACCAAGGCTAATCTTTCAATGCCGTCAAAGTCTGCGTGTTCAATGCTGACGATGCCTGCATCACTGAAAAGCTGCTCTGGCCAGTTGTAGATGAGTTGTCGGTTGACGAAACAGTTGATGCCGTGTGCCTTGATGCGATCCACTTTTGCCTTCATCTTCTCCTTCTCCGCCTTCTCCAACTCTGCCAGTCTACCCGTACTTTCGACCTTGACCCTTGCGCCAAAGATCTTGACCTTGTCTGTATCCATGGCAGTGTTTGCAACGAGAATCTTGGCCTTCTCCAGCCTCTTCGGCTGGTTGACGCCTATTTTCTTGTCCAGAATGAAGCCTTCGTCCAGGTATGAGTCACTCAGCTTGCCGCCGGCTTTCTTGATTATCTGGATATGTGAGAGGTCCGAACCGCGTAATCTGAGAACCGCATCCACAGCCATTTCAGCGAACTGATCTCGGTCCTGGCTCAGAACCTTGGAGGAAAGTGTCGTTCTCGCAATCGAGAGCAAATCCTGGCGGAAGGCAGCTTTGTCTGAACTGTTGTTGACCGCGGCTTTCTCGAGAGCTCCCAGAGCCGCTGCACTAGCTATTCGGTAACCTTCGATAATTGTCTGAGGATGGATCTTCTTCTCGACCAGCTTCTCCGCCTCACGCAGGAGCTCGGCCGCCAGAACCGTGACTGACGTTGTGCCATCGCCGACTTCGTCATCCTGGACTTTCGAAATGTTCACCAGCACCTTCGCCGCGGCATTGTCGAGAGCAATGGCCTTGAGGATCGTCGCACCGTCATTTGTAACCATGATTTCGCCCGTGGATCTGCCTCTCGTTAGATCTGGCCAGCCAGAATCGTGACCACCGTACGCACCCAGATTGGAGAATCTTGTCCATGCCCTTAGGCCCCAGTGTACTCTTTACCAAATCACCGACGGCGATCGCACCGACAAATGCGGAGAGACGCGCATTCTCACCCTTCTCTTCCGTGACATCCTGGCCAAAGATCTGCGTTGGGTTGTCGAAACGGGACTGTACAGCATTAGCGGTAGTCTTTCAAGCTCCAAAGCGCACATACCATTGTTGCAGTCGTCCACTGAGCTCGTGTGCATTGGCGGCGGGCAGCCTGAATTTCGGGAACTTTTGATGCACGCAAAGCGCCAAGCTCGAGCTGCCATCGGCACGTAACTCCGCCGCCCACCTTCGCTCGCTCCCAAGCCAAGGCGGCAGGGAAAGAATTCTCCCGGCGTCCCTCGTGACTGGCCCGAACGGTCGTTTTAACTACTGTGTAAGATAGCGCATATCTAAGTACTTACTTGGTTACTAAGTTCGGAACTCGGCTAGGTACCTAGTTGAATACCTGTTCAGGTAAATGGCTAGGTACTTACTTGAGCACTTGGTTAAGTTTTTTTCAGGTTCTTGGTAAAGTACTTGTCTGGATACCCGGTTGTGAACTTGGCTGGATACTCAACTGGTACTTGATTAGGCATTTAATCAGGTCTCCGGTTGGGCACTACGCTAGGGACTTGGTCGGATAATTAACTTGGTGCTTGGTTAGGTAATTGACTCGGTGCTTAGATGGGCATTTCGCTGGTATAAACGAAACACCGGTAGCGACTTCATTGTTCCCGCCGTGCTTCCCGCTACCGAACTTGCTTTGGCGCTGAACCCCATCCAACAATGCTGCTTTGAGACAGCACTGAGAAGAACCTCCGATTGACAATCCAACTATGCCGCTCGATGTCTGATCCGTTGGCTGCATCTCAAAGTCATTCCCAGTTCCCTTGTCACTTAGCGACTATATCTCTGCTGATGTTTTCGCTTTCTCCTCAGCATGTTGGTTGGATCTTCGAAAGGGATCCATATCCACTGGTACTGCATGTCATTATCGTCACTACCACTGCTCCCCTCAACGCTCGAAGCTCGCTTCCATGTCTTTCGTCTCGATCCAAGCTCTGACGCCTTGGGAATATGGCGAGGTACCCCCGATTTGTTCAGATGATCAATGGACCTATATCCTCACCGCTGGCTCACGTTTCCCATGTTTTTTGCATTTTCTAGGGCAAACTCCAAGTCAACGGTCATTCTCCTCCCTATAAATATGTGCTCATGACTTCCTTTTACCTTTCCCTCCAACTCACCCAACTCACTCAACTCGCCAACATAACACGCTTCCGTTCATACCTTAGACATGAAGGGACTCATCATTGCTTCTGCTCTTTGCGGCGTCATGGCAGCACCTCGTCATGGCGCCTATACTGTCGATCCTGAGAAGCTGGCTGAGGCTACAGTCATCGGCGTCTTCGTCCAGCAAGACTCCGATGGCGTCCCATACGTCCACAACCCAACTAAAGTCGCTGTCCCAACCGATGCGTTCAGTCTTCCTGTCCAACAGGACGCTAATGGTGTCCCGTATGCCTACAACCCGGCCAAAGAGACTCCCCTTCCAGTCAAGCAGGATGAGAGCGGCAAGCTATACGCCTACAACCCAGCCAAAGAGACTCCCCTTCCAGTCAAGCAGGATGAGAGCGGCAAGCTATACGCCTACAATCCGGCCAAGGCGACACAGTCCTTTTGGCTCCAGCAAGACGAGAACGGCGTCCCGTATGCGTACAACATCAACAAAGCCACTCCCATCTTCGTCCAGCAAGATCCCATCGGCAAGCCATTCGCCATGCACCCCGTGACCTCGACTTCCGCGTCGACGGCCCCCGCGGCGACAACTCTGCAAACTCTGTACCGTGGCCCCTTCGCCAAGCCTAACGCTACTCGTGTCGCCATCGCCAGCGTCGTCCACACGTACGCCCACGCTCCCCGTGGCACCGGCGCTCACTACCCTTCCACGCCCGCCCCGCCCGCCGCCCCCGTCGACAATAAAGTCGAGAAACGCCAAGACTTCTGCGAGTCCCACGGCATCAACTGCGGACCCGGCAATGATTTCAGGTACGAACCGGAGAGCACATACGGTATGGGAACTGGCGAAGACCACATTGGTCTGTGGCAGGAGATGAATTACGTTCCCTTCCCGGGTCGGGGTAAAGGATCGAGTGAGCTACCTGGCGGCTTCGACATGGGAAAAGGTGGACCCAAGGGTTCTGCCTCTGGTGGATGGAGAGGTGGCGGATCCGGAACCTGGAGAGGTGGAATGTCCGGGCAGTGGGGCAGTCTCCCAGGAGGCGCCTCACGCTTTGGTGGTGGTGGCAGCAGTGGTGGACGAGGTGGAATCGGCCGTCGCGAGGATGGGGTAGAGGTCACCAAGGTGGAGGAGCGTGAATTTTGCGAAGACCACGGCACGGTCTGCGGGCCGACGCCGTTGCCTGAGCCGACTATTTGTCTCGGCTGCGGCAAGAAGAGGGATTCGGAAATTGTCTCGATTGGAGAGCCTATCGCCACCGCCGCAGCTGAGCCCGCTTCTGCGCGTGTAAAGTCCACGGAGCAGATTGTGGGCGAGCTCGCTTCGATGATTGAGATCGTGCTCCAGGCCAAGGCCACCGCCGAGCCTGTTCCCGAAGTGAAATCCAAGGAAGAGATCGCGGCCGAAATCGCCACTGTGGTCGAGATCGCGAATGCGACTCTGGCTGCGGCCGAGCCTGTCCCGGAGGTGAAGCCCGACGAGGAGACCTCGCTCAAGACCGTTAAAGAGATGATTGTGCTCAAGGCCATCGGTGATTTGATTGCCGAGCTACAGTCCGAGAAGGAGCCCGTCGCCGAACTCGCCTCTGTGGATCCGTCGATCGCTTCGCTCGAGACCACTTCCGAGGTGGCGTCCAAGAGGGCTTCTTTCCTCGACATCTTCGTTAACGCCTTCATTGAGGCACTGACCGATCCGCCTGAGACTGAGTTCATTCCCACGGGCGAGGATATTTCCGAGATTGAGCCTTCTCGCAAGGTGAAGTCCAAGAGGATAACTATGCCACTCATCGACATCATCCTCAGGGCTATGGCTGAGAGGGCGCCTGAGGCTGAGGGTACTCCCGAGCCCGCCGCTCTTCACGAGGTGGAGCGTCGCAGACTCAGACTCTGCGGCGAGAAGTTCAACTGCTAAAGGACTGGCCAACACGGCACGAGGAAGGGGGATTCAAGTAGGAGGAGACACAGTACTCACATTGACGATCGTCTTTGACAAAAGACGGATGTCTCGGCTGACATATACTCCCTCGAGCGCTTCCTCGATTTCTTTTGTCCATAAATGATGTTGGGATCTACGGTTCAGCTGTATTTACCTAGATATCTCAATATAACTCATAAAAACACAAACGTCCGCACTTGGATAACGCAAATTTTGAGATAATGGGACAGTCATGTTGGTATTCATCGCCAATATGTAACACTAATCCAGACAAGCGAGCCGAAATTGATTCATGGACATGTCCACCGCATCAACTGTCTTCATATCGCCCAAAACTCCTTGCATGAAAACCCAACATGTGTGAGAACCTATTCCTCAAACCTCCGTCTCGACATCCGGCGCCCGATCATGATGACCAACCAATCCGACAATCTTATCCTTGACGCTCTCACCTTTATGCTTGATCCACTTAGCAGTCCTCGGCGCCTTCCATTGCATCGCACCCCTCTGCTGACGATGTAACGTCTTGCGATGATCTTTGAAGTCCTGGAGCTGTTGCATGGGACCCCTATGCCCATCAACTTGCTCGCGCTCGGCAGCAGTCGTCGGCGGCTTGCCATCTCCATCTTCCTGCGGCGGTTTGCTGTTTTTCAAGGATCCTGCTTCGGAATCATCGTGGTCGCTATCGCTGACTTCAGCATATGCGTCCGAGGACTCCGAGCCCGACTCGCCGGATGAAGCGTCTGCGTTGCCTAGACCTGGTCGGCCTTTGTCGCTGGAGGTGGCTTCGTCGCCAAGCTCGAGGTTGTCGTGTGCCGTGTCGAGAACTTCCATGACGTCGTACATGTTGCGGTTCTGCTTCGTGAGCGGGCGGTTATATTCGCCGAGGCCTGGCCAGTGCTTCATGTCCAGTTTCAGTACTCCAATGCGCTCAAGATCACATTCATCGAGGCAATGTGTGCGTGCTTTGTAAAACCCCTTGGATCTTCCACCCTTCCAGACAGGAAGCTCAATCACTTTGGCGTCGTTGTCCGAGATGTCCTTGAGCCAGAATATAGCAAATGCTGCGGTCTTGTCAGGGCCGGACACCGTCTTACGGAACTCGAGAGTGATGCAGCTTGAATATCTGTTACGCGTACCCAACCTGATATGACTACCATTCTTGCCCGTCCATTCGTGATCTCCAGAGCTGTGGATCTTGCCCTTATTGATAGGTCCTTTGACCTTGATGCGCATCGAGCGGAGGTCGTTGGGGAGATCGTTAGTCTTCGCTTTGCCAATCTCGAGTGTACCATACTCCCATCCAAGTAACTCGCGTGGAAGTTGTAATGTACAGGCGCGAAACATTAAAGAGATTCTGAAACGACCAAAGCCGACGCCACCGACCAGCGGATACGTCGCGTCGATTTGTGCTCGTTTCTTGAAGACATCACCCAGCTTCAAGAAGACCACGCTGATCAGCGCGTCGTCTTCGTGGACTCTGGCATCGCGGACGGAGACCATGATTTCTGTGCTCTTCCAGTCTCTGACCACGCGCTCGGTGGATGCATTGAAGAACGGCTTATTGTTCTTTGGCTTTGTCCGAGTCTTGAAGACTTTTTGACCGTTCATGATGACGGTTGCGAACGCAGATGGAAGATCGTCCGAGACCTCGCTACCTTCAGCGCCGTCTTTGAGCGATTCATCACGAGACTTGGAAAGTACTTGTAAGTTCAGTCCGGTGATGTTGTGAAGCTGGATAGACAGTATTCCGGTAGGGTAGCCCTCTGGTGGTGGAGCGGATGCAAGCATCTCAACTTCTCGTTCGACAAAGCCAGCCTCCTTGTTCTGTTCAATTTCTTCGGTCATGTTCCTCCTGGAAGCTTCTCGCATCTTGTGCTCATTCTCGTCGTTGACAAACTTCTTAAGCGAATCACGATCTCTGATTTTGGGAAGAGCCGTTTGCTGTTTGATTTGCTTATCGGTGAGCCTGACCTTGGGGAAGTACCCCACACTCCATTCCAGGGTGCCGGGCATCTTTTCAGCTGCTTTCATCGCGATAAAACCGTCTTTGCGATCCCAGAAGGTGTTCAAGGCATTCCTGTTCTGCATGAGATCCTTGAGACCGACCTCAATTCGACCTGTGTCATCATCGGCGGTAAATCTGTCCGAGTCCCAAAGCTGTACCCGCAGACGCTCACCGGCGTTGACTTCTTCTGGTGTGACTAAGAGGAAGGCAAACTCATCCCATACAGGATGCATGGTGTCCAAGATTACTCTGCTCGACCAGACTGGCTTGCCGAACTTGGCCCAGCCGACGGTGATGTACGGATCGGCGGAGCCACCTTTGATGCCCGGTATGCCAGCATCAGCCTGTTTGAAGTCGTAGGCCTTCTTGATGCGGACCATGATGACTCCTCTCGCGACTGTGTCCTTCTTAAAATCGTCACCCATCAACATCTCTTTCAAGTTCAAGGTGAGGGAACGTGGAGCCACATATTCAGCCAAGGCGGCATCTATGGACGATTGCACGAATCCTGAGATGAGCGGCAAATCCATAACGTTCAAGAACTTCTTGGTCAGTGGAATTGCTTGCATTTCAGCCTTGGGTTGCCCTATGAGAGTGATCGTCGCCAACGAAACGAAGGGTGGGTCGGGGGTCAGCTGAAGCCTCATCCGCATGACGCCAACAATTCCCTGCAGCGTCACCCAGATAGGAATGGGTATGGATCCTGGTAGATAGAATTTTATCAGCAGATGCGCGTTCTTTGCTTTGTGCGATAGTCGTTTGTCGGATGATGTGGCCTTGTATGCAAAGGCGACTTCAAGGTTGACAAATTCGCCCTCTTCCTTTTCGAGGCCCTCTGCAATGTTCTCTTGATCCTGCTCCTGAGCTTCGCCCTCATTTTCGCCATTGTTCTGATTCTTCTGGTCACTTGGATCGTCATCATGTTCCTCAACTTGTCCGTGGCCTTCGACTTTTCGGTCATTTGCATCTTCCTCTTGCTTGGACTTGATATGACCGTTGACATCAACGCTCTTGGCTGCAGCGCCGGTTGGTAGCCATCTGACGCCGAGGAGTCGAATTGATTCACTTCCCTGTCCGAAATCTTCCACGGCCACCATGCGAATGAATCTGGGAAGCGATGCCTGCATCACGTCCTCGATCATGTCAGCCAAAGCTGTGAACAGATCTGGGTTGACAAGTGGCCATATTGACGCTAGTAATCTGTTGAGCCATTGTGTCGATTCAGGCACGGGTGCCTCCACCTGCTTCATTTCTTCGTCGCGTGCAGCCTTCCAGACCTCTGTATCCCAAACTTCCTCCACATGTCGTTGCAGCCAAGTCTTCAAGAACAACGTGTACAATGCCAATCCTCCTAGCGCAGCAATAGCCAAGATCGTGCCTGGTGCACTTGCAAAGTACCAAGCGTAATCGCGGGACAGCCACTTTGACATGGCCCACACGCTGGGTATGGCAATCGAGACCAAGACCGCGACACCGGCAGTCCAAATGAGCAGAGCCTGCCGAGTGACTCTGATAACGTCCTCTCGGACAGCATTGAAGCTGGGAGGAGGAAACACTCGGCGAGTGCCTCTGTCTCCCTCTGCAATCTCCCGTCTTTCCTTTTCGATGTCTTCCTCGGATTTGTTGTTGCTCGTATCAGATGTTGGGTGAGAGCCTGGCGCACCAAAATTCTCAGGCGTAGCGTCAAGTTGCTTGTTCGTAAAATCATGAATAGCGACAGGTAAATGCGTCACTGGATCGGTCACTTCTCTGGTGCCTTTGGGGTTTCGTTTCTTCATAGCCTTTCGTTTCTGTCGTGCATCGCCCGTCGCAACATCTGCCTCAGTAGTGTCTTTCGGGCCATCGTCAACCTTATCATTACCATTCTTTTGCGGTTGTCGTTGGTTGGAGGAGTGCTCAGAATCCTGCTGGCCCTCCCATTGATCAGTCTCCTGTTTCGCTTCGCCCTCCGGTGGTGGAGGTGCAACTTCGTTGCGATTCACACCTTCATAGGGAGGTGACCTATCAACCGAGCCGGAGCTTCCTAGATGCAGCTTCTGCTTGATCTTGTCGAGTGCGCCGTCATTATCGGAGCTGTCATCCTGCTCGAGCTCTTTTCGTTCTTGCTGCTCCTTGTTATACTTTTGCACTGTTGGGACAGGATGTCTCTTGGTGTATGGACCTTGACCTGGCCGGCGTTCAGGCTGCTCGTACTCATAATCCTGCTCGTTCATAGTGTCGGACGGCGGTCGAGAGAAGGTCCGGGAGCCACGCTGCGGCTGAAGCGATGTGATCTTCTGTTAGAGATCCAGCCAGCAAGCATTTGTGTAAGAAGAAAAAAGCAGCCAACATCAGGTGCGAACGGTGCGAGTCTGTGGGTTGGTGCAGGCGTAAGCCGTGCGTGCAAGAATCAGGGAAGCAGCGTCATGTCGTCCCAGAGGATCGACCGGTAGTCGCAGCCGCCTGTCGATCGCCCCGCTTCCAGAAAGTGTACCACTAACCTGCCTTTGACATGCGACCTTTCGAGCGTGGTTGTTCAAGACAGTATTAGAGAATAATGGCAGTGTGAAGGCTCGCAAGAAGCTGCTGAAAGCACGGTCTCGTCGAAGTTTGTGGGATCGCGGCGGGAAAGTCAAGGTATGAGGTCATATGTTTTATTACCTCATTGGGATTAGCGTGGCAGTCTGAGCCTCAACTCCGCTTCAGTCCTGAGACTGATCCCTGTCGATGGCGCGCTGACAGAAGTCTGTTTCTACGGTTACATGACAGAGCAATAATGCAGCTAGCTATGTCTCACTCCGCTTGTATCTCCGCTGGCGGCATCGCGATGAATGGGACTCGCTATTCAGCGACCAATTCCATCCACTCAAATCCCGAGCCCACCAAGCGTGGGCGATGGAAATCCACATCAGCAGTGGTAACGATGATGGTTTTTTGGGGCTCAAAGCATTGATTTAAGGCTCAAAATATCGATTATTGATCCGTTTAAGAATTCACGATCACTATGCTTCATCCACAAGCACAGGTGCCTTCGAGTAAATCAACCCCTGTCCTTATTCACGATCCATCTCATAGAACTTTCTGAGCGCTGCGTTCTCCTCATGCCCTCGGTCTCACCACAACATATTGATTCGCGATGCCTTTGACTTCTTTGTCGATCAGCGGGCCGCGGTATTGCTCCTTGCCATATAGGAAGTAGTACACGATCGAAAACCCAGTCACGACAATGGTTACAGCGAAGCTGTAGTTCATCGTTGACGCGTCAACAGGAGTAACAGAAGGCCAAAAATCCCAAAACAGCACGAACAAACAGTAAACGCACGCGAATGCGTTGTTGACCGTTCCAAGCAGCTCGGGCAACCGCCAAGGCCCCCACTCTATGACTGGATCTGACAGTACATCGTCGAGGCCTGCCGAGTCATTCGTCCTGTTGCGATGGAAGTTTGTGTCCATGTGACTTGCATCGTTTATCGTTCCGTGCGGCTTGATCTGTCCAGTTGTTCTCCGCCACAGAAGCAGCGAGCAGGGTATCAGATATGAGAAGTACAGGCCAGAAACAGAAAGTGAGACGACATCATTATAAGCCACGGAAGATCCGATATATATGAGCGCAAGAAGAACCGGTATAGCGGTGACCAAGAGAACAGCATATACCGGCACCCTAGTCGTGGCTTGAACCTGTAAGAGATGTGAGCACAATTTCTTGAGCGTGATCCGGGCGTCGGTGATTGCTGCAGAAGGAGACGCGAGCACGGGAAGTGGCGTACCTGGCTGATGAGGCGGTGGAAGGGCAGACCTTTATCACGAGCAAAGGACCAAGTCATTCGGCTGGCAGTGGCAAGAAATCCAGTGACCGCGCACCAAAGAAGAATGATCAATACTATCGTCAAGGCATTGGCGCCCATTAAACCAGTGCTGTCATAGAAGACCTGGATGAAAGGAAATCCGGTAGGGGACGCCTGCTCGTGTATCAGCGGATGCCAATTTAGCGAAGCAACGTCACGACTCACCAGTACCGACTCGGGGTCAGTGATGGCGAAGAGCAAAACGATCATCATGGCCCAGCCAGTGCTGCCGTTCAGAACCATGGTGGTGAACATCGCACGCGGAACGTTCTTGGCAGCGTCCTCAATCTCCTCGGACATCTGTCAGGCTTCGTCAGCTCTACTTGATCTGCTCAATTGTGGACGCAATGGTTTCTACTTACGTGTACGGCCGCATCAGCACCTTGAGTTTTACTATCAGCATCGGCATTGCTTTCTCAGAATCAGTCTACTCACCCACGAATGTCGCGACATTGCCGATAAAACCCACGCAGTACGCTAGGCCTTGGGTTGGCCATCCACCCGAATTCAAGGACGTGAGAAATACCTGACTGGCAGGAACATGGGGCGACAAATATACCACTGTGATCAGAGTCGCCACAAAGCCCAGAACGTGTAGGAGAAGGATCACTCCCTCGAGAAATGGTAGAAGGCCGGCAAGGAATATGTTGATAAAAACAGCGACGGCGATGACAGACCATGTCAAGAGCGTTCCCTGCCAGTTCTTTGCTTCGTATTCGGGATGATTAAGGACAATCAGACCCTGAACAATCGTCCCGACGAACAGCGCACCCGTGGCCAGCGTTGCGACCCAGGCCATGGAAGTCAACCAACCTGGAACCTATTCTAGCATTCTATCCCGAGTCATATGCAACGAAAATGACTCACCCGTTATGTAACTCAAGAATCGTTTCCACCTTTTAGGGGCCAGAATCGAGACCCAGAAATACTGCCCACCTGCAATTGGCGCTCTGTTATGTGGTCAGGTCGGGCTCGTGAGTCCTGTAGAGCACTCGAACGTACATGGAAGCCATTTCAGCGAGACACATGTAGACCGACATGGAACAAGCCCATGCAATCGGGAAACCCCATGCGACACCTGCCGGGCCGCCGCTGAAGCACGTCAGTACTCGAACAATTTCGGAAGGGCTAGGCTTCGGTACTTACTTTTCAAAGGCTTGCTGAAAGAGACTGTAAGCATGAGTCAGGCAATCGTGTCCACCGGCCAAGAACTTGTCACAAGACTTTACTCACGCAAGACCTGTCTCCCAGGTGGCCAATATTGTACAACTGAAGCCGAACAGCGAGAGAAACCCAAAGCGCCTCTGTATAATTCAGCACGGTTGATGGGAATTCCTGCTTCATGCGACCCGACTTACCTTCAACGCTTCCTTCTTTCCCAATCTTGCCAGTCGGTATCGATCTTGGAGGGAGACTTCATTGGCGCTAATCTCGTCAAAGGTACCAATGAGCAACGCCGGCTCGAGCTGACCGGATGACCCAGCATCACTGTTGGGTCGGTCCATCCTGCGCAGACCAGAGCAGACTTAGTCCGGAGAAATGTTGAGAGCACAGTTCATGGAAGAGATGTGTGCGGACACGGCCAAGCTGTCAGAAACCGTGAGGACGAGGCAACTCGGCAAGGGATTTCGACTTGACACCCGGCTCCAGTCGAAATAGTCGACTACAAAAGATGCATGAGCGTGCTTACTATCTGTAGCAAGGGCTAAAGCAAGCTGATCTATCCATAACATGATTGGCAGAAGGGTGATTCGACCTTGCGCGATTTTCGACAAGGCTGAGCGGAGGGAGCGGACGATCTTCGTTTCGCAACGGCCCTCGCGGCACCTTCGGGCAACGCATTATTGAGTTGGTGGTCGGCTTTGCGACTCGAACAAGACTCCGGCGCTAACAAGTGGAGACGGGCTCTTTAACGTGATTGACGCGTTAAAGCGGCAGCGGACCCTCCTTCGCCTTGATCCTGCAAGCCAAGTGAAGTAAGCAGCCATTACTCCGATGACATGATGAAGGATAGTTGCAGCATTCAGCCTCCATATGTTTACGGCATGCTTTGTTCCAATTGACTACGAACGGCAAAATGACAGTTCATGCACGTTCTGCTGAAGCTGCGCCCACGCCATCGACAGGCAAAAATGAGCCCTCCATTGAGACTCGGGTCTCGAACAGGTCTCCAGCCTCGTTTTCAAGGAAGATCACACTCTATATAGCTGCTGGCGGTCGTGTCGCTTACCCAAGGGGGTAGTCTTGAAACATGGCTTGGAGACTTCCCAAGTTGCAGTCTTCTATCTCTCTCTATCTCTCTCTCGGTCTCTATCCCATCTCAACAATCCTCGCGCAAAGACAAGAATGAATCTGACTTTACAGGAAGAGCCCCGGCTAGGGGCTTCGATTGTTCGCTTGTCTGCATGGATACTCTGTGCCGCGGTGCTCATCGGCATTGGCATCAAATACGTTCTGTCATCGCTGACATATCAACGCGTCTATTATGAGGATGCTTTCATCGGTGCAGCTGCGGTTCGCTTTTACTCCTAGACGGAAATAACTTTTACTGATTTCCGATGATTAGGTGTCTTTCATAGGATATACCATATGTATATCCCTCGCAACGGCAAACGTTCCCACGGCGGAGGCGAGTGACCTGCTGGGAGGATATGGGTTGTTCGAGAAGGTAAATTCGATGCCGCATAACATTTCTATTGAAGGAGATTCGCTCACATGAGGCAAGGCCTTCTATTCAGCTCACTATTTTCTACTTGTCACAATCTATACAACACAAACATCAACTGTACTCCTCCTTCATATGATCACCCCCGTATGGAGTCACAGGATGCTATTAAAGATGATGGCTGCCGTGATTGCACTTTGCAACATAGCATTCGTCTTTACCGTCGCATTCCCATGCAATCTTCCTTACCCGTGGCGTATCTTAAGCACTGAGTGTATCAATCAGGTAAGTCTATTTTGCGTATACGGTCTCTGTCCACAAGCCCGCGCTAGGAGAGCTGACAACAGTATTCCAGGATGCGTTCTGGTCAGCGTACGACATCATCAATATATTCATCGAGGCATGTTTGATCGGATTTCCGATCTACCTTGTGTGGGGCCGCGGTCTTCAGAAAAACAAAAAAGCGGTAGTTGTATGCTGCTTTGCAACGAGAATTGGGTAAGTACATTCTTAGTGTGAGATCAACGCATCTGGTACCTGAACATGTACAGCACCATTGCCATTTTCATCACCTCGGCGGTGATTGTTCGTCATTCGGAGCCGTCATGGCAGCTGGTGCAGACCTCCTGGCGGTACATACTGTGCGAGACACTGGTGCAGGCCATCAGTATTTTGACAGTGTGCATACCGTATATCCGCAACCTTCTCCTGAGCTTGCAATCTGGCATGATGCAAACAGGTCGGGTGCGTCTTGTTAGTGTAACGAGCCCTCCAGCTGCACCAGCTGTGGAGCAGCCAGAGCAGGCTGAGCTCAGTCGACAACAGACGAGACGCTCTGAAAGTGTACGGGAGATGTTATGATAACAATTGGGGCGGTGGAAACGTGATGCACTGGCTGTTGCCCGCAGTCTGAGAAATACGATGAAGACGGCACCTTGGAACGCATTATCTTATGAGACATGGCTTGGAGCTAAAGCGGCATGATCAGCCACCATGATATTTCACAGAGATGAGTGAGTGGCGTTGCGCAAAGACCAGAGCGCAGCTAACCGATCGATGATTGCCTCGCTGTTTGGATATGGGAATCCGTGGCCACCGGGCAGAAGAACGAAGTCCGCCTTTTCAGGTGGAATAAATTTGAGGATGTCTTCACGAGTCTCGTCGGGCTTGACGACACCATCCTCGGTGCCCAAAAATACCAACAGCTTTGTGTTGCTCAGGAGTGAATTCTGAGCTGCTTTACCGGCGATGATGGCGCAAGCCCGCTTGAAGGATGCTTCTTGGTTGCTGAGGGGGCCATAAGCGGTGGTCTCCCAGAATCCTTTCACATGACCCTCGTTGTAGTCGAACTGCCATTGCAGGAGGCCACCAACATCTACCTTCGGCGGTCGCCAACTCTTTTCGTCCACAGATGGAAGCTCCGTTACTGGGACACTTGGCTTATTGCTGCGGTCGATCTGAATGCGGGCAGGATTGCTCTTGTCGACCTCCATGATTCCGGCGACTAAGTTACGGAGGTCATCGCCACTCGATGCTTCCTGCCATGTCTTCTTGAAGAACGGCGAGTAGTAGTCACTTGGTAGATCGCGAATGAGCCCGCCGGGACCAAGAAGCACGAGCGAGTTCACCAGGTTTGGAAAGCAACCGGCGAACTCGGTACTGATAGCACCGCCTAGAGAGAATCCGACGAGGGAGAATCCGGAGCTACCAGTCCAGGGCACTTTCGAAGAAGCGATTGCAAATAGAATCTGTAGGGTAAGATGGTAGCCGTCGAGTGGGCTAGCTGTTGGCGCATCACTGTATCCCCGGCCCCAAAGATCTGCACTCACATCGTTAGCTCAGTGGAGGAAGGATTCAAACGGCTGCTCCAGCGCCGATTGAACTGACCGTAGCACATCACACGGCAGCCGCGCTGAACCAAGCCGTGAGCCATCTTGGACCACATTGGCGATGGTGTTGCGTCTCCGTGAACGAACAGAACCCTCTTCCCAGTCTCCGGCCCCCACTCGTTCACCCGCATGATTCCAAACGGTGTCGCGACGTCTCGAGCGCCAGGCATGACATCCGTAGGATAGTACATGTTGGCATTTTGTTCGGCCGAGATGTACGGAAGCAGCGTCGTCCTTGGCGAGGGTATGGAAGCAAAGCTATGATCGGCCATGGTGTTGTGAAGCTGGGCATTCGTCGTAAAAGACGCCTGGGAGTGAGACCTCGATAATAGCGAAATTCCACCGCCAAGAAATGACTTGAGGTTGCCGTGTCGGAGTTTGGAGAAGGCCTGGCTCATGTTAGAGGTCCAGTCGGATGCAAAGGAGGATGAGAGCCCAGGGAAAAGCTGGGGGGATGGCCAGATACCGGTCTCGAACCCGGCCAGGAGAGCACACACCTCAAGGCTCTCGAGCCTCGTCTCGTTTCTGCTTGGAGATTTATTGCAGCAGCCGGCTGTGTGACGCTGCTTTTAACAAAACGTCGAACCTGGTGCACCCGCTGCGCAATAGGGAGGCATGAAAATGGACGCACGTCGCGTTAATGTATGCGTGAGACGCCCGGTTTGTGATTCAATGGCGGCGATTTGGGCGCCAGCCAAAAAGCCTATCCGACCGGAGACAGAAGCACCAGAGTGGATGGGACGCGGGCAACGATAACGCGGGTTGTGCCGAATCCCCTCCATTGCGCTGCAGCCACTGCCAAGGACATATCTCGATTGCATTGAGCTTGGGAATATTTAAGAACTACCGGTCGGTGCTGTAAGCCAACTCGAGCCACTCCTTGATTATGGCGAGAGCACCGAGACACACATATTCAGATTGACTCGAAAGACCAACTAGGTAGCATAGAACTCCAAGAAGCGCGACGACGTTAATAGCCGCGTCTCAAGGTGTCAGAGATGGCTCCTTTGTCTGATCTGGAACCGTTAGCGCTGGAGCCGACGCCCTCGCCGGAAACTCCTCCCGTCGACAATGTTACCGTGGTACGAGGGAGCTGCTTGTGCGGTCACGTCGTCTACGAAGCCAGTCATTTACCCGTTGCCATCACCGTTTGTCACTGTGTCGAGTGCCAAAAGGCCTCCGGAAACCCCTTCCTCACCTTTGGCCTCTTTCACAACTCGACTCTCCGCTGGACCAGCCCGCACTCGCATTACAGCTCGCGGCCGAAAATCACTCTATCGTGGTACTCGGACGTGGCCGCTCGCGGCTCCTGCGCGCTTTGCGGGACGCCGCTCTTCATGAAGTATCACGCCCGGCCTGATGGAACCAGCGTCACTATGGGCCTCGTCGATCCTACAATGTCTGCCACGCTCCCCTCGATCAAGGAGCACATCTTCCTGAAAGAGAAAGTGCCCTGGTGGCCGGTGCCGTATGATGCTGGAGTTGGCATGCACGCAGCTTTCAACCCACCATTCACGAAGCGATTGGAGACGTGGAGAAATCTCGGTTGTCCGCAGAGGGACGATATTTGATCATCATCTTGCTGAAATGCGTGGCAATGTGTTCCAGGTCGCAAACAGGACTCCATGTAAGGTAGACTAGCGTTTAGGAATGACAGCTTTATTCTATTAAGTGAGCTGCAATATATATAGTACCTAAATTGTTCTTCGAGTTTCCACCTCGTAGGACAAGGTACATGATTCAACACCACAGCTGACGCCGAAACTTGGCAAAGCGGGCTGCCAGCCCGAACAGCGCAGCAAGCATAATGGCACTGCCAACGAAAATCTGCAAGTGCGACCACTGCTCGCCGCTGTCTCCCAATAATGCTCCAGATACGGGGTTGCCGATCAAGAACCCTAGCGCCCACGGGAACAAGAACATGCCGATGCGCACGCCAACAACGTCATCCGAAGGGCACATGCTAACCTCGATAGGAGTCGATATCGTGGTGATCGAGCCAGCTAGAAACCCGTAGCAAGCGCTGAAAGCGAAGCACCCGGGCATCGACTGCACAGCCAACCAGGCGAAGCCCGTGATACTGGCAAGAAAGGTACGAGACACCAGCACGTTGAAATACCTGAGGCGATCCGCCGCGTACAGAGGGAACTGCTCTGCGGTCAGTTGCATCTTTTCTGAAGCGTTGTCGCGTATTCAAAAACAAACAGGAGAAACACCGACTATGGGACCAAAAAAATGAGCCAGCGTTCAAGACGGGGAGGAGGTAGAGTGCTGTTTCCGACGACATGAATTGAAGGCCGTACGACTGGATGTAGAAAGAAAGTACGTATAAGGCGAGGAGGGAAACGAATAAATGAACCGACCACAAGCAAAATGGCCCCTCTGTCAAAGCTCCAGCATCAAAAATCTTTCTCGCTTTCAAGTTGTGCAAACGAAGCCTGAGAACGGTGCAACTGATCGCTAGCGTCACGAGCATCATGAGAGCCATAGACCAAGTTGCGTGCCGAAAGCCTATGCGTGGCTGTAGGCGATTGAACATGATTGCGTACAAGACGCTCCCTATTCCGGATTAACCAACATGGCATTGTAGCACTAGTACCGCACTGTCACCAACCGAGACCACCGCCACTGGAGGCAATGCCAGTCGCAAGAGCGAGATGCCTCTTGAATTACTGCGCGAGAATCGCTGTGCTTGGCAGAAATAGCAGGCCCGCACCGGTCCCTACCATGAGACCTTGCGCGAGGAAGAGATGCCAATATTGAGAACCAAGACCAGTAAAGATGGTGCCCACCACGACCAGTACGCTTCCGCTCAAGACTAATGAAAGCAAATGGCCCCGATCAAAGACTGGGCCCGTGAAAATACCCAATGATATGATTAAGAAAGTCTGGACTGAGCCAATCCACGCGATTTGAGACTGGCTGTGGGTTTTCAACAAGGAGGTACTGTAAAAGGTTTGGAACACACCTGTATCAGTCAGAATGCGTCGTGTCGGATTCTGGAGGCGTAGGGACTATGCTGTCAGACCTACCGTAGGAATTGGTCAGTCCAAAGGTATTGAGTAAGAGGAAGAAAGAGCCAGTGCACTGCGTCCAGGCGCGGATGCCACCGTCGGGAGGTAGCTGCCCGGTGGCATGCACATCCATTGCGGTTGCTCTTTATCTGAGGATGTATCGAATGATCGAGCAGATCGGTTCGCAGTTGTACGTAGTGCGGCAGAAACATATGTGATTTGTTCAGCTATCTTCAGCATGGGTTCGCAGTATCGCTGCCGTAGGTCACCCATACGGCCTCCGACATCGCATTTCAGCCATTGTGCACACACTTGCACAGCGAGCCTCGATTTCATGTGTGACCGTTCGGTAATCAGAGCAGGCAAAATGCCGTTTCGGCTGTAGACAAACGCTGGTTATCCGACTTTAGTGTGGCGACACATCACCAAAACAGTGCAAGCTTAGAACAGGCCACCGCCAGCCTAGGCATACAGGAACGAGTGGAAGGGAAAAATTGATCAAAACTTCGAGAATCTCCGCAAGCTCTTATGCAGGCTTACTAGCTATTCATGTACGGCACGTTCTGCACAGGTAACTGCAGCGCCAAAGCCTCGACGTTCCCCAGACGGCGCGAGTGCCAGTCCGACACCGGCCAGGCTGTGCCATGATATCTAGATCGGCAATATGACCAACCAGGCTACTGCATGAAGCTTTGGCGGTTGATTATCCGTTCATAAAAAGTGTGAAGAAGGAAGTATTTGACCTTGCGGAAGCTCGAAAAATATATCGAGGCTTGGGATGGCCACCAGGGAGACTTGCGGCCACTTGCCTTTATGCAGTGAAACCGGCCGGTGTCAGCCGATCATCTGCCCACGCCGTCCCAGCAGCCATCCTCAGCCGAGTCGTCCCTACAGACAATACCCTGCTCGCTATGGCGGCTACGTCCATTGTGCTCAGGCATTGTCACGCCGATGCTGTGCATTGCGACACCGCGATGCTGAGCCGATAACACAATCCACGGTGCGCCGTGCGGTGGCAGATTCGGTCTGTGCCTTCTCATCCCATATCATGCCCGCCCAATCCACTCTGTAGTGCTCTCCTTCTGTATCCTTTTGCTGTGGTGGTTCGCTACTGTCCCTCTCCAGCTTGTCGGAGCCGCTCCTCGCGCGAGACCCTCCTGTCCGACTGTTTCAGTACAGCATCGATACAGATTGTCTCAAGATGCAGTTCGACATCTACATGGACCCCGTTGGGAACACGCCAATGTTCGGCGAAAACTATGTCAGAACTAGACGGGGGGCTATCAGCCAGAGCACACGTCGACAGAGTGCACCGCCTCGACCCCTCCGACCTGAACTGAATCCTTGGCCGAAGGAGGAATCCGAAACACGCGTTGTCGAACTCGGGACCGATGCTCATTACCAGGATGGATGTGTCGAGATAAGGCCCCAGGATTGGCAACTCGTCTCCAAACAGCCGCATCCCGGACGAATCTCGCCAATCTCACCAGTATTACCGATCTCACCCGTCAGCGAGGAGGCCCTCTCGTCAGCGGGATTTTGCAGCAGCAATGTGTCACCTTCGAATTCGCGGAGCAAAAGAGATGATGAACGCCCGGCTTTCAGTCTCAGGCGTCCTTTCTCTTTTGAGAGCTTGCGTGGTACCCAGTCATGTTACAGTCAAGACGACGATATGGCGTCCTACTACGAGAAGCATGTGAACGAAGACGACTTCGACTACGCAGACATTGCAATGTCGAATCCTTACGAATTTCAGCGCGAAGTGGAAAAGATGCGACCGCATGCATCGCACACATATGTTCCAGGACCGCATGAAGAAGTATATGAGGACGAGCCAGATTATGATTATGACTATGAGCCAGAGTCGGAGATGTTTGAGGGCGTGGATACGGCATCCATCATCTCGATGATTCGACCAGAATCCTTTATCGTACCCATGAGTCGATATAACTCTCAAGAGTCGCAGCATCGTGCGCCTCCTCCATCACCAAGCGCAAGCGAGTTTGAGAAAACGCTGGACGAGGCATGGGAGGACGTCAAAAAGGCTGTGGCGCCCAAGCTAAAGATCGCGATCCCACCCCCCAATTCAGAAGTCACCAACGAGCCACATGGCAGCGCATCATCATCTGCCCTGACAGCGCCGACCAGCACGAAACCGGTTTCTCGAAACGTCCTCAAGACGTTATTGTCGACAGAACATGCGCTGCCCCCGGTGCCGTCGCCGCCTCCAGTCCCTGCGCGCAACCCTCGCAGATTGACGATCGGCGTGTCTCGCAACGCGACCGTTGCATCGACCACCCGTGCCTGCCGGCTCAGCCAGTCGACGTCGTCGCCCAACATCTCGAAGTCTTTTGTGCGACATTCCCACGTTCCGCCCGTGCCAGCCCTGCCCTCAGACTCAGAGGCGACTTCGGTGTCTCTGCAGCTGCATGTCCCAGCTCTGCTTCCTGCCCCTGCAGCATCAGACTGCTGCAGCAGCAGCGACCCTCGCTCTCGTTATACACACCATCGCTATTCATCACCTACATACGTGCGCCGCTCAAGTTCGCAAACTTCTCCTCATCCTCGCCATCAATCACTCAATCAGTCGCAAATCGTTCCGCATCGGCGCCGTCCCTACTCTTCCTATCGCTACTCTGCGGCGTCCTCAGCCCTTGTCGACAATTTTCCTATTACTCCACCGCTTCCCTTATCCGCGTCTTTCAAACGTTCATCAATGGGCCAGTCAGCAAGTTCACAGTCTTCCGATGAGCCAAGTCCCCGTGCGCGTGGCTTTCACGAACCGCCTCCCGTCGCCCCACCACCGGCTCGAAACAACACCGGTGGGACGAGCCGACCAGCGAACATCGCAATGCCTTCGCATAAGCCCACGCGCAGCGAAGCGAATATACCACTGTCGCCGGGTATCTGGTCGGGGCCATCCAAGCTCCAGGGTGCGAGCTTCACTACCGAGATCTGGGCAGGCCAAGGTAGTGCGTCAAAGGCTCCAACTCAGACCAAGTCGATAGCAGGTATCTCAGCAGCATTCCCAAAGGCGTTGACACTAAGAACAATTCTGCCTGGCGACTCATCGAGCCGGGCGAATAATGCAGCGACAGCGCGAAACCAGCCGGGCGCAACGCCAGAGACACCTTCATACACAGCATCGACCAGTGCGTCCTCGCATGGTGCGTCAACTTCGACGTTACCTTCGACGAGCACATCGATAACACCTACTACAACATCATCACCGCGAACACCGACAAGACACCGCCAGCAATTGTCTGGTGGCACCATCACCGCCCTTCCCTCTGCTCCTCCCTCTCCACCCGTCTCTATTCCTCCGTACGTTCCCACATCAATGTCAGCATCAATTTCAACCTCGATTCCTGCCCCAGGAACATCAGCCCCGTCCGACCCATTCGCGCCCATTAAGACCATTCCCCTCAACCCGAAATTCAATGCCACTTCTGCCGACGACTACCTCCCCAAATTCAGCAACAACTTCGCCGGCTTCTGCAAGTGCGCCTGGCGCTACCAAACCGCCCAAACCGACAAAGCCTTCTCCTTGCGCACGGTCACTCGCAAAACCTCACTTCCGAATAACACGACCACGACCACAAAACTCACAACTCTGAGGTGCCGAAAGTGCAACTTTGAGGGCCCTCTCACCAAGAACCCCGTCGCAGCTGCCCTAGAAGCACCAACCATAAACCAATACGCCACTGGAATCGACCTCAGCCGCTGCGCAGACCGAACACCCCATACCGCACATGGCGTCGTCTACCGCTGGTCCTTCCTCTTCAAATCACATATTCCCTCGCGCGATAAGATCGCAAAGGACGAGTCCATGGACCCGCATTCCAGTGGCAGTGAGCGTGCTCGAACGGGCGACCTGTCGAAGCCGCCGGCTCAGATTTTCGGATGTCTGTTTTGCTGTGCGGAGGGCAAGGGGACGGTCTGCTTCGAGGGCGCAAAGAAGTTGTGTGGGCATATTGCCAAATGCCACCCAATGGGTGTGACGCCTGCGCCGGAGAAGAGGCTTGGCAGTGGAGAGCGGGAGTTGAGGATGAGGATTGGTGTTGTGGTTGGAAGGCGCCCTGATAAGAGTGAGGAGAGGAGCTGGGATATCATTCTTCCTGGGAGGAGGGAGAGAGATGATCGCACGGTTAAGAATTGGCTTTGAGTAAAAATTGATTGGGAATCAGAAAATGAGTGAAGGAGAGGTTGAGGCGAAGCGATTGTTTTCGGGGGTCTATTACACTATTGCCAACGCTGGCGGACACGAATTTTCTTTGTACTGGGACCGACCGGGATGGTCAAGGCTGTTTTGGAAACTGATCCAGTGCCTATCAACCTCACCTTTGGCGGCTTTGAGCTATACTTCTTTCTCGGCAAATATATGATACCCCATTTGGTGTTTATCAGCGGATGTTGAGCACACCGCGTCCTTCACCTACAGAATAAATTTTCTTTCGGATCTCACGATTTCAAGTTCTGTTATTGCGACTATGATTCTTGGCTTTTATTCTTTGCATCGCCCACTCGAGGCCTTCGAGCATCAATACCATAGGCTGATACGACAGCCTAGTAATTCAGCGGACACAGGCCTTTCGCTTGCTCCAAGCGCCTCAGCGGCTCTGAAAGCCGCCAAGTTCTCGGAACCCTCAAGAGACACAGGCAAAAGGGCAATGTCCAAGCAAAACGCACTTCATCCTTCGGTGGCTCGTGCGCACCAACCGATTCACTCCCCCAGACAACTCACATAGCTTCGGTGTTGGCAACCTACAACCCAAAAATTTAATCAGAACCTACTTTACCCCCCCTCCCTTTTTCATCTCTTCACCACCGTACTTACGTAGAACACCCGGTACCTAAATCTGAGCCGCAGCATGCTAACGCACGCGACGTCGCGGATCGACCGGACCGTGCAGGTGGGGGCTGAGACATACATGGAAGCTTCCGCGCGTCGGCTACAGTTCGATGTCTTTGGTGGTCGTTTGGGATACGAGTGAGACGGCAGCATGTGAGTAGGTAGGTTACGAGATGTACTTGGGAGTAAAAAATGGGGTTGTTTGACGATCACTTTTTTCCCCGCAGATTTGAGATTCTGGGGATTGGGATGCAGGTTTACGTGTCGATGCAGAGGATTTGTATGTGTGTGTTCTGTGTGTTTTGGACAGCTGGCGATGGTCAGATGTCGAGCGAGGTTGAGGAGATGTGTCGGGTGCGGTCGTTGGTCATGTTGGTGGGCGTGGGCGGGTTGATTTGTTCTTGCTTGTCTTGCTCGGCGTATCGCGGCCCTGTGGATGTCCTTCTCTACCTCCCTCACGCTTCGGATGCCTCGGATGGACATCTGGTTTTGTTGCCATAGACATGTTCTCGGATAGATGCATTGGATGGGCGGTAAAACAGGCATGGTAATGTACGACTGCTTCCACGATCGGGGTTCGAGTACAGCTAGGCTCGTTTCTTCTATCAAGAGGGTCGCACCCTGGGTCCGCTCAGATGCAGTATCAATCGAAGCTGTTCGCCTCTCGTTGCTTTCATCCTTTCAACCAGCTATGGAAAGCTATATGCTACCCCGTAAATCCGACCGAGAGCTTATACCGCAGTTCGAGGCGCCCGAGTAACCGTCGACGTGTTGGATCAGCCACCCGTACGAATCATATCAGCATAACGCTCCGCAAGCATGTCTGTCAGAGTGTCAGTCTCAATGAAAGCAAAACATCTCAGCATCGGGGAAACCTACAAACGATACCCTGGATGTGCCCAGGCGGAAGGGCAGGGAAAGTCGATGCGTCCACGACTCGCAGACCCTGGACACCGTAGACCTTGCCATCTGTCGATACCACCGCCGTCGGATCGTCAGACCTACCCATCTTCGCGGTGCCAGCTGCGTGATGGATCGTGTTTGTCGTTTCACGAATGAAACCCAAGATCTGTTCGTCGGTCGCGATATCTGGACCAGGGAAGAATTCGGGCCCGACGGCGATTCCGCTGGCGGCGCCCACTGCCCTGGCTATTTTGAATGCAGCGATCGCGACTTTCTGATCAGTCTCGGTCGCAAGCCAGTTCGGGTCGATGAGGGGCTTGTCGTCGGTGTTGGTCGAATTAATGCTGACCGTACCACGAGACGTCGTCGCCGCATTCGCAACCGTGATTGAGAAATAGTCGGCCGTATCATTGACCGGGAATGTCGCGGTGTTGAGCGGGATGAGCTCGACTTCCGGCCAGTCTGGGGGAAATTGTGCAAGGTCGGATTCCATGGTCTTGGTGAAATTCGAGCGATATTGAGAGAGCACCTTGGTGAAGGCGAGGAGGTCGCCGCCTACGTTGGTCAACGGCCCAGATCTCAAATTGATGAAGTCGCTGTTTGCTTGGTTCAGGTACGAGGCGTTCGTCGTGAGTTGCTGCGCGGAAGTCACGCTGGAGCGGTATCCGAGACCGTAGTAGGGGTGGTCCCACAGGTTCTGGCCGACGCCTTCAAGCGCGGAAACGACTGGTATGTTCAGAGAGTCGAGCGTCTTTTGGGGTCCAATGCCGGAGACCATCAAGATTTGGGGCGTCTTGAACACGCCGGCAGCACAAATTACTTCCTTCCGTGCACTCAGCTGGTAAGGCGTGCCGCCCGACGTCTGCACCAAAACGCCTTGCGCTGTCTTGTCTCCCTCGAAGATGATCCGTTTGGCAGATGTTCGAGTGTATACCTGAAGAGGTACACCAGACGCAAAAGCCGCACGCAGGAAAGATGTTTCGGACGAGCTTCGAGTCTCATCTGCCGGATCGATGGTGTCCGCACCGTACGCATAGCCATTCATCTGTCCATTATAAGTGTTCGACAGTTTCGTCAAGCCAATTGTATCGAATGCGGATGCAATATGAGGCGTGAGTGGTTGTAGGTAGTTTGAGTACGAGACTTGCACTGGCCCTCCATCTGCATCCCAAACGCTTGCATCGTAGAAATCTTGAATTCCAGGATAGAACCTCAAATCTGGAGGCGTGAACTTGGTGCTCTTCTTGAAATACGGAAACAGGCTTCGGAAGGTAAAATTCTGGTCCGCAACCGTGTCCGCCCAAACTTGGAATGCACCGACGACACCTCGCTGATACGCTAGGACGTTCCGAGCAGAGCTGCCGCCAAGGGTCTTACCCTGAGCGTAGAACACCGAACGGTTGTTCAGTGCCGATTGGGGCGTCGTCATGAAACCCCAGTCGATTTGGGGAACCATCTCAGCATCCAACGGTCTTGGGCCGATGCCTCTGGTTGCCCAGCCAGGGATCTGACTGAAGTTGCCATTGTCGAGCTCGTAGAAGCTCCCGGCTTCGATCACGGCGACTGTGGCGTTGGGTGTCTCAGTGAGTCGCTTTGCTACCGTCAAGCCGGAGGTGCCTCCACCGATGATGACATAGTCAAATGTCGCGTTGGTGTTCGGAATGCCGAAGAAGGTGCCGTCAAGTGGTATGGAGAGTGCTGCAGCTTGAGAGCCGAGAAGGAGCGCTGTAAACGCGGCTGAGATAGAGTTTCGTTGCATCATCGCAGCCTCGTCTTTCCGTCTGCCTTTGATGTCAGCCGCACACCTGAGCTCGAGGACTCGAGCAGATTGCAGAACCGCAATACTCGAGGAGTAGAAAACTGTGCTTTCACGCACGGGTAAAGAAGCAGGAAACACGAGCTGTTGTGCTTAGACGACGACCAGCGTCTTATAGACTGAGCAAAGCCGCCGGCCGGTCAGGCTGAGAGGTCGGCATCACCCAAAGCATGATGCAGGAGACCGTGGCACGGACAGGTAGACTGTGTGCAGTCAGGTTGAGCTGATATTTTGGAGGCCAATTTTGAGGCCAGCCTAAACGAATCAGTCAACATCGTGGGAGTTTTGTGCATGTGGTCGCGACCGCTTCTCGCAGCGCCTGTCGTATTGCAACTCTGCCCCCTTGTGGATTTCGGAACTCCGAGCGTACGAAACAAGACGAACGTGCGCGACATCTCGATCCCGCCAAAACTTCATTCCAGTATTATGCCAATAGCTCTGCAATCACCTCAAGAGGAAGCCGAAATGACAAATAGGCCAGGCCTCCTTTCCAAGGTGAGTGGAAAGTGGTCCACACTGGCTTTCGTGCCAAGATGAAACACAACGACAACTAAACTAGTCGTAGGATCGATGTCAAGACTTCTCTAACTTAGCAAGCGCATCGAAACCGAAAGGATGAGGACTCGATCTTGAATCATTGTCTCCCCTCCCCCCATATTGAACAATCGCCCAGCACTCGAAGACCGACTTGTTGAAGTCAACTGAGCGATCTCACCGGTAAAAGGCTGCGATGACAAAACTTGACTCCTGGGGCGAAGTTGTAGGTCGAACTCGAACATGGGGGTCGTTGAAACCTTCCTAAGCACACCCTGTCAAGCCTTTGCGACTGAGAGCCACGAATTGTGGCAGAATTCGTCCCACATTTCAGAGCAAATTGTACTACAAGTACTTGTACAAACATGACAACATGCACCGTGCGCTGCACCATGCGCTTGGATCATATGAACAGAAACGTTAAAGCTCCCTTGAAAGCTTTATCCTCCAGCGCTTTCGCAAAGTTCGCGGCGAGTGTATCACAGTCCGCAGCTGCCCAGACCTCTTTTCCCTGGAACTGACAGATACCCAAGCGCTCATATGCATGTCTGTGAAGGGGACTGTGCTGCAGAACAATAGCTTGCCAACCAAGCCATGCACATGATTCGTTGTCCGGAGCGGGGGAAAGCGTAGCTAAAGTAGGCCATAGCGAAAGTTTCGACTCCGAAGATCGTTTTGTGGATGCAGAAGCATCGCAATTACCATAACAAGTAGTGCCACGTATCCGACGCGTGATCATTCTGATTCATGCCTGTAGCATTCCAGCTCAGTAGAGGTCCTTGAAAGTTTTCAGCATCGGCAAAGGTCAGCTTTTTGCATGGTGGAAATGGAATCAAATTGCCATAGACCTCGTGTTCAAGATGCCAAGAGAAAGGTAATTAAGTCTAGGTTATCTACCTAAGAAAAGACGAGTATATGGGCGGGCCTGCTTAGTCATCATAGCCCTGGGCCTTTGCATGAACACTCGATTGCGCGTTTGCCCATCGACTCGGCAGAGCTACCGACTCTCTCGCGTTCCAAGAGCCGTACGTGCGCTAATTGAACAAGTATCACGCGAATTCAGGGTCTGCCAAGGGGGTTGTTCTGGCAACACCTGAAGGTTTCATCCAAAACAGGGGCATAAAAATCGAATTTTCTTCGTTGCAGTACTTAGACCTCGATCAATTCAATTCACCCACTCTTGACCCTGTTGACCATAGCGCGTTCTGATTTGCACGATAACAAACCTTGATTTTAGCTTCATGTAAGTTGGCCACGGGCCCCAGATATATTTGATGGGTTCACCAATTACCGAAGTCCACGACCATGTGGGCAAACGTAGTTCCTCCGAATCCGAATCCGCAAAGTGAAGGCGTTGTGTCTTCTTGCTCGGGTAGGGAGAGTCGACGCACCATGTGAGACAAGGCAACAAGTGCTCCAAAATTACACCTAAACAATATGTCCAGCCTCTCATGGATTCAAAGCGCCGACTAATTGCACCGAAAGCGAGGGGACGATCCGTGCGGCGGCTGAGTTCACTTCCACTATGGGGTTGAATACAGGCGAGCCAAGCCGCTGGGTCGGACCACGGACCCTTGTCAAGGCCCAACTTTCCAGGAGCAGTGGCAAAGTCGCGTCGTCGGACGAATTCGTATCCTGGCTGGATTTCGGGGTCGCGTAGAGTTCTTTCGACACCAGTCTAGAGATACTGCATGTCCTTCAACTGGAAGTTTACACCATGGGCCGTAACGTGAAGGATTCATCTGGAAACAAAATCTTCCTGGAAGCACCACGCTCGGGTCTGCAATGTGTAGTCCGCAGGGTTGTCGTATCCGCCGCTAATATCTGTATGGCAGGGCATCCAGTCTGGTGAAATTTGTTCTTGGAGCACGTTTATCAGGCTGTCGAGGAGCGAATCGTATTGGCGGTCGGGACGATTGTTCCATGCAAGTGTAAGTGAAGCATTGCTATAAACACCGTGCATTCTGTAGGGCAGCTGTTAGTCTGTCTAGCTCACATGGCAGGGGACAACAACTCCCACTTCGAAGACTCCTCATGCCAATCGCAAGGATCATCTTGTATAATACAGAGCGAATCGATTCAGATGTGTTCGAACCAAACATCATGAGCTACTCGAATCGCTTCTTGGAAATGGACCGGGAGCGAAGTAATTGACCTGCCGCTTTTCATGGAATGAAAGTTTTCCTTGGTACATGTTGGCATATCTAGTGTTCCCCATCAATAGCTCAAAACGACGTAATGAGCAGCTGTCATACTTTGCTGACAATCAAGTAAGGAGACGGAGTCAGGACCGGAGCTGAAGCCGAAGTTTTCGATTTTGAGCAGTGGGCTTGGAGGGAGCCGGACCGGCGACATTTCGTGGCGCGGTGATAGATCCGAGGTCGGCACCTGCTCGTGAGGCCACTCCTTGATCCGGATAAGAACGGCATTGTTGATCTCTTCGCGGATGGGAAGTGCACCCGAATAGACTATTGGAGGGTTGCCATTTTTGCGTTCCGTCAAGTCGAAGTTAAGCAAGCGATAGTAGTAACCGGCGGGGTACTCGGCGTCGATATAGTTAGTGATCCCAGACTTACCCCAGGATACGAGAGATAGCCTGCCGTTGGTCGCGAAAGGTTCCAAACACTGTGTTCTCCGATTGCGTTCAGAATTGTAGTGCAAGCATGACAACCATTCTCCGCAGCGACCTGAAACTCTTTCAAAGTTTTGTAATGATCAATTCTTTGTTGTTGGTACGAGGAATCACTGCAGAGCCAGATTGTGTTGAAAACCTCGAGGCGACGAATGCACAGCATATTGCCCTTTGAGTACCACAAGTACTGCCGAAGGTCCGAAGAGAAGACAAGACAAGATCCTGACAAAGTTTAGGACTGTTGATGCAGACCACAAGTACAAATAGGATGCGAGCGCCACTCAATCGTGATGAGCTCAATAAGCCCGATCGGAAACTGCATCTTGAGGCTGGTCCTCATTCATAGTATCCTTTGTGCGAGGCTAGAGTCCAGCACGATGCTGCATATGAATCCGTCAAGCAACGCCCAAAGGCGCCAACAATCAGCCTTACTTGGTCTTGGCACCAGCGGAGTTCTTCTCCGACCATTCACATAGAAACTCACATCCGATCTCTCCCATCATCTCCATCTCCATCACCAATTCCTTACGCTTCGCCAATACTCCACCCCTCACTCCTCTCCCCATCACACCTCTCATGCCCCCCTCACCTCCTCCCTCGATCCGCCAAACCTACCGCACCCTCTACCGCGCCCTCCTCTCCGCCTGCCAATACTCCGTCCCCGCCCGCTACGTCGCCCGCGACACCCTACGGCGCGCCTTCCGCCTCTCCCCGGCTTCCGCCTACGACGCAGGTCGCATCGCCAACACTCTAAAATTTCTCAACAACGCCGCAGAGCGGACGGGGCTCGAGCACAAGATCGTCAAGAACCTGCTGCACGTACGGTATTGGCAGTGGAAGCGCGAGAAGGAACATTGGCAGGGGAATAGGGGGAAGAAGTATGCTGTCGAGTGGAGGAGTGAGGAGACGGAGATGGGGTATGAGAATTTGGGGAGGACGGTAGAGATGTTGAACTTGACGATGGGGTTGTGTTTGAAGTGAGCGGGCGGTAATCTGAGAGGAGTGCGTGAGAGCGAATGGCATCATCGGAAAGGAATCGCCAATCCTCCAGACGAGAGACAAGTCCCGGGACGGTGGACACCTCAACGCTTGCGTGTCTACACATCATGTGGACTCGCCATTTGCAAGCGAACATTGGTGGCCAAAATGATTCAATTGCGAGAGGCAAAGGCGAGACCGTCTCAAACATCGCCTTTGCCTGCTCGGCTGGTGGTAGCTAAACTTACGACTTGATCACGACTTGCCCGTCGCCTTATCCTCAGCGACCTTATCCTTAGTCTTGTTGGGACCGCTCTTCTCCGTCGGCTCCAGCTTCTTGTCTGAGCCAATGTCATCTCCGGCAGCCTCGGCCATAGCTTTCTTGAGCTTCTCCGACTCGTCCGGCTTCTCGTCCTTCTTTTTTGCCTCCTCATCGTCGCTGTCACCGACAGTGAAGGAGTCGTGGTCGGATACCGGTGTGGGATCAGCCGCAGCTAGAGGCTGCCACTTGCTCTTGTTGGTAGTGGATGACGCGCGTTTATTTGGGTCCGGTGTGCCGCGAATCTCTTCTGGTGGACCCTCCTGGAAGGAGACTCTACGCCCATCCGAGGGTAGTGCAGGTGTCGGCTTGAAGAGATTTGGGTTAGCCCCAGGTCGGGTTGGTTGGGATGGTGGCGAAGCTGTGCGCAGTCAGGTACATATATGGCGATGGAATCTTTCGACTTACCAGTCGCATCTCGCAACTGAAGCTTGGAGAAGTCACTCTCAAATTCCTCGGGATCTGTATCATATCTGTCGCAGTCATTGCTTCGTCGACTTACGGAACTAGCTCCAGGCTCAGGCCCCCGTCTCGCGGGCAATGCTGGGGGTTCGTCCTCGTCTTCGCCGTCAATCTTCTTCTTTAGGTTGTTGAGCCAGCCATTGAACTTCTGTTGTGTTTCGAGGAACCCCTTCTTGATGTTCTCCCCGATCTCAGGTAAGTCATCTGTAGCATCAATCAGCGCTTGTATGCATTCAATTCGAGTGGTGTGATTGTACCATCGATGAAGTTACGTTCCCGCTCAGCCTCTTCGTCACGGTAGTATCGCCGCTGTTCTGGCCTGCGACCTGGCTCGCGCTGCGCCTCCCCTATGTCCTGCTGTTGGTAGTGCTCTGCCAGCTGTCTCGCGTATAGCTCGTCGGCCTCCAATTGACTCCTCGAAGCGCTCTTCTCGCTCTGCGGAGGCGGTTTTGGAGGCTGCTGTGGTGGGGGCGCCTCAGTCTCGGTCTGCGCATCAGGATCTGACATTTCCAGCAACGCATTAAACGCGGGTTCGACCTGACCGCCACTGGCCGCGAGCACCGCCTTAATGACGCCCGCGTCAATGCTGGGAAAGGCCTCCCGCAGAGTAAGCTCTACCTGTTCTCGGGCACTCATTGGGGCGGAAGCTTCTTTGGCTGCGGAAGTGGTAGTATTAGAGCTTGTCGTTGTCGCTGCAGCCGCAGCCGATGTAGACTTTGAAGGAGTATCAGATGCTGTCCCTGAACCGTCATGCGTAGCCTTGGCTGGAGTCTGTGGATGGGACGCTGGTTCGTCGTCGTCGAAATCGAGTTCGCGGGCAGTGGTGGGGCTTTCGGGGCGACCGTCCTTCTGTTTGCTGTTAGCTGCGGCGTGGAGAGATTGGACAAGCACGCACAGGTTTCTCCGTGTCTGCCATGATGTGTAAGATGAATAGAGGGTAAGAATATGCGGAGAAGGATGTATGCCTGTAGATGGCAGGGCTAGGCTGCTGTTTATTCGGAACATTACCTCCAGCCGGCAGCTGCGGAGTGGATCACCAGCGGAGGATCCAGGGTCCTGCGTGGCTGTGAATGACGTGTGGCGGCGTCGAGCTTCATCTCCAATCGTGGCTGATGCGGCACCATTTGTGACCTTTCGAACCACCACAATCAGTTCCTTGCCGAGAGTTGGAAACCGGTGACGGAGCTAAAGTAAGCTTCTGAGCAGCATGTGCCCCGCGGCTCTCCCTGATTGGAATTGAGGTAGAGCTTCGAGCTCGGAGCTAGTACAGACCGTCCAGCTAGAATCGCTTCAAGATGGCTGAAGACAATGCTGGTCAAAGCTATATTTCGGCCTTACACAAACCGCCGAGCTTGCTTCCAATCACAAAGCATCGGCAGAGTCTGCTGTACATGATTGAAAAGTCAGCAGTAACAATAGTGGTTGGCCAGACGGGGTCAGGAAAGACAACTCAGATTCCCCAGTTTCTCGATCACGCAGGATGGACCAAAGACAAGATGATTGCCATCACACAGGTGAGTTGGAGTCACTTGCAGCCTCGAAGCTGGCAGGCGGATTTTTGCTGACACCGATAGCCTCGCCGGGTGGCGGCGACGACTGTTGCGATTCGTGTCGCGGAAGAAATGAATTGCAAGATCGGAGAGGATGTAGGCTATTCGATCCGTTTTGAAGATGTCACTTCTGCAAGTACGCGCATCAAGTTCATGACCGATGGTATGCTCCTCCGAGAAGCGCTTGTTGACCCATTGTTGTCCCGCTACTCCGTCATCATGGTAGATGAGGCTCACGAGCGATCATTGTCCACTGATGTACTGCTGGGCGTTTTGAAGAAAATTCTGAAACGACGCTCAGACCTCAAAATTCTCATCAGTAGTGCTACACTGCAAGCTGAAGCCTTTGCCGAGTTCTTCGGGGAGGCAGAATCCGACTCTAGCGATGCGGTTGAGCCCAGCAACATCATAAGTCTCGAAGGGAGAGCATTTCCAGTAGATGTTCTCTATCTCGAGAAGCCTGCAGATGATTATGTTGAATCTGCAGTATCCACTGTTTTCTCGATACATGCTTCGGAAAGCGAAGGTGATATTCTCGTCTTCCTTACAGGCCGTGACGAAATTGAACGAGCGACTGCAATGATTGGTCAGAGGGCTAGACAGCTCCCGCCCAATGCTGATGCGATTCAGGTCCTGCCTATGTACGCTGGTTTGCCAAATGACCAGCAGCTATTTGTCTTCGAGCCTGCGCCAGAGGATACGCGAAAGGTCATTGTGTCAACAAATATCGCCGAAGCCTCTATCACGATCGACGGCATCAGATATGTGGTTGACTGCGGCTTTGTCAAGCTACGAACCTACAGCCCGAACACAGGAATTGAATCACTTAGTGCTGTGCCAGTTTCGAAGGCATCTGCCACACAGCGTGCAGGACGAGCAGGACGAACGAAAGCTGGAAAGTGTTTCCGCTTGTATACGGAGGACACGTTCGATCAGTTGCCAGAAGTCACGGTACCGGAAGTCCAAAGATCAGATCTCGCACCCATGATTCTGCAATTGAAGGCACTGGGCATAGACAACATTAATCGATTTGATTTCTTCACACCCCCGCCAGTCGAGCTCATCACGCGTGCGCTCGAGCTTCTCTTCTCGCTTGGAGCCTTGGACACATATGCCAAGCTGACCAAGCATCTAGGCACTCGAATGGCAGAACTTGCAGTCGAGCCTACCATGGCAAAGGTACTCCTCGAGTCTGCCAAGTTCAAGTGCCTCCCACAGATGCTTTCAGTCGCCGCAATGGTCTCTTTGCAAGGCGCTGTGTGGTTTGCCGGTGACGAAAGAAAGCAGACTGACAGCTCGAAGCACAAGTTTACAGCCGAGGAAGGAGACCACTTGACGTTATTGAATGTGTATCAGGCTTTTGTGACGAAAGGCAAACGAGACGCCAAATGGTGCCGCGACCACTACCTCAACTTCAAGTCAATGACAAGGGCGGTAGCTATCCGAGCTCAGCTGAGACGCTATCTCGAGAAATTTGGCATCTCTGTCGACGATGATACGACAAAATCAGGAGTCCTCGACGCCGCCGAAGTTGGCGAGCGGATCCGTCGCTGCCTGACCACTGGCCTATTTGCCCACGCGGCAAGAATGCAAGCCGACGGTACATTTCAACCCATAAGCGGCGGCCAAACACTATATGCCCATCCCAGCTCAATGATGTTCAACCGAAAGGCCGACTGGGTCATCTTCCAAAAAATCATGGAAACTGAAGAAAAGACATACATCCGAGAGATCACGAAGATTGAAAAGCCCTGGCTTTTGGAATACGCCGCAGAGTACTACCAAGTCAAAGCAAATGGCCGCTGAATAATCAAAATCTATCGTATGATACACCTATGAAGTCACTACCTCATCCAAGAGCTGGACAAACTGTCGCATCTCTTGCTCGGTATTATAGTGACAGAGACTGGCTCTGACAACACCATCGCCATCGTCAATTTTCAGGACTTCCGTGCACAGCCTATTGGAGTAGAAAGACCCCCAACGGCAACCAATGTCGCTCTTCGCCTCGATCGCATCGACCACCGATTTGCTGCTTCGGCCCTTTACCACAAAGCTGATAACGGGTACCCTCTTCGTGCGATCCGCCACAGGGTGCCCCTTGATCTGAAACACATCCGGCTTGGAGTTCAGATAATCGATCAAAATCGCCTGCAGAATTTCTTCATACTCGGCAATCGCTTCCCAGGACAGACCCGCCAGATACTCGCAGACCTTTGGTATGCTAGCCACCAGCTCATAGCTAGCACCTGCCAACCCCAACATATTCTCTAACGTCGATGAATCCTTGAAGAAGTGGCCCAGCGTGGTCATCGCCTTCTGCGCCCCCGGGCTCGCATACAGACACGCAATATGCGGCCCATAAACCTTATACCACGAAAAAGCATTAAAGTCCACGCCCCAATCACTCACATCAACCGCCCGGTGCGGCGCATACGCAACCGCATCCACACACAGCAAAGCTCCCGGAACCTCATGGACCACCTTTGCAATGCCTTTCACGTCATTAATCGTTCCGAGGATGTTGCTCGTATGGGTACACGCCACCAGCTTGGTCTTCTCACTCATCAAGCTCCTCAGGACATCGATGTCGAGTTGGGGGTTGTTGCTGTCATTCGAGCCCCACCACTTGATCGTGGCGGACCGGTACTGGGCTAGTTGGACCCAGGAAGCGATGTTGGCTTCGTGATCGAGCTGCGAGATGATTATTTCGGACCCAGGCGTCACGTGATTCCAGAGGGAGAGGGAGAGGTTGCGGAAGAGTTGTGTGGTGGATGGTCCGAGGACGACGGTTGATGGGCTCGGCGCGTTGATGTACGTTGAAACAGCATTGCAGCCGGCTGTGTAGAGGGCGGTAGACGTTCTAGATACGGGGTAGGACGCGCCGAGTTGGACATTGGATGTAGACAGGTAGGACGAAATTCTATGTAGGACCAGTCAGCCGGGTTGTTAAACTTTTGAAGCAATAGAATTCACTGCGATCGCTAAGGGAGACTGGACAGCGAACGTACGCGTCGATTACTGATTGAAGCGCTTGACTGCCACCGGCATTGTCGAAGTATATCTGCTTGCCGTGGAGCGCGGGGAACTGCTGACGAACCTTCTGCACGTCGAACGTTGACGCCATTTTGTCTGCTACTTCATCCGATGGCTCTGTGTGGCTCGGTTGATGATCGATGTACACTTTGAATTCAGAAAGATGCGATGAAAGTGGCAGTGAGGGGCAATGTTTTGTTTCTCAATATCCTGGTCATTATGAGGGTCCAGCGGACGACCTTCCTATTCGGGACTGGTTTCTTCATTCATCTGTCGAGTCCCGTCAGATAGTTGCAGTGCTTCTTATAGCTTTCTGGATGATCCGCAGCGCAATTCGGTGCATTGTGGGTTCATCAATGTACATCATACGCGGGGATGCCTTTGCGATTACATGTGCAGGAGCTGAAGACCGTACCAACAGCCGAGCTGTATACAAAGTAGATACTTTGGCTCGAACCGCGCATTTTTGATCAATATGTACACAAGATGGCGTGCTGGCAAGCTAGATGAAAGTTATACCATCCTCTCGGACGAAGAGCTCATGTCGTTCAACTGCAGACTCCCTTTCTTCGCTTCCTTCTTGATCCGCTTCTCTTCTTTCTTGGCTGCCTTCTTTTTCTTCTTCATGGCCCGTGTCAACTTTGGGAACTCGCTATCCGGGCCAACCAGAGCCTTCGCCGGGTGATAAATGTTGAACAGCAGCATGGCCACGGACATGGGCAACGCATCCCAAACGTACATAAGCCACTCGTGAGTCGCTCCGTACCCATCAAACCCCGCCGAGTACTCTCCAATGCGGTAGAAGATGCGGATCGATATGAGGAACAGCGAGATCCACAGCACATAAAGCAGCTTCTGGGGACTCTGCTCCCGAAAGATTGGCCACCTTTTCGCTTCCCGGTGGAAAATGATAGATAGCCACACGAAGCCCAGGATGAAAGCCTCCTGGAACCCGACACCGAACATGTAAGTGTGCAGCCCGTTATCAATCGTCTCCTTCGGCGCGTCCTGCGCGCTCAACATCAAGGCCCCCACGACCTGGATGATGAACGCCGTGATATCCAACAACACAAAGAACAGCGTCAACCACCGCGCACTGATCTTCCACACCTTCTTCTCCGGCAGGAAAAAGTACACCATGCGTCCAAAGGTCATGTAGATGAAGGCGTTCAGCCAGATGGGCGCGATCAGCACGAAGACGGTGCTGATAATGTTCAGGTTGATGTCGAGCGGCTTGCTGGCGTCTTGGTGCATGGTGCTGCCAGCGCGCATGCCCCAGCCGATGGCTTCCCAGGCGGCGGCCATGGAGATGACCCAGCAGAAGCGTTTGCGGTGCATTATTGCTTGGGTCATGTGGGCGAGGAAGATGAGACTGAAGATTATGGTGAAGAGGAGGGCGGCACCGAGGGAGGGGCAGTACGGGTACATCCGGTTTGCCCATGCTTCTTGGTTGTCTGGAGCTGGAAGTTGTTAGGACAGGTGTGATACAGGGCGCTGACGGCACTTACTTGGACACTGTTCGAGACCCATGGTGGGCAGAGACGACTCAACAAAGCTGCAAACAGGGATCTGGAAAAGAAACGAAGTTTCGGAAGCGCCTCAACCTCGAATATAGAAGTGAAAAGGAAGAAAGTCTGTTGATCTGCTCTGTCTGCCTTCTGAAGCAGAGGCATGCTCGGCCATCTATATACATAACACCTTGCTGCAAAGAGAGAGAATGATCCTTCGCACCGCAAGTAGGCCAAACGTGAACTAAGAAATGAGGCTCAGTGTCAGGCAACTGGCTTCTCAAACCAATTCATATGGAGCTGATTCCAAAATCAGACAGGCACACCGCAACAACGAATGACCGTCGTCGCAGCGTCGGTCAAACCAGGGTAAGAGCCGTTGAGGGCGGCATCTCTAAGGTCTGAACCCAGCGGATGTGATTGTAACAGTTAGCGACTATGAAAACGCGTTCAAGTCGGCTGTGCAATAGGCGACGGGTCGAATGAACAAGATAGTAAATGCCGGTGCCTGGACAAAATAGCAGGGGAACGTTCCAATGGTAGAGGACCCCTGTAGTGTTCCTGAAATTCCTGGAGACCGGTACATTGATTATCGAATCTTGGCTACCTCCCTCAACGGCTGAATAAGGCATCAACGCAAGAACCTGGCAGGATGACAACGGTGAAGAAAGCGTTCGAGTACGGTGGTAGCAAGCTTCTTTCGTCTGACACCTGAGACGCGGACTGCCAACGCTGATTAGTCAGTTCGCCTAAAGGATGGGGCTCCGCCACAACACCAAAGACCACATCCCGGCTGCTTGCTGACTATCGCTACCTTTCACCGATCATGCATGGCCGTGTCCTGGAGCCGCTCACCGGTTCACGCACGGTTCTGGCGGTTCAGCCTCACACTTTGAGGTTTGGCAATTGTCTGGGGCCTGCGGCACAGACGACTTTTGCTTTGAAAGAATGAAATGCCTGCCCTGCCATCGCGTTCGCGTTTGTGGGTTCCACTAATGAGTGCTGTCTTCGTTTCGACTCATATGCGGCAGCCTAGCTTCTCAGCCTCATTCTGTTCTTTTTCCGTGGCAAAGTGATTCCACAGATTCGTGGTAGACAGTCGCGATAACCATCATATATCCGTTGCATGTTCCCTCGAGGCATCAATTCGATAGCGGTCTTACGGACCTTCTCTCATCTTACTCATATCTTTGAATCTGAAGCTCGCCTATCAGGTACCCACAAACGGCACATTCGACGTCTGCAGTCCTGTACGGTGCTATCAGGGGCCGCGACATTCCTGGCCATACGCTCCGTAGGCGAGCGACGTCCTCTGATTGGCACGGTCGCCCAAAAACTGGGTCCTTACTGACCTCCAACCGACCTTCCCACCTATGGCCACACATTCGAAATCAAGCTCTTCCCCAGAGTCGCTGCAGGGACAGCATACGACGACCACACTCGCTCTGAGGGAGACCACCACGGCTAATCAAGGCCAGAAGCGCAAGCGGGTCCGCACAGGCTGCATCACCTGTCGGGTTCGGCGCGTCAAATGCGATGAGACCAAGCCGCATTGCACCAAGTGTACCAGCACCGGACGAAAGTGCGACGGCTACGACGCCCCGTGCGTATCGAGGAACGAATTGGCTCGGGCGATTAAGCGTGGTGAGCCGCTTACATCCCTCCAGTATGGCTCAAGTACATTTGGCACCACCGATGAGAGACAATCTTTCGAGTTCTTCAGACGGAAGACCTCTGTTGCGGGTGAGGCAAACATATTAGACTGGGGGTTCTGGGACCAGATTGTACTGCAGTTTGTGCATACTGATTCGGCCATCAAGCATGGTGTGTTGGCTTTGAGCAATCTGCATCGCAACTTCGATCGTGGTCATCAGGAGTACTCGCCATCCGAACCGGAGTATTACAATGATCCGAAGACGATTGGATGGTATAGCAAAGCCCTTGCGGCGATGCCTACTCTCTTCGAATCAGTCGAGACAGACCAGGCTGCCGTGCAGAAAGTGATAGCCGCCAGCATAATCTTCGTATGCATCGAGAACCTCCTTGGCGATCCCAAGGCCGCGCGCATACATTTGGAGAATGCACTTCGCATCGAGAAGGAGGACAAGGCTAAACGCGCGAGCAAGTCAAAAACAAACAGCAGAGAGGGCGTCGTGACGCAAGCCCTCAATCGGATCGATTTCGGTGCCATGACTCTGTCGTCGACCGATGCGCCCTATCCTTGGAAAGACGACGGCAGTCATGCAGCCCATTCGGTGCGGGTCCCAACCACATTCACGTCTCTCCATCAGGCTGAGATGTGGTTATTCGCCTTGTTGCGTGACATGTTCGCATTCGGTCGGTCACTGCTGCTCGTCGGGTCTGCCTTTGAGATGCTGGGGAAAATCACGCGGGCGGCCACTTGGTACATACAGCAGATGACGAATTGGAAGCTAGCTTTTGAGCCGCTCGCAACACACCTCGAACATCTCGATGAGACAACAAAGAACAGATGTCTGTTACTTCGAGTATACCACAGACTAGGTTTCATGCTCGGCTCTGCAGGGTACATGCCAACAGAGCTAAGCTGGGACGCATGCGATGACCAGTTCACAGAAATGCTCGACTGGATCGAGGCCTTACCGACGATGGCCCAGCAAACAACCGTCTTCTCACTCGAACCTGGCGTTCTGTGTCCACTCTTCATGGCTGCCATGCGATGCAGGCATCCTCAAATCCGACGGAGAGCCATCGCGCTCATGTACAAGCAGAGAAGGAAAGAGATGGTTTGGGAAAGCAACGGCGCTGCCGTAGTCTCGGAATGGCTCCTCAACCTTGAAGAGAGCGGACAGCGTCCGAAAACAGCAGACGGCCGACCTCACGAGCAAGACCGCTTCCGAGTTATCGACGTCGACATCGATCCCAGGATCAATACGCTGAAAGTCAAGGCGTTCCTGGCACCGCGCGATGGGGAAGCAAAAAGCAGACTACGCACGGTCTCGGAGACTCTGCAGATTTGCAGAGGAACCGGCCCACAAGAGGACTGCATCTGCGGTCAGGAGCACTACAGCCCTGGGACCGACGAATCGAAGCGCACTGAGACCGAGTTCGAACGCAAGTGGTTCGACAACGAGAGACTAGGCAACGCAAGAGGTATTATCCACACCAATTTCCGGCGCAATGATTTGGACCCGCGAGCTAACGTGCCTTTTTAACACTAGGCTGGGTTCCTCTGGGACGAACCAACATTACACCCGCCGGCAGTCCTGACGATTACGAGCTGATGGGCGCCTTCATCGGTGCTGGCACGTTCGAAGTCAATGAACCGACATCCATGAATGAGAAAATCAACGAGCACAAAGATCACATCGGTGTAGCGTTCTCGAACCTGATCGATGAAGTGGGACTCGAGCCTGACGAGTCTGTATTGAAAGAGACAGCCGTGGATCTATCTGTCATGTGGGAAGAGGCATGGCGTGGTAGTGGATGGAGGACGGACAATGGTCTCCCGAGGGAGGAGGTTGCGCGCATCTTGGATTCCCAGGAGAGAGCGCAGGCGGCGGTGGGTACGGCGCATATTGAGCTGATGAAGTGGAGTGCGGAGAAATATGCTCAAGAAAAGTCGAAGGTGAGATATTAGATGGGTCGTGGCGGGGGCTGCGCTGTTCGATTCGAATGCTGGAACTGAAGCCGCAACTTTGAGTTCTGCGTCCTCGTGTTCTCGTGGGGGCCGGTTTGCGTGAAGGTGCTGTTGGGCGTACAACTTTCACTCTGGCTTGAACGTCGGTATCGAGTCTTGAGACTGCTCATGGAAATCATGATCTTCACGCAATGAATCACGTGCAATGAACGACTCGCTGCAGAGCCCCGATCACACTAAGCATTCACACCGCCCGATCAGGTCTTCAGAATCGGATGCCATAAAGTTTTTCTCAAGTCATTTACTTTCGCATCATTGTTGTCTTCTCTCAAGGCTTGTCAGGCATGTAATGTTCGCACACTGATTCTGCCGAGCACGCGTTAGAGGCTTCCGACGCGTAAGGTTCTGATTGTACACCACTCTTCCATCATTCGGGTCAAGAAAGTTCCCCCGACTTATGCTCTCTGCACATGTAAGTATTCGTCCAATGATCCAGGACAAGACTTGGTGTTGAAGATCACCCGAAGATGAGGGTTCAGCCACATGCATCATTTTGGGGGCCATTTGAAGATGGGCAATCCGCCACACCCGACTCGGCGCTGATGCTCCCTCTTTCGTCTCCAACCACAAACCTTTTACACGCTTCTGTCTGGGCATGAAGAATGTTCAAACTCTGCCAAATGTTTAATGTCGAGCAGACTGCAAATGGTAACGGTGCTGTTCGGAAACGAGGCCCACAAAAACTAAGCACAATGATCCAAGCCAACATGTCTCGTGAACGACGAGTTCGAAGTACTAAAGAGCCTCAAGTGAGGATCGCCCAGTACTGCAGATCATGATAATCAGCCTCACAGTACATTACGTAGGTCAGACTCGCCGAACTCCGAACTCAGCAAACTTGGGGCAAAGTTTCGAGACATGGAAACATGCAGTGTTTCTATTCCGACTTCAAAACTTCCCAGGGTTCCCAAAGCTCAAGCCAATTTCAGGCTCTTGCATCGCAGGACCTACCGAAAGGAACCCTCGTCAAGCCTCCCCGGAAACCCCGAACGGTTTTGTGCGCAGCGTACAGAACGGAAGATCTGACGTCGTCCTGCAACCCAAGCTCGTGTTTGTGGGGAAGCTAGCTTGAGAGCCGTGTGCTGAACAGTGCTTCGGCCCCAGAGTTGCAGAAAATAGCCAGGCGATGCCGAAGATCCTCTCAAGTCGCAGCTTCACCTCCCATGTCATAGATTCATAGTCGACAAAGATGCGATCTGACAGTGAGGACATTGTGAATATATAAGACCTCTCAAGTCCTGACATTTGCAATCCATCATCACATCCATCCACAACCTCAACGACACTACAACTACAACTTCAATCTCCTCAACCCATTCAAACCCACAGATCCGTCACATCTCGACCCCCACAACCCTTCATCACAATGCAGTTCTCCACCATCGCCACCACCCTCGCCCTCCTGGGCTTCACCCTCGCCGCCCCCGCCGCCAACTCCGCCCGCACCGACGGCTCCGACGTCGAAGTCACCTTGTCCTTCTTCGACAACGGCGACCGCCAGTGCACCACGGCCGACTTCCGCTCCAGCGGCGGCATCCCCACCAGCGGCCCCGTCGGCGCATGCATCCAGATCCCCGACAACACCAGCAGCCTGAGCTACCGCGTCCCGGCCTACTCCACGGCGGCCACGGGCTGCACTTTCAGCCTCTGGGTCAACAACGCCTGCTCGGGTGAGGCTCCGGTCAAGGAGACGCTGACCAACGGAGACTTGAAGTGTGAGCAGCCGGGTGTCGGTGAGAACTGGGGTTCTTACCGTGTCACTTGCCCTGCTTCCTGAGTGATGGGGGATTTGGCAGCATGTTTAGCGTTTTGTGCAATAGCGGCATGATCTTGATTTCGTTTTGTCGTTAGTGGAGGACTGGCCCGCTCATGTATATAGGCTCGAGTATTTTCATTGCGACGTCATTCCTTGGTATATACCTATTATCATGAATTGTCATACACCAATGAACATCTTGACTCCCGAGTCAATCTGATCCGCAATCACCCTCTCCGAGTACGCCTGCCAAGCTGTCCGGTCATTAGCAAACTCCACTCCCAACATAATTGCGCACGTCTCGTGACTTACCTTCGCAAGTCTCATCATACACCGCCGGAACCTTCCCCAGGCCCCTAACCTCCTCCGGCTTCTGCACCACATTAACATACAACCCCTGACTGACATGCCACGCAAAATGACAATGAAATGGCCACACCCCCGGATTATCACTCTCCAGCTGCAGCACCAGGTACCCACTCGGCTGTAAAATCTGCGTATCCCGTCTCTGAGGGTTGGTCGGTCGGACTATGTTCTTTCCGTCCCAGGCGCCCGTGCCCTCGTCGAAAACGTGCATGATTTGACCGTGGATGTGCATCGGGTGCGCAAAGGGGACTTTTTTTTGCAGGGCGATCCGGATAGAGTCGTTGGAGTGAAAGTTGAAGACGTTTTGGCTCGGGGTGGCTTCGAAGGTGGGGTCGTCGGTTTGGAGCGCGAACAGACCGGGGGAGTTGTAGTTTGCGCGGAAGGACCGGCCGTTGATGGCGTAGAGGCTGTGGCCGGTCTCGTTTATTATCTGAGTGATGTCGATCTTGACGGTCGTGTCAGGGTCTTTCAGGGCGATGGGGTAGTAGGGTTCTGTCAAGCTGAGCGGGTCGTTGGCGCAGTCGAGGAGTCGCGGCGAGATGAAATCCGGTTGAGGCTGGGGGACGGGCCTGGATGTGGTGTCCACGCCGGTCGTGTTGTAGTAGATTGGAGCCAGGGCGAAGGGCTGTTGGGTCGCGAGGGAGCAGAGCGCGGGCTGGCGGACCCGCAGCCAGTAAGCGTTATTGTATGTTTCGTACGACGGCTTCGCGGTGACGAGGATGTCGTTGCGTTGGCCGGCGGCAAGGGTGAGCGTCGTGGTCTGGTACGGCTTGACGGGCACAAGGCCGTTTGCGATGACCGTCATGTTCGTGGTGGTCGATTGCCACGACGATGACCGCGAATGCGGATGGGTTTACGAATCTCAGCCGATGCACTTTGCCGGGTTGGAACTCGAATTTCGCAAGGCCGGCATCGCTCGTACATTTGTGTCCGTCTGCGACTTGTGAACAGTCGGTGCTCATCTTCCCTTGAATCAGTGTGCCGTCGGCAAACGTTGTTTGCGCTTCGATGCAGTTTGTGCTCATGACGGACTCGACCAGCTCTTCGTACTGTTTGTGGTAGTAGCCGGACACGAGGATTGGCCCGAGGTCGATATCATAGTCTGCATTTCTGGGTCCGTGGACCACCATCGGGCCGTATACACCGTCAGTGTACTGGGCGGTGTAGTGTGAGTGATACCAGGTTGTACCATAAAGGTCGGCTTGGAATCGGTAGGTCATCGATTTGCTGGGGGTGATTGGTCAGCTACACCTCTGCGAGAGACGACTTGTCTTACCCTGGTGCGATCGGACATTGAGTGACTCCGGGAACGCCGTCGTGGTATTTGCTCTTTTTCTGAAGAAAGCTGCGCTGGTCAGTTCATTTTTTTCGATTGTGCTCGAGGCTTCACTGCGAAGAAGCCGCTTGATTGTTCCTCGTCGATCACGAACAGCCGAGCCGATCAGGCAAGAACTGGCTTTCGTATCTCCCTGAGCATACTCACCCATGCCAATGCAATGTAGTGCCTTCCTCGGGATCTGAAATGTTGTTGTGAGCCGTAATCTCGAACATGTCTGCCCAGTTCGCCTGTAGCAACGGACCCGGGTACTGTCCGTTGACAACAATAACATTCTTCTCGTATCCGTCGGGAGCCAAAACATCCCGTGAAATCGTCAAGTCGTAGTATCGCGTGACTCCAGTATCAGGAGGATCCTCGTAGTAATTGGTCCCATTTGCAGTTCGGTTGCCCCACGGAAATCCGTCATGACCAGGCCCTCCCAAGAACGGCGGAAGGACCGGGACTCGTAACAGCCCTAGCGTGCCATGGCCGTTTTGAAGTAGGACCGGTAATGTGCTTACAAGGACTCCGACAGTGGTGAGGAGACTGTTAATGAAAGTGACATTGCCAAGCAAAGCCGGCAACAGACCAGGAAGGAGAGACATCTGGGGCCGTACAAGATGATGAAAGAAAGTGAGAAGGAGAATATTTCGAAGACATCGCGATCACTTGGCTATGAATGGTGGTTAATCTGGCTTCGAGTTTGAATGCTCTTCCCAAGGTTGTGATATACTCCCTGACGATTGCCGTCGAGGTAAAGCTTCGCAGTCAAAGGCAAAGGCAAAGCGCTGATCGCCAGCCCATGACTCGTGCCAATTAAGCTCACCCAATCTGACGCTTCGTCGAGCGATGATTCGACCTATGGCGCCACGGATGATCATAAGCCTCACGCAGCAGCGTACTGAATGTGACAACGTTGCGAACGGTCGATAAGATCTTGCGTGCTAGGCGTTGGCGATGCCCTTCCGCGGGATCGAACAGAGCTCGTCCACCTCTAGGTTTACGGCGCTAGGACTTGGGTACGAGCACTCTAGACTACCTTTGCGCAAGGTTGATGTAACTTGCCGTGAAGGTTTTCTGGTCATAGCGGAGGTGTCATTGCGTTCGTCCCGTTCGTAGATGTCGTTTGTGAGGCTTGTGCGATCTAGGAAACCAGGTGATAAGGACTCTTGATGATAAACAGGGCAACCGTGCCAACATCCACACGCTCAAGGGCGCAGTCCCTTTCAGATAGATAACCGTACGTACGTGCTTGCACGGATCTCGGGGAGGTCAGACTGGTGAGGACGATCAGTCAGCCTCATACCAGTCAGGTACTTTGCTGCGTCCTTTCCTTGTTCGCAGCCCAGCGTGGAGCTTCTCACGGTTGACTTCGGCATATTGTAAATTTGCAGACACTTGCCGCCTCCTATCAGATGAGATCCATCCAGTCTTTACTCCGTGCAGGACTTTACTATCACACCCGGACACTCGCTTGAAGATTGTCATCCACTTTTGGGCCAGTGATGGTGCAGTCTGACCTTGATAAACCCAAACCAACCCTAGTTTTTTCCAAGCAAAATGAATTGACCGTCAAGCATCGTACTCAGGAAACCGGTGTCCAGGGCAAGTCATGCATCATGCTCAACAATTCAAACAACTACAACAGAAAGTCTTGCAAACCTGTATTTCGATGCGAGAATCAATTTGCAAGTCATCCAACATACGGACGTAGGAAAATATTATTTGAGTGTATTTAGTTTATGGAAGCAAACAATGGCTGGATGACAGCAGCTGACCACTATCTCTGAAACATCGAGGTGCATAAATCCGTCATACATCCAGCAGAGATGGCGCGAAGAGAGACATCCTCCTATCAGATCAACAAACAACTGGCTAGCTCACCGAGACATTGGATGACTGGCGGCGCACGTGGAGGAGTCTGGATCGAATGCCGGCCGGTTTCTGAGGTGATTGGCGAACGCGGTCCGTGCGTCTTGGCACTGCTGTTCATCCCGCTCCGAATCCATAAACATTACAATAAACATCGTCCCAACTCACCACCATTCATTGTTTCGTCTGCCCCATCGCGGCTGCGCGCCATCCCAGGTAAGTCCAGGTAAGTCAGTGTCTACTAACCCCAGCAGCGACTCTGTGGGCGTCTTGCGACAGCTCTCTCACCGCCAGCATATCCCAGCGCAACCCCTGTCTCCAGGCAGTTCGGCCACCGCTCAAATTGGCAACACAACGAACACCCATGGGCTGCCGCACTCATCTCAGAGCAAAGACGTCCGTGAGGACATCTTAGAAGCATCGTTCCCTCGTAAGAATATCAGAACGTTCTATCAATATGCCCTCGCTCGACAACCCCACACCGACTGGCTCGCCGCTGGCGCCTGGCGCCACCAAAGAGGAGGCGCTAGATTACTACAAGAGGCAATACGAAACTCTTGAAGCCGAGCTAGCCGACTTTCAACAATCGAGCCGAGAATTGGAAGTTGAATTGGAGAAGGATGTCGAGGCCGCCGAGTTGCGTGAGCGACAACTGAAGGAAAAGGTTGAGGCGCTCAATTTCGAGGTCGAGGAATGGAAAGGCAAACACAAACAATCCAAGACGGATGCAAATGCAGCACAGAACAAGTTACAGAAGGAGATTACGGAGCTTCGGGAAACGAATCGTGGATTGAACTTGAAGCTCAGAGATATGGAAGTTGCAAACGATGATTTCGAACGTCAGGCGAGGAACACAACATCATCACTGGAAGACGCAGAGTCGAAATACAATTCTGCGTTGGAGCGAAGCGTGATACTCGAGGGTGAAGTGAAGAACGGCGAGCAGGAACGGGAAGCTCTACGAATCGAAGCTCAGCGCCTGCGAGAGGAGCTGTCAGATCTGAAGGTCGAGGCCGAGATTCGCCAGGAAAAGCTTCGGCTGGCAGAAGCGGCAGCAGAAGAAGCACGAACTGCACTGCATGCGATGCCAGATCCTGTGTTCAGACCAGAATCATCAGTCTCAGAGCGGTCGCCTGTTACTCCGGAATCATCCCCAGGCATGGCTACGCCCCCTGCCAAATCAGTTTCCTCCGCGACGTCTGAAGACCCAACGATACCCTCCCCGATGCGCATGGAAAAGCCGGCTGCTACTCCTGCTCACCACCACAGGGCCAAGCCGTCCATGAGCGGCGCAACACCGCGACCAGGACAGTACGCTCGCCCGCCGCGAACCGCAAGGACTTCTATACCAGGTCCTGGCGGAAGCACAGCAACTCCTGCTGCGAGAAGAACAACCATACTTCGACCAGATCCCAATGCTCCTTCATCATCTCTTTCCCAAGTCCGGGGTCTCATCAGCAAGATGCAGAAGCTCGAAGCTCGTGTTCAGAACGCCCGATCCAAGCTTCCAGCGCCTACTAGCACTCCGCCCCGTGCATCGCCAAGACCTGCTTCAGGATTGAGTAATGCATACATGACGAACAATATCACCGTACGGTCATCGCGAAAACGAAGCGTAGCGACGGCGACAACTCTCAGCGGTGCAGCTCCAACATTACACAGCGAGTTGTCAGATCCGAACTCGATCGCGACACCCTCAGCAGGCCGCGAACGACCAAACAGCCGGTTATCATACGGACAACATGCCGGAATAGGTGGCAAATATGGCCAGACTGGCACTATCCGGCCATCGTCACGGCAATCTCTCCAAGCTCGGCAGTCAATCTCCCATCTGCCCTCCGCAGCATCATCTAGCCGACCGGGCAGCCGACAAAGCATGTCGGGGGCGAAGACGCCACTTGGAGATGGCAGTCGAATTGCACGGCCACGTTCGAGTGCAGCTGGAACATACTCCGCAATGCATGGTCCACGCCAAAGCATCAGTCAGCTCAGCCATTATGACATGCAAGAAAGTCCAGAAGGGAACCCTCAGGTTCTGAGTGGGGACGATGTCACGACGCCCACGCCCGCAAGGCGGCAAAGTGGTATCCCAGCCCCAAGCAAGCGCGCAAGCGTCGGCAACATTGGCCGCCGGATCAGCGAAGGGCCAAGGAAACAAGGCGATATGGCTCCACCTGAACGTAAAAAGGCTCCGGTTGACATCGGAGAGACATACTGAGAGGCCCGAAAGTTTTATACTGGCTTATGACTGATGACCGACTGATTATGATTTGGAGCGAAGCACAAGTTTTCACACAGATACCCTTGGTTTTTGCAAACGTACTTTCAACGAAGTATTCTCTTTTGTGGCATTCTGCGCGGCACGTTATGGATGTGGATTTGCGCCCCTTGGTAGATGGGGCTCGCTTGGAGCGATGGAGCATTGAGCATTGCAGAGTGGAGTCTGCGGGTCAGCAAATAAATCTCTCTTGAACGGCATGGCTTTGCTCAAAAGATGGCCCTTGCGAGGGTTCTGCGTATGCATGCATTGTCATGCATCGTTCTACTTTGGCTGTGGTAGATCCTCGCTAATTGGAAACATGATCTTCAGAATCTATCAAACGTTCTCCGGTGTAACAAACTTCCTTCCACCCATCGACTGAAATATTCGATGCTGGCAGACTTTTCGGAACGTTGCAAGTGGGAGTCTAGAATGTCATTCGCCCCATGATGAGACTCATCGGGTGCGGACAACAAACGGGTGAGCACACGGGGTCAAACAGATTGCTGTATGAAGCTCCATCCTTACTAACCGGCTCATCCCCTTGACGTTTCGTGCGCCGTGGACGACACTGATGACCCTACAGATGATCAATGGAGCATTCCGTACAGGTTTGCTCTTCTATTTTGCAGCAAACTTTATCGTCTTTTCTCGCGAACGATGTCGGCCCGACCATGGCAGCAAGTTCTCTCAGATTTCCCTGTTTTTCGTCCAATTTCGTACACAATCCAAGACTTTGTAGCGCGAAGCTTTGTCATTCTCCGTTCCTAGCCTTTTTCAGGGTCATCACTTTCGCTAAAAAATTGTCTTTCTGCAAAAGTGGCACAGTTCTCAGTCTGGTCAGTGATAATCGACTGCTGGAAGCATACGCAAAAAGTGAAAGGCCAAGTGGCCATCTACAAACGTTTACTCTCCTCGTATCCGTCCAGCCGCCATGGCACTAAGTCCTCCAAAGTGTGCATAGCAACCCACTCCCTGAAGAGATGTCTCCAAATCTTACCCGTGTGAAGCCGCGGCAAGCCCTGCACGGCAACAACATACTCGGGCCCAACAGAGGGTTGCTCGGCCCACGCATCCCGCAATGCACGTCGCAGCGCCGCGTCCTGCACGATCCCGGAGCCCCAGACGCGGACTTGTGGTAGCTTACCGTCGTCGACGTCGCTCGGCAGGAAGGCGAAGACGCGCGGTACGGTTTCTCCGCGTGGCACGCCTAGTTGAACGGCGATGCCGAGAGGCTTGTCCGCTCCAGCCTGTGCGACTGCTTCCAACGCCGTCACGTCGATACGCCCGCCCGGCAACGAGAGTTGGAGCTGGTCGATGCGTCCGAGCACTTCGAGCGAGAGCGTCGACGGGTCCAGCCGGCCCATGTCGCCCGTCTTATACCAGCGAACTGACGGGTAATACGGCTCTCCCAACTCGGACGCAGTTGATGGTCGCGGTTGCACGACTGCGGGATACCATGCCGGCGTGGGTGGAAAGGCTCGCGCCGTGGCCGTCTCGTCGCCTAGGTAGCCGGACGCCAGCGCCACACTCTGGACAAGTGCCTCGCCAGGCCACCCTGGAGGTATCAACCAGTCGTGATCCGCTGGGTCGACGATCCAGAGGCGGTGCGCGGCGCTCCGACCCACGTCGCGGCTGCTTATCGCTTTTTCCCAGGGCCGGCCCGCAAAGACCGTGTTCATCTCACTTGCGCCGTACGCGACGCGAAGTGCGTGATGGCGGCCCCAGATCGCAGCCGTCGACTCCGGGACTACTTCGGCGCCCAGACAGACTGTCTGCCGCGTCGTGAAGCGAGTGGGATCGATTTGGCATGCTGCGCCGACGGGTAGCATCACGAAGTTTGTACCAAGCTGGTTCGCGGCTTCGATGGTGTCTTGCGAGGGATGTGGGATGCAGAGACTGGCGCCCACGGCGAGTGAGAAGAGTAGCTTCGGCATCACGCCTGCGGAGCACAAAGGCCCGTCACCGAGGACCCGTGAGCTTTCGGACATGCCTAGTGCTCTGGCTTGGTGTTCTGCGCCTGTGCTGAGCGCTTGCTGCGAGGTGAGCACCGTTTTGCGTTTTCCGGTGCTGCCGGACGTGAAGAGGACATAGGCGACGTCTGGGTCATGAGCGTCCTGCTCTTGGTCTGTCAGAGAGACTGGTGGAGCGTCGAATGGCACGGACTGCACCGGGACTACCTGCGCCGAGCATGCGGAGAACTTGTCGTAATGGTCGGGGTCGCATAAAACGACGCGTCCCTCGACTTTCTCCAGAACCCAATCCACTCGCTCGGTTGTCTCGGTTGGATCGATGAAGCAGACTGCTGCGGCGGCTTTGAAGACGGCGAGCGCACAAATTGGAGCCCAGCTCGACCAACCTAGTGTTAGAACAACGGTGTCTCCGCGCTTAAGACCCAAACGGCCCAAGGCTGTTGCCACGGCTGTGGAAGCAGAGTCGAGCTCCGAGTAGGTCAAGCATTTATCCCATGACTCGACAGCAGGTTTTTGGCCGTGCTGCTGAACCACGGCTCGAAACAGAGAGATGAATTTATCCTCTCTTGGCCGCGGTAGGGACACGGACGATAATCTGGAAAACCAAGGGTCGATATTCTTCAAGTCCACGAGTTCGATGCAGGAGATGGGAGCCTGTCTATCACAGGTAACGACCTGCTGATAGAGATAGTCTAGTATCTTGGTCTCTGTCCGCGAGCCTGTGTTCGTGAATAAGTCATCGGCTGGGTTAGAAAAGCGTACTATCTGACTGGACTCGGCAGCAGCAGCGATATACGAGGTTTTCCGTGAGGGTGGAATGTCTGCTAGGCATATGCACAGCGCAGCATGAGTTGGAAAGCAGCCTTGTGTCGCCGCGGCATGACGCTCGTCCAGAAGAGCGCTGCACTTACTCAAATTGTCTTGAATACTGGTGTTCTTGTCGATGCAGTACTGGATCGGCCGTCTTTGATGTTGTGATGCTTCGACGATTTCAAGATCGATCTGGACGGATCCGCCCCCTCGTCGGTGAGAAAGGAAAATGATAAAAGCGAGCAGAATGCAAGAGGAACGATCAGGGTCTGTCATGGCTGAAGCTGCCAATGATATGATTGTCGGCGAGCGACCTGGACAAACGGGCGACGAGCGCCATTTTTAACACACTACATTGGAGGTAGCAAATCTGAGACTCCATCTCAGATAAGCGCAACGTACCAGTCCGAAGACGGCACGCTCGATCACCTTACTCACGTTCATATGAAGCGTGTTGTATACTTGAAGGAAGGTTAATGACACGGCGCAGTCTTCGCTCTGTGCACCGCGTTCCTGGAAAGCTAACTCGAATAGGTACACCCCACGTATACCGCAACCACGGTTGTGTGACCACGATTAGCGACATCTCGCAAGACGACGTGACTTCATTTGGATAGAAGCGATCCTTCTTGCGAATGAACAGCTCCGACTGGCGGTGTAGCAGTCTCGGACGGTAGGGGGCTACATCGCCGAGCTCAGCCTTAACCTTATCTCTGATGAGATTCTTCATTTATAGCAACCTATCAGACGGTCTTGATGGCCGCCTGCTGGATCATCTGTGGTACCAAAAGCGCCAAGTGGCTATCAAGCCTTAAACGTGGTGTTTTGAAGCGATGAAAGCTTGAAGTACGCTTGCTGCTCGATCGCCCTGTCACGGACAAAGGAATGACCGATCAGACGTCAGGGACTCTGATCCAATCAGGCACTACTCACGGTACTCGGGGACGTACCTGGTCGGAGTTGAACTCCGTAACCTGTTGCCCTGTTCAACCTGTTTGAACAGGTTGACAGGTCGGACAGGTTATCCAACTCACCACCCAAGTCCAACAGGTACATAGTCGTGCGACTTCGTCGCACTTAGATAGGAGCCCCAGGCTTAACTCAACAGTATCAATGCTACCTCATTGATCGTAACCTTGCACACTCAAGTCCACCGCACTCAGTGAAGACCCAGACCTCCCAA